>JAMWET010000645.1:5000-40000 GCA_024036415.1 Prochilodus magdalenae | reverse complement strand
ACTGCGGAGGACATCAAAGCCTTCCTGCAGCGCACTAAGGGGCAGAAGCTGGTGCAGGTCGCCGAGTGTATCTCTGACTGGTCTCAGTTTGTACATGACGTTGGTCATTTTAGGAGGGAGAAGGCTTTTACTGAGCTCGAGCTGTACCGTTTAAAGAAGCTACTGACCCGGCTCAGGAGGGACGGTACTGAGGATGGACATGTTCTGGGTTAGAGCTCTTTTAACTGTGTTGGGTTTTACTGTGAGCGGGTCTCTTTTACACCACCTCCCCATGGACAGTTTTAAAACCTCCACTCTGAATGTGAACGGAGCGAGGGACGGTGGGAAGAGGGCTAAGGTGATGGAGCTGGTGAGACAGAAGGGACTGGATGTAGTTCTGCTCCAGGAAACTCACAGTGATGTGAATAACAGTGCGGACTGGGTTAAGGAGTGGGAGGGGCTTGCTGTTTTAAGTCATCACACCTCTATGAGCGGTGGGGTTGCTGTTTTATTTGCTAAGAGTTTTATCCCCTGTTCTTATGATGTGGAGGAGGTGGTACCTGGGAGGCTTTTAAAGGTGAGGGCGTGTTTTGAGAATGAGGTGTTTGTTTTTATCTGTGTCTATGCGCCCACTGTGGGGACGGAGAGGCTGGCCTTTCTGGATACCCTCCACCGTGTGGTGCAGAACACGGACGTGAACGACCTCCTGGTTCTGGGTGGGGATTTTAACTGCACTGCTGCTGACATGGACAGGAATCACATGGAACCACACCCTGCCTCCCGCAGGCGTCTGTGCGAACTGGTGGAGGCGAATGAACTGTGTGACGTCTGGAGGACTCTCCACGCAGAGCAGAGGCAGTACACATGGACCCATTTTAAGGACCGCATGCTCTCACTAGCCAGGCTGGACCGGCTGTATGTGTTTAAGCACCACTGTTCTGTTGTCTCCCGGTGTTTTATCTACCCTGTTGGTTTTACCGATCACTGTATGGTTCAGTGTGCTTTTAGGAAGCCTCGTGTGAAGCCCCGGAGCGCGTACTGGCACTTTAACACCGCACTTTTAGACGATGCTAATTTTAGAGAGTCTTTTATGTTCTTCTGGGACACGTTCAGGCTGCAGAAGCCCTCTTTTAGCTCGGTGCTACAGTGGTGGGACATGGCCAAAATACAGACCAGGGTTTTCTGTCAGCAGTACACTCTCAATGTCACGAGGGACATCGCCAGATCTCTGAAAGCTCTGGAGATGGAAATTGTGGAGCTGCAGAATTTGGGAGCGACCACGGGAAATCGAGAGCATATTAAGACTCTCAAAAGTAAAACAGCCACACTGGCAGACCTGCTGGGCGCCAGGGTCCAGGGGGCGCTGGTCCGCTCACGCTTTCAGAGTGCGTCTGAAATGGACGCTCCCTCTAAGTTCTTTTTCGGCCTTGAGCAGAAGAATGGACAGAAAAGGTTCATGCACGCTGTGCGGACGGAGTCAGGGGATCTCCTGTCGGAGCCTGCTGAGATTCGCAAGCGGACAGTCGGCTTCTTCTCGAAGCTGTACACCAGTGAGCAGTCAGGGACACTTGAGCTGGAGGAAAGTTTTCTCCACAGGCTGCCCAAGTTACCACGGCGGTCTGCGGAGATGCTGGACAGGGCATTGTCCCTGGACGAACTGTACACAGCTCTCCAGGGTATGGAGAATGGGAGGGCGCCGGGCATCGACGGTCTCCCTGTAGAATTCTACAGGTCCTTCTGGTCTGTGTTGGGGCAGGACGTGCTGGATGTGCTCAGGGCAAGCTTGGTGGAGGGTAAACTTCCACTGAGCTGTCGTAGGGCTGTCCTCACGCTCCTGCCGAAGAAGGGGGACCTGACTGACCTGAAGAACTGGCGCCCGGTCTCACTGCTGTGTACAGATTACAAGCTGCTCTCGAAATCGTTAGCTGCCAGGCTGGGGAAGGTGATGGGGCAGGTCATACATCTTGATCAGACGTACTGTGTGCCCGGTAGGTCTATATTTGATAACATTCATCTAATTCGGGCCATTTTGGACGTCTCCAGACTATTGGGCTTGAGGACTGGTCTCTTATTTCTGGACCAGGAGAAGGCTTTTGACAGGGTTGAGCACGGGTACCTCTGGAAGGTTCTGGAGAACCTTGGGTTCAGCTCCTGCTTCATAGCCATGATCAAGGTGTTGTACAGTGACATTGAGAGCGTGCTAAAGGTTAACGGTGGTTTGTGCGCCCCCTTTCAGGTACACCGGGGCATCAGACAGGGCTGTGGTCTCTCGGGGTTCATGTACTCGTTAGCCATAGAGCCCCTTTTATGTAAAATTAGAGAGGTGGTCTCAGGTTTCAGGATCCCTGACTGCAGCACGTCCTTCTGCGTGTCTGCGTATGCGGACGACGTTGTGGTCATGGTTGGCTCCCAGACAGAGGTGGATGTTTTAAGTGGGATTTTAAATGATTTCCAGGTTTTATCTTCTGCCAAGGTGAACTGGGCTAAGAGTGAGGCCTTCCTGGTTGGGGAGTGGAGGGGTGAGGAGCCCAGACTTCCAGACGGCCTGCACTGGAAGAGGGGTGGTTTTAAATACCTGGGGGTGTACCTGGGGGACGGGGATTTTATGAAGAAGAACTGGGAGGATGTGCTGGAGAGAATTAAGGGCCGGTTGATGAAATGGCAGTGGCTGGTCCCAAAAATGTCCTATAGGGGGCGTGTGCTTATTATAAACAACCTGGCTGCGTCGTCCCTATGGCACAAGCTGGCCTGTGTAGACCCTCCGCCAAACCTGTTGGCGGACATCCAGGCGATGCTAGTGGACTTTTTTTGGGACCGCCTACACTGGTTACCGCAGGGGGTTCTCTACCTGCCGAAGGACGAGGGTGGGCAAGGACTGGTCCATCTGGCCAGCAGGACTGCGGTCTTCCGACTGCAGTTCATTGAGAGACTGCTCACCGGCCCTGAAAGTGTTGTGTGGAGGGTACCGGTCAGCAGGGTACTGCAGACTGTGGAGGGACTCGGACTGGACAGGGCCTTGTTTTTATCGGACACTAGAACTCTGGACTTTGGGGGACTGCCGGTATTTTTTATAAAGGACTTTTTAAAATATGGGAGCTTTTTATCTTACAGAGAGAGAGCTGCTCCTCCCTGTACTGGCTCCTGGAAGAGCCCGTAGTTCACAGCGCCCGTCTGGACATCACCAGCCAGACCTCCCATAATCTGTCCAGACTCCTGATTGCTGCGGGGGTCACCAAGTTGGGGCAGCTGGTGGGGCTTGCGGGGCCTGAGCTGACCAACACAGAGAGCTTTGCGGCACAGCTGGGACTGAGATCCCTACGGGTGGCCCGACAGATCCTGCACAAATTGAGTTCTGCGCTCACGGGCGACGAGCGACTGCTTCTGAAAGGCTGTGCCGCAGGTGTCAGCGCAGGCCCGGCAGAGGGGGACCCATTCCCCAGGTGCACCATCTCGCCGAACCTGGGCGACTGTGGAGGCCCGCTCTTAAAGTGCACGGGGGAAGCTGGCATGGTTCTGGGGGCAGCCAGTCCTAAGCTCCTGTACAGAGCCTGCGTGAAGGCTATTAACAGGAGAAGGCTGGATGGGCGCGCCGATACGCCGTGGCGCAGGGAACTCGGGCTCCACGGCGATACGAAGCCAGAATGGCGAGTCCTATACAAACCACCGTTAACCAAAAAAGCTGCTGACCTCCAGTGGAGAGTCCTCCATGGTATTGTGTCTGTCAATTCTTTTATCTCTGTTTTAAACCCTGGGGTCTCACACGAGTGCCCCTTCTGTCTGGACAGGGAGACAGTCTTCCATGCTTTTATGCGGTGTTTTAGACTGCGTCCTCTGTTCCGGGTTTTACAGAACGTTTTTACTGGTTTTAGTCTCGTTTTTACACCACAGGCTTTTATTATCGGCACCGCGTACGTCAGGAGCCAGAGGTCTAAGTGCCAGCTCCTGAACTTCATCCTCGGCCAAGCTAAGCTGGCGATCTACGTGAGTAGAAAAAACAAAATGAGCCAGAGCTCGGACCATGATGCCATCCAGGTCTTCACGAGGCTGGTGAGGGCGAGGGTGAAGGTGGATTTTAATTACTATAGGAGCATGAAGGACCTGGACTCCTTTAAGCTCGTCTGGTGCTCTGAGGATGTAGTCTGCTCGGTGGAGGAGGACGAGCTGGTGTTTGCACCAGATTTTATTTGAGTGAACAGTTTTTATTCCTCGTCCTGCTTTTATCTTTTTACCGCTCTGTGATTGTGTTTTGCCTTTTTTACATCTCTTTATTTATTAATTAATTTATTACCTTCTGACCTGCCTCTAATATTTATTACTGTACAGTGTTAAAAAGAGGACTGGTTTACAATAAAGGAGTATCTCTCTCTCTGTCTCTCTCTCTCTCTCTCTGTCTTTCTCTCTCTCTGTCTCTCTCTCTCTCTCTCTCTCGCTCTCTCTCTCTCTCTCTCTGTCTTTCTCTCTCTCTGTCTCTCTCTCTCTCTCGCTCTCTCTTGCTCTCTCTCCATCTCTCTCTCTCTCTCTCGCTCTCTCTCTCTCTCTGGAGGATTATATGAAGCGGTATCTAATCAGCTGCTCTGCAGAAGTCTTTCGCTCTCTCAGCTGGTGATCAATTAAGATTCGCCGCCGCCAACCGGCATCATACAGCATGCTGTCTGTAGTCCCATCTCCCCAGCGCCTGAGTGTGTGTGTTAACCAGCTCCCGTGCTGCGTACGCTACTGCTCACAAGTGTGGCATCACCTGTCGTCATTACGTCAACACTGTTCAGTCAGATTAGAATCTCCCCAGACAGGTGTGGTAGTGTGTGTGGTGCTGGTGTGAGTGGATCAGACACAGCAGTGCTGCTGGAGTGTTGAGACACTGTGTCCACTCACTGTCCACTCTATTAGACACTCCTACCTTGCTGGTCCACCTTGTAGATGGACAGTCAGAGACGATAGCTCATCTGCTGCTGCACAGTGCAGTGCTGGTCATCCTCTAGTCCTTCGTCAGGCTACACTGCCCTCGGGACGCTGCCCACAAGACGCTGCCCACAGGACGCTGCCCGGAGAAGACTGCCCTCAGGACGCTGCCCGGAGAAGACTGCCCTCAGGACGCTGCCCTCAGGACGCTGCCCTCAGAACACTGCCCTCAGGACACTGCCCACAGGACGCTGCCCACAGGACGCTGCCCTCAGAACACTGCCCTCAGGACGCTGCCCTCAGGACACTGCCCACAGGACGCTGCCCACAGGACGCTGCCCTCAGAACACTGCCCTCAGGACGCTGCCCTCAGGACGCTGCCCACAGGACACTGCCCTCAGGACGCTGCCCTCAGGACGCTGCCCACAGAACACTACCCACAGGACGCAGCCCTCAGAACGCTGCCCTCAGAACGCTGCCCTCAGGACGCTGCCCTCAGAACGCTGCCCTCAGGACGCTGCCCACAGGACGCTGCCCACAGGATGCTGTTTGGGTTGGTGGGCGATTCTCAGTCCAGCACACCACGCACTAACACACCACCACCACGGCAGTGTCACTGCAGTGCCGAGAATGATCCACTCACTTGATTATGCGGGTTGGGCTTGAACAGAACGTCCGGGCTCCATTCGGATTCAGCCCCAGATTTCAGGCTGCGTTAGTCGTGCAGCTTCAGAGCAGAACTCCCAGCGTGTCTGAGCCGAGGGGCTCCGTTTGAGAGACTGAATTAGATATTAGCCTGAACTTTAGCTTCAGTGGGCTTCAGTGGGCTTCAGTGGGCTTCCACTGAGGCAGTCGGAGCCGAGACCGACGGGGTAGACAGCTGAAACCCGCCGCGCTCTGACAGCCAATGCGAAAACACATGAGTCAGTGCAGTTGTGGACGCAGCGCCGCGGGCCGCGCTCACCACGCCGGGATGTGTCTGTGCGTCATGCTGTCTGTGTGGCTGTTAGCGGGACGCACATCTGATTGGGCCTCCGGGGGGTGGTGGTAATTACTTAGTTGACGTCCCTGTCCGGCACATGCGACGAACCGTGATTAGGAAAATCGGAATGTCGTGTTTGCCGTGTTGGATGTTATCGGAGCTGTGATACGGCAGTTGTGGGTTCCGAATGTGCTTGGGCTCTTAGCCGTGTCAGCACCGAAGCGGCTCTTTTGTTTGGCTGTCCTCATTTTTATTCAGCACTATTCATAGTCTATTCCCCGTATGCCCGCTGCTGCTGGAAAGCCGTACTGTACTGTGTATGCAAATGTGGTGCAGTTCAGCTCTGAGCATCCTCCTTAACCACACACTGACGCTGATGACTGCTGCTGGTGTGGTAGATATGAGCCTGATGCTGGTGTAATATGATACATGGTTATTTCTAACCATTGGACGAATGGAGATCTTGATATTTGAGCACAAATCCCGATTTAAACTGATCCACTCACACCACCTCAACACGCACCACCTCCACCTCAGTGTCATGATCCACCACCCACATCATACCCGCTCTGTCGGGGTCCTGACCATTTCAGAACGGGGTAACATAGAGAGAATCAGATGGACTACAGTATTCCTGAGAGAGTAGTGTTGTTCGGTGGATGGGATTCCTTTTGGAAGCTTGAGCAGCTTGAGCTTCTGGGATTGTTCTTTCATTTCTCCGTCTCCAAATTTACTGATGATGTTAGCATGGCTGCTGGTTTCCCATCGATATCTTAGATGATGATGTCGAGGCTGTGTTCCTGAAATGTTGACCAATCAGAGACTGTGTTACTGAACTGTTGACCAATCAGAGGCTGTGTTACTGAATTGTTGACCAATCAGAGGCTGTGTTCCTGAATTGTTGACCAATCAGAGGCTGTGTTACTGAATTTGTTGACCAATCAGAGACTGTGTTCCTGAAATGTTGACCAACCAGAGACTGTGTTCCTGACTTGTTAACCAATCAGAGACTGTGTTCCTGAATTTGTTGACCAATCAGAGGCTGTGTTCCTGAAATGTTGACCAATCAGAGACTGTGTTTCTTAGTTGTCAACCAATCAGAGACTGTGTTCCTGAATTGTTGACCAATCAGAGACTGTGTTCCTGAATTTGTTGACCAATCAGAGACTGTGTTCCTGAAATGTTGACCAACCAGAGACTGTGTTCCTGACTTGTTAACCAATCAGAGACTGTGTTCCTGAATTTGTTGACCAATCAGAGGCTGTGTTCCTGAAATGTTGACCAATCAGAGACTGTATTACCGAATTGTTAACCAATCGGAGACTGTGTTCCTGAATTGTTGACCAATCAGAGACTGTATTACCGAATTGTTGACCAATCAGAGACTGTGTTCCTGAAATGTTGACCAATCAGAGACTGTATTACCGAATTGTTGACCAATCAGAGGCTGTGTTACTGACTTGTTGACCAATCAGAGACTGTGTTCCTGAATTGTTGATCAATCGGAGACTGTGTTCCTGAATTGTTGACCAATCAGAGGCTGTGTTCCTGAACTCTAGACAAATCAGAGGCTGTGTTCCTGAATTGTTAACCAATCAGAGGCTGTGTTCCTGAATTGTTGACCAACCAGAGGCTGTGTTCCTGAAATGTTGACCAACCAGACACTTTGTTCCTGAATGGTTGACCTGTCTGAGACTGTGTTCCTGACATGTCAGTCAGTCACGGGATTTGACCTCTCAACCAATCAGACACTGTGTACCAGACTTGTTGACCAATTGGAAGCTGCGTTCCCGTTGATCAATCAGAGACTGTGTTCCCTACTTGTTGACCAATCGGAGGCTTTGTTCCTGACTTGTAAATCCTAAGAGAGTGACTTCCTGACCTGTTAACTATTCAGAGGCTGTGTTTCTCATGTGCCAACCAATCAGAGGCCGTGCTCGTGACTTGTCAACCAATCGGGGGCTGAGGAGATTAACGTTTTTGGAAAAAATCTTTTTAATTTTCATATCGTATTATTTTCCCCAGGCCACATCAGTGTTCCGACACGCCTCCATCAAGGAATTGGTCCGTTGCCCCCCTGGTTGTTCCAGGTAGCTCCCACAGACTCCCAGCCAATCCAGATGTGTGAATCCTCCTGAACGTTCACATCCCAATGAGTCACATTTGCAGCCCAGTGAACGTCACCCTGGAATACCGGGATAGGAATATAATCAGCGATATGATAATGAGCGAAAGGCAAAGCCTGGCTGTAGACACTGTGGTTCACTGTCACCTCAACCAAACGGTTTTCCCTCCTCCTGGGAAACTTATCGCTCTGGGAATACGCGGCTTTGTTCGGACAGCGGTGCTATCCTGTGTTTGCTCAGATATGGCCCACAGTAACTGCCGTACGAGCCCGTTCAGCAGTTTCCCGCGTTCTGTTATTGTTATCTAACTGCCTCTGAAGAAAAGACGCCCCGCCGCACGCCGACATGCGTCCCTTAGCACCCTGTTTGGGTGTGGGCCAGCTGAATGTGTGTGATAACACCTTCACACTAGCATGTGTAAAGAGGACACGCCATGCCCTGCGGTCCCATGTGTCCCAAAACGGTGTGGTGAACTCCGGATGACCTAACACCAGGGTCAGCACAGGGTTCACGGCCATATGTACTGAAGCTGTACGAGTGACCCTCGCCCTTCGGGTCAGTCACGCTGATCTGAAAATGAAGCTGGAGGAGGAGGGGGCATTTCAATCAGTCAGGAAACCAGTTAACACGTCTGCTACAGAGAGCCCGAACTTTTTCATTTTCAAATTTCATCAATCTTTTTTAAAAATATTAGTTTTCAATGAAATTATTTCACATTATTCCACAATATATTTCTCTGAGGTCACTGTGGGGGTCATAAGTAGGCCTGCTTAAATAAATAAAGCGTAATTAGTTATGATTAGTACTTATTTAATTTTGGTCTATTCGTTTTGGATGTGTGCTGGTAGCCCAGCGTTCATTGGTGTTGGCCACATTCGCCTTGTAGCTCCAGTGCAAAGCTGACATCAGGCATGGCTACACGGGGCTCGTGTGCTCTCCCGCTCTCTCGTGACCCTGGTGTTGACGGGGCAGACTCGTGATGGATCCTGTATTGATCCTGTAGTGGTGACCCTCGGTGTGTCGGGTCAGGACAGTGGTTGGTGTGGCTCAGCGGTTAACACCGGAGAGCCACCACCAATTCAAATCCCAGTCTTGGTAGCAAATGTTGAGCTGCACCAAAAAGAGCCCTTGGGCAAGACTCCTAACACTGCACTGGCCCACCTGCACCTCCTAACACTGCACTGGCCCACCTGCACCTCCTAACACTGCACTGGCCCACCTGCACCTCCTAACACTGCACTGGTCCACCCGCACCTCCTAACACTGCTCTGGCCCACCCGCACCTCCTAACACTGCACTGGCCCACCTGCACCTCCTAACACTGCACTGGCCCAATGTTTGCATGTGGTTTGCAGGAAGGTTCCTGCTAAGTCAGCCACCTTTGGTTACCTGGGTGCTGAGCTAGCTAGGAATAAAACTGTTCTTCTTACTTAAGATGGTTTTAGCAGCACCTGCTAACTAGCTAGCATCTGCCCAGTCACTGTAAAACTGCCCGCTTTGAAGAACGTAGCCAGATGACCCGCTAATTTGAGCATCTCTGGGTAGTTAGCTAGTCAGCTGAACAGGATTTTGAGAGGCGATTTCTCAAGATCCCACAGATCAAAAACGTGTGAATATATATGTCTACCCAGTGATGGACTGGCGGCCTGTCCTGGGTGTTTCCTGCCTTCCTCCCAATGAGTGCTGGGCTCCAGCATCCCCCAGTAGATACCTGGAAAGGGGCTCACAGCATGCTAACTTTCTCAACCTGTTTAAACAGGCCACTAACTAGCTGGCCTGCTAATTTAGCCACCTTTGGTTACTTAGGTGCTGAGCTAGCTAGGAATAAAACTGTTCTTCTTACTTAAGATGGTTTTAGCTGCACCTGCTAACTAGCTAGCATCTGCCCAGTCACTGTAAAGCCGCCCACTATGAGGAACGTAATGAGATCTTGGGTAGCTAGTTAGTCAGTTGGCTCGAGGGGTTGATAGTGATGGTAAAACCGGTCCAGTTTTCCTGCCTTCCGCCCAACGAGTGCTGGGATTGACTCCAGCACACTCCATAATTTTGGAACACAGCCCACAGCATGCTAGCTCTGTTAAGGTCGGTAAGCATCCCACTAACATCCTTTGGCTAATTTGCTAGCTGGGATAATACCAGTTCCCACAATGAATGGTTTTCTCATAAACCACTGAAAAGCAGCTCACTGACCAGCTGCAGTATTCCAAAACGAGCCCTGAGGAAGGTAAGGATGGTCAAGCGCTGTGAAAACTTCAGGCCCAATTTTGAATCCCAGCGCATTACTTCTCACGCCGGTGACTGACGGAGCGAGGACGGAAAGCTTCGCCCACCCGGGCAGGCGGAGAAAGCGAGTGAGTGATGAGACGAAGGAGTGAGGAGAGCTGTCTGTCTATCTGACAGAAATTGAAGCCTGGGTGTGACGGCATGACTGAAGCCGCACGGCTCCACAACAGCCTAAAACTTTAATGACTGGGATTTGCATGGGCTTGCTGCGCAGCTTAGCGTTGCATAATGCATACAGATGCACTTATTCTATCGGCGCATTCCGGGCAGTGAAATTACAGATGAAGGAGGACAATATTATCGCCCGTCTTTCTCCGGGATTGTTCCCTCCGTGCTTGTTCTGACAGAGGCTTAACGCAGCATGCCACCTTCTTTCTCTTACCCGTCACGCGCGTTCCTTTCTTGTTGTTTCTCTCCATTAAAGTGATTTCTGAAAAACGAGAGTGCTTTTGTAATAAGCCTCTTAGTCTCTCTGCAGACAGCGTGTTAGGTTTGAATTTTCTGAGCACCTTTTTTTTTTTTAGCACCAGTCAAAGGAGGTGTGGAGGTGAAGCGGCTCTAAGTGTTGAGTTTCTTAGCAGATTGATCAGATATCGACTGGGTTCCTGTACAGTGAGTGCAGAAGCTGCTTTTCTGTGGTCTCATTTTTAGCTAGGAAGCGTTTCAGAGAACAGGTCAAAATAATTGTTAGGCTGAAAATCCCAAATATGTAGTCTACTGTGTTAGTGTAGTGTAAGTAGTGTGTTGGTGTACAGTGACTCAATAAGGGTAATGTGTTAGTGTGCTGTAAGTATCGTGTTGGTGTACAGTAACTCAGTAAGTGTAGTGCGTTAGTGTGCTGTAAGTAGCGTGTTGGTGTACAGTAACTCAGTAAGTGTAATGCGTTAGTGTACTGTAAGTAGCGTGTTGGTGTACAGTAACTCAGTAGGTGTAATGTGTTAGTGTACTGTAAGTAGCGTGTTGGTGTACGGTAACTCAGTAGGTGTAATGCGTTAGTGTACTGTAAGTAGCGTGTTGGTGTACAGTAACTCAGTAGGTGTAATGTGTTAGTGTGCTTTAAGTAGCGTGTCGGTGTACGGTAACTCAGTAAGTGTAATGTGTTAGTGTGCTGTAAGTAGCGTGTTGGTGTACAGTAACTCAGTAAGTGTAATGCGTTAGTGTGCTGTAAGTAGTGTGTTGGTGTACAGTAACTCAGTAAGTGTAATGTGTTAGTGTGCTGTAAGTAGTGTGTTGGTGTACAGTAACTCAGTAAGTGTAATGTGTTAGTGTGCTGTAAGTAGTGTGTTGGTGTACGGTAACTCAGTAAGTGTAATGCGTTAGTGTGCTGTAAGTAGTGTGTCGGTGTACAGTAACTCAGTAAGTGTAATGTGTTAGTGTGCTGTAAGTAGTGTGTTGGTGTACAGTAACTCAGTAAGTGTAATGTGTTAGTGTGCTGTAAGTAGTGTGTTGGTGTACGGTAACTCAGTAAGTGTAATGTGTTTAGTGTACTGTAAGTAGTGTGTTGGTCGTGTACGGTAACTCAGTAAGTGTAATGCGTTTAGTGTGCTGTAAGTAGTGTGTCGGCTGTGTACAGTAAACTCAGTAAGTGTAATGCGTTAGTGTGCTGTAAGTAGTGTGTTGGTGTACAGTAACTCAGTAAGTGTAATGCGTTAGTGTACTGTAAGTAGTTGTGTGCCGTGTACAGTAACTCAGTAAGTGGGTAATGTGTTAGTGTACTGTAGGTTGTGTTGCGTGTACAGTAACTTCAGTAAGTGTAATGCGTTAGTGTGCTGTAAGTAGTGTGTTGGTGTACAGTAACTCAGTAAGTGTAATGCGTTAGTGTACTGTAAGTAGTGTGTTGGTGTACAGTAACTCAGTAAGTGTAATGTGTTAGTGTGCTGTAAGTAGTGTGTTGGTGTACAATAACTCGGTAAGTGTAATGCGTTAGTGTGCTGTAAGTAGTGTGTTGGTGTACAATAACTCGGTAAGTGTAATGCGTTAGTGTGCTGTAAGTAGTGTGTCGGTGTTTTTTTTTTTTTTTAGGTTGTTACAGTAACTCGGTAAGTGTAATGTGTTAGTGTGCTGTAAGTAGTGTGTTGGTGTACAGTAACTCAGTAAGTGTAATGTGTTAGTGTACTGTAAGTAGTGTGTCGGTGTACAGTAACTCAGTAAGTGTAATGTGTTAGTGTGCTGTAAGTAGTGTGTTGGTGTACAATAACTCGGTAAGTGTAATGCGTTAGTGTGCTGTAAGTAGTGTGTTGGTGTACAATAACTCGGTAAGTGTAATGCGTTAGTGTGCTGTAAGTAGTGTGTCGGTGTACAGTAACTCGGTAAGTGTAATGTGTTAGTGTGCTGTAAGTAGTGTGTTGGTGTACAGTAACTCAGTAAGTGTAATGTGTTAGTGTACTGTAGTGTGTTGGTGTACAGTAACTCAGTAAGTGTAATGCGTTAGTGTGCTGTAAGTAGTGTGTTGGTGTACAGTAACTCAGTAAGAGTAATGTGTTAGTGTGCTGTAAGTAGTGTGTTGGTGTACAGTAACTCAGTAAGTGTAATGTGTTAGTGTACTGTAAGTAGTGTGTTGGTGTACAGTAACTCAGTAAGTGTAATGTGTTAGTGTGCTGTAAGTAGTGTGTTGGTGTACAGTAACTCAGTAAGTGTAATGTGTTAGTGTGCTGTAAGTAGAGTGTTGGTGTACAGTAACTCAGTAAGTGTAATGTGGTGATGGTGATGGTGATGATGATGGTGGTGATGGTGATGATGATGATGGTGGTGATGGTGATGATGATGGTGTTGATGGTGATGATGGTGATGATGATGATGGTGGTGATGGTGGTGATGATGATGATGATGATGATGGTGGTGATGGTGATGGTGATGGTGATGGTGATGATGATGATGATGATGGTGGTGATGGTGATGGTGATGGTGATGGTGATGGTGATGATGGTGGTGATGGTGATGGTGATGATGATGATGGTGGTGATGGTGATGATGATGATGGTGTTGATGGTGAAGATGATGATGGTATATTTAGAATGAAGTTCCTGTAATATTAATAGAGATAATAGTGTTGTATAAAAAGTCATCTCTACAGAGCAGTTCTAATGAAATACATATCTTGAATACAGTTCTGATGACAGTAATATATAGAATGGAATGGTAAAGAAATTGACCACTAGAAGAAATGTCTAATTACGTTAATATGTTAATTTTATCTTCAAATAATGTGAAGTTCTAATTAAAACAGTCCCTAAGCAATCCAGGGGTTCTAAAACAATTATCAACAAATGGATAAATGGATATTTAGAAAGAAGTTATTGTAAAAGGAGTTTAGATAATATTCTCAAATGAAATTCTAAGGGAATTCATGTCTAGAATGCTGCTTTGATAATCGTAACATTTAGAATATAATGAACCTCTAGAATGAATGTGTTATTATATTACTATGTAGAATTAATGGTATATAAAATTAATGTCTATTTAGAGTGATGTTGTAAAAAATGGATATTTAGAATGAAATTCCTGTAAAATATCCAAAATGAAATTTTAGAAAACATTTTTATTTATATTTAGAAATTATGTTAAAATTAATTCTACAAAAGAATTTAAATGGTTTAATGATAGCCATTCCAAAACACCCTAATCCAGAAGCTTTAACAAATATAAAATTCAAAATGAAATTGTAATAGAATTAAGTTCTACTGAAATGTGAATTGAAGTTGTAATGAAAGAAGTATCTAATCATGTTAATATTAAATTAATTTTCGGAGTGAAACCAAAATAAATACCAAAAATAAACTTTCTAATAGCAAAGAATATCTCAAATAATTTTCTAATAAAATGGATATTTAGAATGAAGTTCCTGTAAAATTATTATAGATAATAAAATTGTAATAAAAGTATCTAGTATGATATTCTAATTAAATCAAAATATTTTTAAATTTCTAATTAATTTAAAATGTATTAGTTTTAAATTAAATTAATATAAAATAAGTTCTAGAGTAAGTTCTAATCAAACCAGCTCCAAACAGTCCGGGTCTAGCAAAATTAATATCCAAAATGACAATTCAGCTGGATACAGTTCTAGAATGAAGTTCTAATGATAATATCTAGAATGGTGTTCTAATGAACTTCGAGAACGGATTTCTAATTAAAGTCCAGAAAGCCTGATACTACAAAAACCAGGGAACTCTCGAGGCAGATAACCTCATAAAGAAATGACCTTAATATTTTTATTTTATTAATAATTAATAGCTTGTTTTTGCCCTCCAGCTCTGAAGTGACACATACACACCTTGATAAACCCGCTGCTGTCGTTTAGTAATCAGTCAGGTTTGATTTTGCAGTGTAGAAATGAGTACAGTGCCACAGTGTTTGGATGCGGTTCCAAACTTTTGAATGTTGGCGGGAGCCGTGTGGAGATGTCTGCAGTCCATTAGAGCGCGTTGAGTTTACGTCAGACCGCTCGCAGGACTCCGGCAGGACCATCTGAGACTGATCTGCCCTGTTTGTTTGGTATCCGTGTTTACAGCCCAGGAACGCTGGTGTTTGATGTGGAGGCCGGTTACTGCGCGCTGTGCACAGACTAAACCCCAGATGAGGGCGATTAACCCTTTGTTCAGCAGATCTAATTCTCTAATCACAGACGCACATGTGGAATTGATGGAGGGTTTAGAGCCTAAATCCAGAGCGTTCAATCCAGCTGATCCAGCACTTCTCCTGGAATGAGGGGGATTAACAGGGAGGCTGTTCCTCTCCTGTTGCAGTAACAGCCGATACTTCTCTGGAAAGACTTTACACTACATATTGGAACATTGCTGTGAGGATTTGATTGAGTACCAACAAGGTCAAGTACTGATGTTGGGACATTGCTGTGAAGATTTGGTTGAGGCCATGTACTAAAGTGGGGACCTTGCTGTGAGGATTTGGTTAAGGCCATGTACTAAAGTGGGGACCTTGCTGTGAGGATTTGGTTAAGGGCAGGTACTGAAGTTGGGACATTGCTGTGAGGATTTGGTTGAAGGCAGGTACTGATGTTGGGACATTGCTGTGAGGGTTTGGTTGAGCATTAGTGAGGTCAGGTACTGATGTTGGAACATTGCTGTGAGGATTTGATTGAGTACCAACAAGGTCAAGTACTGATGTTGGGACATTGCTGTGAAGATTTGGTTGAGGCCATGTACTAAAGTGGGGACCTTGCTGTGAGGATTTGGTTAAGGGCAGGTACTGAAGTTGGGACATTGCTGTGAGGATTTGGTTGAAGGCAGGTACTGATGTTGGGACATTGCTGTGAGGGTTTGGTTGAGCATTAGTGAGGTCAGGTACTGATGTTGGAACATTGCTGTGAGGATTTGATTGAGTATTAGTGAGGTCAGGTGCTGATGTTGGAACATTGCTGTGAGGATCTGATTGAGTATTATGGAGGTCAGGTGCTGATGTTGGAACATTGCTGTGAGTATTTGATTGAGCGTTAGTGAGGTCAGGTACTGATGTTGAAACATTGCTGTGAGGATCTGATTGTGTATTAGTGAGGTCAGGTACTGATGTTGGAACATTGCTGTGAGGATCTGATTGTGTATTAGTGAGGTCAGGTACTGATGTTGGAACATTGCTGTGAGTATTTGATTGAGCATTAGCGAGGTCAGGTACTGATGTTGGAACATTGCTGTGAGGATCTGATTGAGTATTAGTGAGGTCAGGTACTGATGTTGGAACATTGCTGTGAGGATCTGATTGTGTATTAGTGAGGTCAGGTACTGATGTTGGAACATTGCTGTGAGGATCTGATTGAGTATTAGTGAGGTCAGGTACTGATGTTGGAACATTGCTGTGAGGATCTGATTGAGTATTAGTGAGGTCAGGTGCTGATGTTGGAACATTGCTGTGAGGATTTGGTTGAGCATTCGTGAGGTCAGGTACTGATGTTGGGACATTGTCACCCTAGTAGTGTGTAGTACCCAACTGGGATGTAGCATGTACTAGCCTGTTCTTAAACCTAAACCTCCGGGTGGTCCAGCAGACTGAAGGCTAATCAGTTAACGAAGGGCCGGTTGTGTGGTTGGTACTGACACTGATGCCGCTGTGAGTGGGCGGAGAAGGGTGCAGTAACGTTGGGGACCCGTGTCAGCTGGTAAGGGTTAATAATGAGATTAGCTACAGTTGTGCAATGCCCTAATAAGCAGCGCGCTGGCAGGCTGTAGAGGAGCAGCGCTGAATGTTTATGGGCACTCTTCCAGTGATACGCCGCCTGACAAACATCAGTCGTTGCTGTTGGAGCTTTCCCCCTGCTCTGAACGAAGAACACCACTCTCTTTCTTTGGGGGCCTAGCGGTGCGCTAACAGGGAACAGCTGTTGGCTCTTCAGAGCTGGATGATATTTCAGCGTTTTTGCTCTTAAGAGGTTTACGCTGTGTTTAAAATCACTTCTGAAATGGCATTTTCCAAATGGCGTGCGCCTGTTGAGTGCCATGTTTTTAAAGAGTACCACGGGACAGCAAAGCACGCACCGCTAAACTCCCCTTCCCTTCTATCTCCCTCTGTCACACAAACGCTGCAGGTTAGCAGCACAAAGGATAAATTCTTCCTCTTGCTCTTATTCCCTCAGCTCTCAGGCTCTGTGTATGTCTCTGAGTGTGTTTAGACGTGCGACAGAAGCGCTTTCAGATGGACGTTCTGCAGGCTTTAGCTGACAGCGCTGTTATCCGGCCCCTCGTAGCCAAAGAGCCAAAAAACAAGAGGTTGCCCATCAAACTGGCACTGTGATGGCGAATGCTGATTGTATTTCACTCCTGGTGTCAATCTTCACAGTTGTTTGCAGCTTTTAATCTCCACCCTAAACCTCCGTTGAAGAGAAAATCAGACCAGCTAGCAAAGCGCTAGCTAAACTCCCAAATAAAGAAAACTGTTCAGAACGATTAGCATGTTGTTTAGGTTAGACTGAGGCCCTGTGATGAAAATGTACCTTAAAGCTAAAGGCTCAGGTGATGTAGATGTTAATGTACCTGGAAGCTAAAAAGCTCCGGTGATATAGTTCTTAATATACCTTAAGGGTAAAATGTAAAAGCTAAGGTGATGTATAATGTTAACAGAACTTAGAGGTAAAAGCTAAAAAGCTTAAAGAGATGCTAAAATAACTGTAGCTAAAGCTAAAACAAGCTCAGGTGATGTGGATGCTACTGTGACTGTAGCTAAAGCTTAAACAAGCTCATGTGATGTGGATGCTAATGCGACTGTAGCTAAAGCTATAAAGCTCTGGTGATGTGGATGCTAATGTAACTGTAGCTAAAGCTAAAACAAGCTCAGGTGATGTGGATGCTAATGTGACTGTAGCTAAAGCTAAAACAAGCTCATGTGATGTGGATGCTAATGTGACTGTAGCTGAAGCTAAAACGAGCTCAGATGATGTGGATGCTAATGTAACTGTAGCTAAAGCTAAAACAAGCTCACGTGATGTGGATGGTAATGTAACGATAGCTAAAACAAGCTCAGGTGATGTGGATGCTAATGTAACTTTAGCCAAAGCTAAAATGCTTGGATAGATGCTAATGTCCCTTTAGCTAAAGCTAAAATGCATAGGCTATGTAAACCTTGATGTACACTAAAGCTAAAAGCTAAAGATGAAGTAGATGCTAGTGTAACTGTAGCTAAAGCTAAAACTATCAGGTGAAGTAGATGCTAGTGTAACTGTAGCTAAAGCAAAAAGGCTCAGGTGATTATAGATGCTAGTGTAACTGTAGCTAGCGCTAAAAGGCTCAGGTGATTATAGATGCTAGTGTAACTGTAGCTAACGTTAAAAGGCTCAGGTGATTATAGATGCTAGTGTAACTAGCTAACGCTAAAAGTCTCAGGTGATTATAGATGCTAGTGTAACTGTAGCTAACGCTAAAAGCCTCGCGTGATTATAGATGCTAGTGTAACTGTAGCTAACGCTAAAAGCCTCGGGTGATTATAGATGCTAGTGTAACTGTAGCTAACGTTAAAAGGCTCAGGTGATTATAGATGCTAGTGTAACTAGCTAACGCTAAAAGTCTCAGGTGATTATAGATGCTAGTGTAACTGTAGCTAGCGCTAAAAGGCTCAGGTGATTATAGATGCTAGTGTAACTGTAGCTAACGTTAAAAGGCTCAGGTGATTATAGATGCTAGTGTAACTAGCTAACGCTAAAAGTCTCAGGTGATTATAGATGCTAGTGTAACTGTAGCTAACGCTAAAAGGCTCAGGTAATTATAGATGCTAGTGTAACTGTAGCTAACGCTAAAAGCCTCGGGTGATTATAGATGCTAGTGTAACTGTAGCTAACGCTAAAAGCCTCGGGTGATTTTAGATGCTAGTGTAACTGTAGGTAACGCTAAAAGGCTCAGGTGATTATAGATGCTAGTGTAACTGTAGCTAACGCTAAAAGCCTCGGGTGATTATAGACGCTAGTGTAACTGTAGCTAACGCTAAAAGCCTCGGGTGATTTTAGATGCTAGTGTAACTGTAGGTAACGCTAAAAGGCTCAGGTGATTATAGATGCTAGTGTAACTGTAGCTAACGCTAAAAGCCTTGGGCGATTATAGACGCTAGTGTAACTGTAGCTAACGCTAAAAGCCTCGGGTGATTATAGATGCTAGTGTAACTGTAGGTAACGCTAAAAGGCTCAGGTGATTGTAGATGCTAGTGTAACTGTAGGTAACGCTAAAAGGCTCGGGTGATTATAGATGCTAGTCTGGCTTTAGCAGAGCTAATAGTGCAGAGCTCTGTGTTGTGGTCGGCCCTGACAGAAATCACGGCCGGTTTGTGTTCAGTGTGGGTTTTTAGGGTTTCGTGTACTGTGAAATGGAGCCGAGCGAGACCAGGCCAGTTTATGAAATGCGTGTGCTGATGCGACTAGCCTCCTGCCGTTGCCGCGGTCATTATCTTAGCATCAAAGCGACTGTGCCTTTCACATTTAAATAGTGTTTTGAAAAAGGAGCAGCGTTCGAGACTTAGCCTTGCTTTTAAAGCCGTGTTAGGGCCGGCGCAGACACCGCTCTTGTTCCCGGCCTCCTCTTTCTGAGGAATGTTTTGGAGAGGCCGAATGGAATGAATGATTAATCAGACGCGTCCGTCGATCAGAGTTAGCACCACTGTGTTCTGAAACGCCTCCGCTATGTGAGCTACAGCTAGAGGTGCTTTACATTAACCCGTATTGTTCCTTTAGAAGGACTGATACCCGCTCCTGGCGTAACCTTATATGCTAGCGGCTAATTTATATGCTAGCAGCTTCCACAGTCCGTGTATTGTTCAGGCTGCGTTTGGGGGTGCGGTGTACAACTTTGTGTCTCCTGAGCGTCTAAACCAAACGTCTGTGATCACAGGTCGAACTGG
Source organism: Prochilodus magdalenae (assembly GCA_024036415.1). NCBI lineage: Eukaryota > Metazoa > Chordata > Actinopteri > Characiformes > Prochilodontidae > Prochilodus > Prochilodus magdalenae. The sequence goes on along the minus strand of JAMWET010000645.1, from coordinate 20,404 downwards.
CTTGTAGTTTTGAATGGACACGTATGTGTTACTGAATATTTGCTAGGGCATATGCTAGGGCACTCGCAGGGTGGCATTTCACCGTCCGGGCTGGCAAACCAGGGAACTGTTTGTGCATAAAGGTTCATTCTGAGGCGACGAGGCGCAGCCCCTTTCTCCAGCGTCCTGTGAAAGGCACGGACCCGTTTCCCCCTGCTTTTCCACGTGACTGAATGAGGCCATGTTTGTTTGTGTCCCGCTCCATCCTTTTAGTGCGCTCTGAAGCGGAAATACAGGCCCCCCTACCGCGGCACCAGCGCACTGACATTTCCACAGGCCGGGGGGAGCCAGTGGGGCAGCTGCTCATGCATGCTCCTTCTCCATCCACCCTCTTCAGACGAGCCCCCCGGCGGAGCGTAAACACCCTTCGGCAATCAGTCATAGGGTTGGGAAGTGGGTGAGAAGGAGACGGAAGGCGACGAGGGGGACGGTTCGGATTGTGTTGAGCGTGTGTTTGTTTTTGTTCTGTTGTAGGACTTTGCAGGAAATCCAAAGAAAGCAGGACCAGCCCAGATCCCATTTTCTGATTTTCATGATTCAGAAATCCCAGGCCCATTCAGTGACGCCGGGGTCTGGATTCTGAGGTGGAAGCGTGCAGCATTCCGATAATAGGATCGGAAATCGGTCCCTAAAATTAACGAACTTCAGTGGATCGTATCAGATAGTTAGGCCAGTCCGTAGAACCGAGCTACTCACTTAAAATCGTTTGTGACGCCTGCTAGCCCATACGCATTTATTTGTAATTATTTTTAATATATTTTATTAAAAATTTTATTATCAGATTTTTATTTAGAATTAAAATGTTTATTATTTAAAATGTATAATTTTTTAATTAATTTATTATCATTGTTTATCAATAGTTAATTATTGGTGACCAGTGAATAGCATTTAGGTACACTGTGTCAAATGTGTTCATTTGGTCAGTTTAGTTTTACAAACTTAGTAGAGTAAAGTTTAAGTCCATCATTCAATTTATTAATTCAACCATAGTATCGGATCGATATCGAGGTATCGGCCGATACACAAAGTTTATGTATCAGTATCGGAACTGAATAAGTTGGACCGGTTCCGATACTGATACATAAACTTTGTGTATCGGCCGATACCCCGATATCGATCCGATCCCTAGTGCATGGGTGAGACCCAACAGACCTATTTGGCTTAAATGAGGAGAGAACTCTGCAGTCTAGCATAGGAACCCCGTCTGTGGAACATGGTGGTGGTAGTGTCATTGCCATTTAGGCCTGTTTTGCTGTCTAGGCTGGAATGGCTCGCCATTTCCCTCAGCAGAGAAGTGACCAAGTATATTTGGTGTAACTGAACTAGTTCTCTTTATCTACGTCTCAGAATTATGTTTAGGTCATAGTTGTGCAGCGGTGTCCTTAACACCACATCACCGTCACCAAAGACTGCAGTGGTGTCGTACCAGACTGTCATGGAGTGACCCAGAATGGCAGCGGGTCATCTTCAGTGACGAGTCCCGCTTTAGTCTTGGTGGAGACGCCCAACGAATCCAAGATGAACGGCTTGTTGTCACATGTCACTCCTCCTCCACCCCTACCGCACCAACTGGAGGACCACATCAATCAATGTAACGAGTCACCCAGCAGCTATCTTGCAGATGATTCGCAGGGCATTCTGGGAACTTCCTCATAACACTCCCATTTGGAGTGCCCCTTTCCAGGGCCATACATCCTTGTCTCAACAACAATCGGGACCACCCTATCCCTAAACGTGAACACGCAAAACTGGCTGCGTGTTGGGGGCAAGGGGTGGCCTTTATCTTCCTTCCCAACGGCACTGCAATCCCACACTTCCCTCTGGGTGCAGCTGTTCTTTTGATGGTGAGGGTGTAGAGGGTATATGTATGTATGAAGTCCTGACGTTGTCCAGACGCTGTCCAAAGAAAAAGGGACATCTCCAAAATGGCAACTTTACAGGAGAGCCCAAAAACCTCATTCCATTTGAATGGAAGTCAATGGAACCAGACGTCCTTCCAAGCAGGTTTGGCCCATTTCTGTTGGTCCAGTAATCATGGAGTTTCCACACAGGGTAAACAGCAGCTCATGTGATCAAATGAGGCATAAAAGTAAAAATCAACAAAAATGGAGATACATGTTTGTCTATGGACAGCGACGGTATGTGAGAGAGGGAGAGGGCCAGGCCGAGAGGGGAGGGGAGAGGTCGGTATGGATACCAAAGCCCCTTGTGTCAATTCAGTGACAACAAGCACGGGATCAACAGACGAGCCATCTGCTGCTGTACCGCGTGAGGGTTTGAAATGTTTCTGAACGTGTTTGATCCTCCGCCTCCCTACCACACACACAAGCTGCAGCCTGCAAACCTGCGACCACAGTTTCAGGGTGCGGTCAGAGGCGCTGTGGGAGAGAGGCTCGTTTGGATCGATTGGTCTAATCAAGCTTGTTCTACCTGATTAATCTGCGTCAATATAATTTGGCAGAACGAGCAATGTCAAAGACGAGCGAGTGCGCGATGGTTATCGGCACGCGAGAGCGTGAGTGTGTGCGTGTGTGTGTGTGAATGCTGCCACACATAATAGAGAAATCTGGGATTATTTGGACAGCCGTACTGACCCTCACTCCTGTATGTGTCTAATCTACAGCCGTACTGACCCTCACTCCTGTATGTGTCTAATCTACAGCCGTACTGACCCTCACTCCTGTATGTGTCTAATCTACAGCCGTACTGACCCTCACTCCTGTATGTGTCTAATCTACAGCCGTACTGACCCTCACTCCTCTATGTGTCTAATCCACAGCTGTAATGACCCTCACTCCTCTATGTGTCTAATCCACAGCCGTACTGACCCTCACTCCTCTATGTGTCTAATCCACAGCCGTACTGACCCTCACTCCTTTGTGTCTAATCCACAGTCGTACTGACCCTCACTCCTCTATGTGTCTAATCCACAGTCGTACTGACCCTCACTCCTGTATGTGTCTAATCCACAGCCGTATTGACCCTCACTCCTCTATGTGTCTAATCCACAGCCGTACTGACCATCACTCCTTTGTGTCTAATCCACAGTCATACTGACCCTCACTCCTCTATGTGTCTAATCTACAGTCATACTGACCCTCACTCCTCTATGTGTCTAATCCACAGTCATACTGACCCTCACTCCTCTATGTGTCTAATCCACAGCCATACTGACCCTCACTCCTCTATGTGTCTAATCCACAGCTGTACTGACCCTCACTCTTCTATGTGTCTAATCCACAGTCGTACTGACCCTCACTCCTCTATGTGTCTAATCCTCAGACGTACTGACCCTCACTCCTCTATGTGTCTAATCCTCAGCCGTACTGACCCTCACTCCTCTATGTGTCTAATCCACAGCCGTACTGACCCTCACTCCTTTGTGTCTAATTCACAGTCGTACTGACCCTCACTCCTCTATGTGTCTAATCCACAGCCGTACTGACCATCACTCCTCTATGTGTCTAATCCTCAGCCGTACTGACCCTCACTCCTTTGTGTCTAATTCACAGTCGTACTGACCCTCACTCCTCTATGTGTCTAATCCACAGTCGTACTGACCCTCACTCCTCTATGTGTCTAATCCTCAGCCGTACTGACCCTCACTCCTCTATGTGTCTAATCCTCAGCCGTACTGACCCTCACTCCTCTATGTGTCTAATCCTCAGCCGTACTGACCCTCACTCCTCTATGTGTCTAATCCTCAGTCGTACTGACCCTCACTCCTCTATGTGTCTAATCCACAGCCGTACTGACCATCACTCCTTTGTGTCTAATCCACAGTCGTACTGACCCTCACTCCTCTGTGTGTCTAATCCACAGCTGTACTGACCCTCACTCCTCTATGTGTCTAATCCACAGTCGTACTGACCCTCACTCCTCTATGTGTCTAATCCTCAGTCGTACTGACCCTCACTCCTCTATGTGTCTAATCCACAGTCGTACTGACCCTCACTCCTCTATGTGTCTAATCCACAGCCGTACTGACCCTCACTCCTCTATGTGTCTAATCCACAGTCATACTGACCCTCACTCCTCTATGTGTCTAATCCACACTCATACTGACCCTCACTCCTTTATGTGTCTAATCCTCAATCATACTGACCCTCACTCCTCTATGTGTCTAATCCACAGTCATACTGACCCTCACTCCTCTATGTGTCTAATCCACAGCCGTACTGACCCTCACTCCTCTATGTGTCTAATCCACAGTCATACTGACCCTCACTCCTCTATGTGTCTAATCTACAGTCATACTGACCCTCACTCCTCTATGTGTCTAATCCACAGTCATACTGACCCTCACTCCTCTATGTGTCTAATCCACAGCCATACTGACCCTCACTCCTCTATGTGTCTAATCCACAGCTGTACTGACCCTCACTCCTCTATGTGTCTAATCCACAGTCATACTGACCCTCACTCCTCTGTGTCTAATCCACAGTCGTACTGACCCTCACTCCTCTATGTGTCTAATCCACAGCTGTACTGACCCTCACTCCTCTGTGTCTAATCCACAGCTGTACTGACCCTCACTCCTCTATGTGTCTAATCTACAGTCGTACTGACCCTCACTCCTTTATGTGTCTAATCCACAGTCATACTGACCCTCACTCCTCTGTGTCTAATCCACAGACGTACTGACCCTCACTCCTCTATGTGTCGTTTGTTCATCCCTCGTTCCTCCCATAGACTCTCATTCGTACTTAGCGACACCTAGCTGCTGACTAGCAACAACCACCAGCTGTGCAGTCGCTCTGCCGTTTCCTCAGGACATGCTCATTTCTAGTTGTATTTTTTTGATGTTTTCATATTTAAACATGTTGAACTGAATTTGCTGATCACGGTTTATTGATAACAGCATTTTCGGGATTTGAGGTAACCAGAAAAATGGGAATATTGGGAATGCTGATGTTTTAATATCAGTGGGAGAAGAATATATGAAGTATTTTGATGACTGTTTGTGTAGTTTATGTTTTATTATATTTATCTGAATTATTTTGATAATTAATAATGACTAATAGGTCATGAGGGGTAAATTTTATTGGTTGACGTAATGGAGTTCTCGAGATGTCTAAGCCCTCCACGTCTAAAATCTCAGACACGCTCTGAAATTTCCAAGCCCCTCGGCCCAGAAATGAATCTCTCAGTCTCGGAGGCTTTGGTTATTGGCAGTGTCTGTGCGGATCAGGGACGTGACGGATGAGTATGCTAACCTGACGTTCTGTTTTCTTTCCCTCCCCCTCTCTCCCTCTCTCTCTCTCTCTGTTTCTCCATGTGCTGCCTGGTTGCCTGTTCCGGCCCGCGCCCGCCGCTCTCCCGTGACTCTTTAATAGGTAATGTGTTTTATTTTTACTTCCTCGCTGCAATCAGGGCGCTGTGGTCCCGTTAGACAGGCCCTCCAGTCTTCTCACCGGAGAGGGAGGAACTGAGCTTTGGTGTGTGTAAAGCCGAACTGTGCAGTGAATTAATGATGACGAAGGAGGAGGGTGACGAGGGGTGGTGCATTCAGCAGCAGTGGGCTTACCTGTCAGACCCCCAGAGTGTGTGACTTCAGTCAACCCTGTCTGAGGTTCAGGAGGTGTGGAGCTCCAGAACTCTCAACTGTATCCACAAATGGAGCTTATTGGGGGTTGGCATTACTGCTACTGAGCGCTGATTGGTTGGCATTACTGCTACTAAGCCCTGATTGGTTGGCATTACTGTTACTGAACCCTGATTGGTTGGCATTACTGTTACTGAACCCTGATTGGTTGGCATTACTGTTACTGAGCCCTGATTGGTTGGCATTACTGTTACTGAGCCCTGATTGGTTGGCATTACTGTTACGGAGCACAGATTGATTGGCATTACTGTTACTGAGCCCTGATTGGTTGGCATTACTGTTACTGAGCACAGATTGATTGGCATTACTGTTACTGAGCCCTGATTGGTTGGCATTACTGTTAATGAGCACAGATTGATTGGCATTACTGTTACTGAGCCCTGATTGGTTGGCATTACAGCTACTGAGTGCTGATTGGTTGGCCTTAGTGCTAATGAGCACTGATTGGTTAGCATTACTGCTACTGAGTGCTGACTGGTTAGCATTACTGCTACTGAGTGTTGATTGGTTAGCATTACTGTTTCTGAGCACTGATTGGTTAGCATTACTGCTGTTGAGCACCGATTGGTTGGCATTACTGCTACCGAGTGCTGATTGGTTGGCATTACTGCTACTGAGAGCTGATTGGTTGGCATTACTGCTACTGAGTGCTGATTGGTTAGCATTACTGCTACTGAGCCCTGATTGGTTCAGCATTTAAAATTTAATTCTGCAGAAAAACTCCATACGGGACTCATCATTTCACTGCGGACTTGCTCAAGAGCGCCCTCTAGTGTTCGACACGTTCTCTGAGTAGTAGTGAGTCTGCTGTTCATGTTTAAAGGTTCTCTTAATATCGACTCTGAATGATGAATGTCAGTATGACACTGTGAAACCTCTGAGGAGCCCTAGTTAAAGGGCCAATATGTACAATGACGCCATGCTCCACCTACTCCACTACTTAACTGCTAACTTCAGTGGTTATCTCTGCAACACGATACACGGGTGTCTTTCTCTGCACATTCTGTTGATCATTTTAGTTCATTTTAAAATAAATTTTACAATCTGAATATTTCATTTTACATATCGCTCCTTTAAAAGAGCAAAAACCACAACAGGTGACCATGACTATTCTGTGCTTTGTGGGTGTTTCTTCCACCGGGGCATCTCAGTCCGTCCCTTTAGACTACAGCGAAGCCAGCCTGTGCTACTGCCCCCCACACATACCGTTACCCCCGTAACCCGTGACTACGGCTAGTCCATAAATTCAGTTAATGTATTTTAAGATTTGAAATTTGGTTTATAATCTTCACCTCCTGTCTGCTGTATCTTCTTTTCCTTTCCTGTCTCCACCCTCCCCTTCGCTCCATCCCTCCTACCCTTCCCCCTCTCCATCCCTCTCCTCCTCTTCTCCTCCTTGCTCCACTCTCCTCCCTGCTGTTGTTATCATCGCGCTGTAACACTGATAATCCTCCTCGCTGTTGAACCAACCTAAAGCTCTGTGTCAGCGTCCACGCCCCAAAGCGCCTGACCCTTTTCAGCCCGCCGGCTAACTAGGTCACCCCCGTCTCTCTCTTTCTCTCTCTCTCTCTCTCTCTCTCTCTCTCTCTCTCTCTCTCTCTCTCTCTCTCTCTCTCTCTCTCTCTCTCTCTCTCTCTCTCTCTCTCTCTCTCTCTCCCTCTCTGTTGTATGCATGGTGTTAATGTTACGGATGCGGGGGTTCTGAATGAGGTGCGGTTTATCAGGTGCGGAGGTGTTAAGAGATGTTGGGTGGTGTCTGTCAGGCAGTATTAGGCTGATGTGTCTTATCTGAGGTGCCAGTGTGCAGCTGCCAGGCTCTGTGTCCCGTGCCAGAGCGTGTGCCCCTGGCTGGCAGGGCGGTTCGCCTCCACGTGTTTGTTGAGATGCAGAGAGTGATGCTGTCATGCTGCCACGGCGACGAGGTGCACAGACGCTGCCACAAGTTGTTTACTTCTCTATAAATATCTCTCCCTCCCTTTCTCCTCCATTATCCCTCTCTCTCTCACTCCTCCATCCTCTCTCTCTCCTCCATCCTCCCTCTCTCTCTCACTCCTCCATCCTCTCTCTCTCTCTCTCTCTCTCTCTCCTCTATCCTCTCTCCCTCTCTCTCTCTCTCTCTCTCCTCCATCCTCTCTCCCTCTCTCTCTCTCTCTCCTCCATCCTCCCTCTCTCTCTCACTCCTCCATCCTCTCTCTCTCTCCTCCATCCTCTCTCTCTCCCTCTCTCTCTCACTCCTCCATCCTCTCTCTCTCTCTCTCTCTCTCTCTCTCTCTCTCTCCTCCATCCTCTCTCCTTCTCTCTCTCACTCCTCCATCCTCTCTCTCTCTCTCCTCCATCCTCTCTCTCTTTCTCCTCCATCCTCTCACTCTCCTTACTCTCTCTCTCTCTCTCTCTCCTCCATCCTCTCTCTCTTTCTCCTCCATCCTCTCACTCTCCTTATTCTCTCTCTCTCTCACTCCTCCATCCTCTCTCTCTTTCTCCTCCATCCTCTCGCTCTCTCCTCCATCCTCTCTCTCTCTCTCTCTCTCTCTCTCTATCCTCCATCCTCTCTCTCTCTTTATCCTTTCTCTCTCCTCCATCCTCTCTCTTTCTCTCTCTCTCCTTATCCTCTCTCTCTCCTCCATCCTCTCTCTCTCTTTCTCCTCCACATTCTCTCTTTCCTCCATCCTCTCTATCTCTCTCTCCTCCATCCTCTCTCTCTCCTCCACATTCTCTCTCTCCTCCATCCCCTCTCTCTCTCCTCCATCCTCTCTCTCTCTCTTCCATCCTCTCTCTCTCCTCCATCCTCTGTCTCTTTCTCCTCCATCCTCTCTCTTTTTCTCTTTTTCTCCTCCATCCGCTCTTTTTCTCTCATCATCCTCTCTCTCTTTTTTCCTCCTCTCTCTCTCTCCTCATCCTCACTCTCTCTCATTCACCTCCATCCTCTCTCTCTCTTTCTCCTCCATCCTCTCTCTCCTCATCCTCTCTCTCTCTCTTCATCCTCTTTCTCTCTTTTTCTTCTCAAACCCCTCTCTCTTAATCCTGTCTTGTCTCCCTCTATCCTCTGTCACTCCTGTCATCTACTCTCTCCTTTACCCCTTCTCTCTCTTTTTGTCTTTCTTTTTCTCTCTCCCATATGTTTGTTCTTTCTCTGTCTGTCTGTCTGTCTGGCTCTCCTCCACCCTCTCTCTCTCTTTCTCTCTCTCTCTCCACCCTCTCTCTCTTTCTTTTCTCTGAAAGTCTGTGCTGTCAGCTCTTGTCACTGTTGTTGTTGTTGTTGTTGTTTGTGTCGTCGTGTTGCGCACCAGGTCACTAATGCACTTCATGTGTCTGTCACAAGCCGCTTCGCCACAGAGAGTTTTAGCACGTCCGCATCTTTTAGCACGTCCCCACGTTTACAGGAGGTCAGTGACGTTAGTTGTGAGAATATGTCTGTGTGAGTTTTAATTGTCACCTGATTGTTTACTTTAAATACTCCACTAACATTAATAACATTAATATCCAGTATTATCCATACCAGACTGCAGTACCCTGCATGAAACCCAGGGGGCGACATGGCTTCTATTGTCTCATCGCACTGTAAACAAGTGCAACAGACGTGAGTAATGCTAATAATGCTAATAATGCTAACAGAAGTGAGTTCCTGCTAACACTTATATTTAGATTATATTTACATATAAATATTTTTACGTATGAAGAATGTAACGTATTGTCTGGACAGCCCCTGCTGTTTATCAGAGCATCTCTGCTCCACAGTTTCAGTTTCCATTTCCAAACGCTTTAGTCGAGTGGGCCATTATTCCCACAGCCACACATTTAGCTCCATCTCCTCATTCACCACCATCATAAATGTACAGGTGTAGGGTGGCTGTTGGCTTTATATATATATACATATAGGGGAAAAGAGAGCGAGAGAGAGAGAGAGAGCGTGCGAGAGACAGAGAGAGAGAGAGAGAGAGAGTCTGGCCTACCAAAACATCTTGAAGCATTGAGGTCACTGTTGGCTGTATTTGGATGAAGAAGGAGATTAGTGGTCCTGATGAACGGAGTAGAAGAGAGGAAGAGGAGGAGTCGAGGGGTGTTTTGGTGATGGAGAAAGAGGAGGGGCTATAGGCAGCGATCAGCGTTCAGAGAGGCCTCCCAGATTATCCCTGCTTAGTGGGGGTGAAAAAGCAGCCCATGGCTGAAAATCCGCTTTCCCTGCTCCCCATCCCGTGTGGGTGTGTGATGTTACACTCGGAGAGGAGAGGGAAAGCTGTGAGGACTCCTCCAGGCCACTGAGTGGCACTCTCTGTATCACTGGATCCTCTGAATGATCCGCTCGTTAAAGAAGTCAAAATCCGAATGTTGCTACCTTAAATGACGCCGCACCGTTTAAGGTGGACCCAGAAAACTCAAACAAGAATCTGGCAAACCAGGCGTCTTCATGGAGAGCTGAAAGGCATGTACCGGGATGAGGCTCTTACTCTGTTTCTGCTGGACAGTTTCTGCTCTTTAGCCACACCTGCACAGTTGTATGATCATTAACATCCTCATTAACATGTGGAGCAGTTCACTGGTGGCTTCCTTCCTCTATTGAGACTGAGAACAGTAACTCAGTAACAGTGAACCCACTGAAAGACCCTCTAGTGACCTCTAGTGGATGTTTTCAGTCTAACATGCCTCTACCGATTGGTAGAGATGGCACGATCAGGTTGAGTTCAACACCGTCTTCATTAAGATACAGTGACTGGAACTGTCCTTCAGTTTTATTAAAGCTTTGGTGAATGTTTACTATTACACTTCAGCATCATACCAAGATTTTACTCCCCTATCATCAGAAGAACAGCTCCACCCAGAAGGAGGTGTGGGAGTGCGCTGGTGTTGGGAAGGAGGATAAAGGTGACCAGGATCAATAACTGGTGATAAGTTTAGACTGATATGATCAATATTTATTGAGCTACACATACAGAAGTCTGTCTCTCAGTATGGCGTCGGGCCGCCGTGTTTGCTAACCCAACACGCCAGACGTCTCGGTATGGAGCTGTAGAGGTTCCTAATGGTGTCCTGTGATAATCCATCCCATGCAGCTTGAACATCCTCACACAGTTCCTGCAGATGGTGCGGTAGGGGTGGAGGTGGAGGGACACCAGGCCTTCTGGTGTCTCGAGTCATTAGCAGGTCTCAGCATGTGGAAGCTGTGGACCTGTTCTTCTGATGAGGAGTGTGTGCAGAAGCTGTTGTATGAACTGCCACTGACGGCAGCGTGGAAGCACCAGGAGCTAATAGCCAAGAAGGCTTCACAGGAGGCTTATAACCGGCTGAGGTCTTTACAGTGGGTGATATAGAGGTGACTCAGCCGTCTACAGCTTCTCTGTTTACTCCAGGCCAGCCCGTGGTCCACTGTAGAGATGAATGGTCAGTCTGGTGAACTGTGGCCAGCTCAGATTTCTGTCTCAGCTTGGCTCTGACCTACACACAGGCTAACAGTCGTCTCCCCCCGGCAGCTTACTCATCCTCGCTGCACGTCCCCTCTAGTGCACTACGATTTACACACTCAGCATCACTCGGCACATCAGAGCACTTCCACCCAGCTCCTGATGACGTCTTCACTGCATATAGCATTCATTCCCAGTGGTAGCCTTAAAGCTACTGTATGAACTGCTACTCCATGGTGTTTCTAATAAAGTGGCCAGTTACTGGAAGCACACGGTAGGTGTTTCTAATAAAGTGGCCGGCGAGTGGATGTGAGGTAGGTGTTTCTAATAAAGTGGCCAGTGAGTGGAAGTACAAGGTGGATGTTTCTAATAAAGTGGCCTGAGTGGATGTGAGGTAGGTGTTTCTAATAAAGTGGCCGGTGAGTGGATGTGAGGTTGGTGTTTCTAATAAAGTGGCCAGTGAGTGGAAGTACAAGGTGGATGTTTCTAATAAAGTGGCCTGAGTGGATGTGAGGTAGGCGTTTTTAATAAAGTGGCTGGTGAGTGGATGTGAGGTAGGCGTTTCTAATAAAGTGGCTGGTGAGTGGATGTGAGGTTGGTGTTTCTAATAAAGTGGCCGGTGAGTGGATGTGAGGTAGGCGTTTTTAATAAAGTGGCCAGTGAGTAGAAGTGCATGGCTGGTGTTTCTAATAAAGTGGCCGGTAAGTGGATGTGAGGTGGGTGTTTCTAATAAAGTGGCCGGTGAGTGGAGGTATATCTGCACTCTTTCTGGAGTGTGTTAAGCTTCTAGGCGTATGTGGCTGTTTGATTGGTCACAGCCATGCGTCCGGATGTGGCTCGGGATCTTGGCGGGAACACTAAGGGGAGTTTGTGTGCGGGAGTTTGTGTGCGGGAGTTTTCTCAGCGCAGTGCTGCTGTGTTGATCTGCAACACCACTCGAGTTTGTTCCGTCTGTTTCTCTGCAGCGTCTCTCAAACCGCCTGCTGTATTTATTTATTTATTTATTTATTTATTTGTGTATTTGTGTATTTATTTGTGTATTTATTTATTTATTTGTGTATTTATTTATTTATTTGTGTATTTGTTTGTGTATTTGTGTATTTATTTGTGTATTTATTTGTGTATTTGTGTATTTGTTTGTGTGTTTGTGTATTTGTTTATTTATTTGTGTATTTATTTGTTTATTTATTTGTGTATTTGTTTGTGTATTTGTGTATTTGTTTGTGTGTTTGTGTATTTGTTTATTTATTTGTGTATTTGTTTGTGTATTTGTTTGTGTATTTGTTTATTTATTTGTGTATTTATTTATTTATTTGTGTATTTGTTTGTGTATTTGTGTATTTGTTTGTGTATTTGGCGTATGCAGCTCTTTCCCTAGGCGGATGCCTTGGCGTCTGCAGACAGCTGACGTATGTTGGTATCTGTAAGGACAGATAAAGCGGAGCGGTGCTTCACGAGGAGAGTGTGTGGATACAAAGTGTGCTGGGAAAAATGATGGGATTTTGTTGGTATCATGATCCGTCCTGGCACAGCGTGCGGTTGTGTGTGGGTATGTACTTCTAGAACGCTGAATATTGATCTTCCACTCATACCTTTATATCATCTCTTCAGAAACACATGTTTGAGACAGGGTCATTCAGAGTGGGCAGGGTGTGGACATTAAACAAAGCTCTAATAAAGTGGCCAGTGTGTGGAAGCACAAGGTGGGTGTTTCTAATAAAGTGGCCAGTTAGTGGAGGCACAAGGTGGGTGTTTCTAATAAAGTGGCCAGTTAGTGGAAGCAGATAGGGGCTAGCGGTGCTTTCAATAAGCGTGGCCAGTTAGTGGAAGCACAGGGTAGGTGTTTCTAATAAAGTGGCCAGTGAGTGGAAGCACAAGGTGGGTGTTTCTAATAAAGTGGCCAGTTAGTGGAAGTACAAGGTGGGTGTTTCTAATAAAGTGGCCAGTTAGTGGAAGTACAAGGTGGGTGTTTCTAATAAAGTGGCCAGTGAGAGGAAGCACAAGGTGGGTGTTTCTAATAAAGTGGCCAGTTAGTGGAAGTACAAGGTGGGTGTTTCTAATAAAGTGGCCAGTTAGTGGAGGCACAAGGTGGGTGTTTCTAATAAAGTGGCCAGTGAGTGGAAGCACAAGGTGGGTGTTTCTAATAAAGTGGCCAGGTAGAGGGAGCACAAGGTGGGTGTTTCTAATAAAGTGGCCAGTTAGAGGAAGTACAAGGTGGGTGTTTCTAATAAAGTGGCCAGTTAGAGGAAGTACACAGGTTTAGATAGTGAATAAAAGGGTCTAGATGTGTGCGGTAGACATGGAGACCCCTGGTTCCCATCACCCCCACTGTAAGGAACATCTGAGGCTGCCACAGCTCCGTCCCCGTGACTCCGTGGGCTGCGGAATTCCTCTTTAAGGTCCATGACGTCGTATTTTCACCCCTCTGTAATAGAGGAGAGAGCCGTGCTCGGTGTCCCCGGCCAGCGTCTCCAGATTAAGCCTCTAATCCCTGCGCTTTAACACCACTTACTCGGACTGCCTCAGCCAGCGTTTCCTCGGCTCGGCTGGTACGGTTTGGGATGGATCCTGGTTGCGGTGGGAAATCCTCCTAATTAGATCCAGTTTTATTTACGGGGGGAAAGGGGTATTAACGGAAATCATATCTGCCTCCTCCTCTGCAGATCATTCCCTCCCTGCAGGATTTCCTGATCCCCCTCAAACCGTCTTCATCTCTCTGATAACCGCACTCACACACCCGCACACACTTCCGTGATGTCTCTCTCTCTCGATCTCTGATACGGTGTTATCTGTTAAGTAGCACTCCGTCGCTCGCCGTCCTTTGAAACCCACCCTCGGCATTCCCTGCTGGCCTAACGTAACCCAAACGTGGGTGCCGGGTGGAATCCTAATGTAAGGCTCGGTGTGACCGGCTGTCGCTCTCCTCCCTCCCTCCAGGGGTCACGTTGTAGGGCTCCGGGAAGTGGGATGGTCCTATTGAGGTATTGGGTGCCATACCGGCCGTGGGGATGCTAGCATAGCACGCTGTTAGCGGCAGCACACACCAGTGACGTGAAGGGTCCGGGAAACCTACCGGAACCACGGAGAGAACTGACAAACTGACCGACATGAACTGACTGACCCTACAGCCGCGATTGTGGACATCCAGCGAGCAGTGGTGTCCTCCATGAGTCATCCTGTTAGTGTAGCGCCATCGGCAGACTGCTGCACCACGCAGGACTACATGCACACAGACCGTTACCACGACTGTCCTTAACACCACGTCACCGTCACCAAAGACTGCAGTGGTGTCGTACCAGACTGTCATGGAGTGACTCAGAATGGCAGCGGGTCATCTTCAGTGACGAGTCCCGCTTTAGTCTTGGTGGAGACGCCCAACGAATCCGTGTGTGGAGGCACCGTGGTCAGCACCAAGATGAACGGTTTGTTGTCACACGTCCAGAAGGCCTGGTGTCCCTCCACCTCCACCCCTACCGCACCATCTGCAGGAGCTGTGTGAGGATGTTCAAGCTGCATGGGATGGAGTATCACAGGACACCATTAGGAACCTCTACAGCTCCATACCGAGACGTCTGGAGTGTTGGGTTAGCAAACACGGCGGCCCGACGCCATACTGAGAGACAGACTTCTGTATGTGTAGTGTCCACTGTGCTCTCTGGGGGCAGTGTTATGATCTGGGGGTCTTCCGTCAAGGCTTAGCAGTGTCAACTGACCAACTGGATTGCACTGAATGACCCGGTTTGATGGTATGACCGTATTCCAGGATGACAATCCCAAGATTCATCGGGCTCGGATGGTAAAACAGTGGGTCAGGGATCACGAGGAACCATCTTCACACATGAGCTGGCCACCAGAGTCCTGACCTTATTAACCCCATTGGAGGTCTCCGGAATGTGCTAGAGAAGCCATCCTGGATTGGATCGATGTCTCTCGTCGATCCTGTCTTCCTTACGAGATGTGTGTACATACGGACAGTGTATATCTATAATTCGCACATATATGTGTGTATATATGTATATATATATATGTTCCAGTTTCAGGTATCCGCCTGCCGTAGCTCCTGTTGGTGTTTCCGGAATCTGCGCTGGTTAGTAGGAGCGGGAGTTATGGAGCTGAAACAGGAGGTTCTGAAGATTCTGGCCCGGTTTAGTGCTGTGACAGGTTCTGCTAGGGGAAGCGAGGTGACACGGGGGGCCTACGCATGAAACATTCGGAGCGTCCAAAATTCCTACCGGCGCCTCCGGAACGGGGCCAATTGAGAAAAGTGCGGAACGTGTTGTAGTTGGAGGCGATTGGCTGCGTGCGGCTTACACTGTGTGAGTGTGTGTGTGAGAGAGAGAGATACTGGCTGTGTGGGTGGACGG
>JAMWET010000644.1:0-19720 GCA_024036415.1 Prochilodus magdalenae | reverse complement strand
CATACAGTCCTTTTCACACTAACACCACCTCTATATTACATTCACTGTACGCCATTTTTCACTAGAACGACGTGTAACGAATGTCTAATGTTCATAAAATGACAGTTTATAATGTTTTCATGCAGCAGAGAAGTTTAGAGTTAGCCTCCATCCTGTTTATGCTGATTGTGAGACAGTTTAAATCTGTATGCAATACACTTCCTATCATCTTTATGCACTGAACATGTTGCTGAAGTGTGGCACAATCATAGCGGGTCATTAATGGTTTCTCACAACTGGGACACAGTGTGAGTGTTTAGACTGTGAGGCTCTATGAGTTACATCCTCTTGTGAATCAACGATTGTTTTCATGTTTGTATGCTAACTATATGACTAATTCTGTCACTGACTGACTGGGGGGGGCTTCAGGTATGGAGGAGTGTGAGGTTGGGGCTCCCTGTGCTGTGCAGTGGAACACAGAAAAGAGAGACCACATGCATAGACTTTTTAAGTAGTGGTTTACAGTGAGATACCTGGTACAGTTCACAGCAAGCTCTTCCAAGATCATTCCAGCAGTGTATATATCTCCTGCCTCATTTGTTATTGAGATGGTTTGTAAGTGATGGATAATGAATGACTGAACAAATTAATTTCAATGCAATTGCTCACAGTTTTGCAGACCCAGATGCTGTAATGAAGCTGAAACTTGTGGGTGTAAAAGAAATTAGTGGGTGGTAGGTTGTATGGTGTAAAGAGAGAAGAAAGGTGATGAGATAAAACATTGCCCGAAAAAAACCTCTGTTTCTCTATCTGTTTTGAAACAGCATGGCCCTCAGGTAGCAGAGGCAATGTGGTAAAAGCATCAATATATCTCATAACCCATGGTGGAAAATCACATTTACTTCTGTTACCTGTAAACCTTGGGTACATTGTATTCACCATCATGGGACAACTTTGGGGGGCACTATTACTCTCCACTATATTTAAGTCAAATATCTTACTTTTTTAATCTACTGGCATAATGTAATATGTTGTAAGTTCCAATTAGGCATATGTTCCAAATAAAATTCGTAACGTGCCAAAGCCAAATTCTCGGCAATCCATGTGGAAAATGTCCCATGTTAGCCTGACCTACATGCGAAGGACCACTTTGAGGAAGGTGAGTAAGACAGGATGGAAGTTAGTAACAGCTTAAAAACATTTTGCTTCTGATTTTGTGGGTAAAATCGAGCCAAAATATGGAGATATGCACACATGCGCTTGTGACTGGCAAAGCTACTTTTTCTTGCATTGGATACTAACAAACACTATTTTCCTTTTTTGTAGTATAATTGTGTTTGGGGCTAGTTTACCATTTTATGAACAGACCGCTACAGATACAGAATAGTAGAAAGAAACCTCATTACATTTAGCTGAACGCTCTTATCTCACGCGCAATCCTTACAAGGTTGTTTCTTTTAACATGTAGGCCAGTGCCGTGTTAAGAGTCTTGCCCAAGCACTCCTTACATGGTGTACGCTCAGCATTAGCTACCTAGTACCCTAGACTAGGATTCAAACCCCCATCTCCCACACAGGGTGGTAGCCTCTCTGGTGCTAACTGACATTAGTAATCCTGTTTAAGAGTTCTTATTAAACTTAAACTTGTAAGTAAGTTGCATACTATTTTTAAACTGAATCTTTTGCTTGCGTGATAAAGTTATTTTATAATATAATTCTAACTAATGGAGCTAACTGTTTCTGTCACGTCTTCTGTGCCTTATTGATCATTTGAACAGACATCAGTGGTCAGATTAATTTAATGACATTGTAAATTAAAGACTGGTGGACTGCGAGTGACAGCTAGAGTCTCCTTCACCTACACAGTGAGTTGATGCTTAGGTCTTGTTCCAGAAAATGATACATAGGACATTAGAGCCCATAATAAATCAAGCTGGCTTTTACTTTCTATACATTTGAAGGTTAAGTACTTTAGCACTTTTACTCAAGTGCTACGGTTCTAAAGGCAAGGGCGGTAATATTTTACCGCTCAGATATTTCTACTTTAATTTACAGTACATGGTGTGTGTCCACCACTGCGGAGTTATGATGTAGTGCTGCCTTTTCCTGTGCACAGGATGGGTTTTCCATGCGGCATGGCTGCTGGGGTCCCTGACCCAAGATCAAGTACAGAAGAGGGCTCAGATCACCCAGAAGCAGGCAAAGGAGTGATTCTTCACCATGGCCTCTGAGACCAATTCCAAACAGCACGAGCAGAGTCCGTGGCCACGTTCACCTACCTTATGCGGCCCTTGGTGTCTTCTCTGCACTCACGCCAAGCAGGACGGCGACAAAAAGCTTATTATAGATTTCCCCATTGTTTTGCCTGTTTCTTCTGAAAATTTTAGAGTAAATAGAATGAAGTGTTGGAAAGAAAGATAAACAGTGTTATATCAACCTGCGGGGGATTAATCAACTCTACCATATTTGGGGTAACTGTAGTCACACTGACTTGCTTTCCCGAGTCGTGGAAATAAGTGACTGAGACAGAATCACTGGACATCACTCTCATTTCATATTAGACATTTTGTTTTTAAAATGTTTTTGAGAATTCTCGGACTTGTTGTAAAAGATTACTGCATTCTGTGTTGTGCAAATGTGAAACACGCAGTTCTGAGCAAACCTTACAGAATGCCCGAGAACCAGGCAGGGACTCACTAGGAACGTGAATATTTCATATGGAAGCGGCTATTCACCAAGAAATAGTGATGTGTTGGATTCCAAGGATTATGTGGTTTGATGAAAGTAGTTTGATAGTAGTCGCAATCAACATCAGTTGTGCACGACCACCATGAACCAACTTCCAGCATCACTACCCTAACGAACCCCACAAATGGTAAGATGAAACTGTCATTTATGACTAGTGGAACATGGTGAAAGGCTAGTGGAACCCAAGAAAGTCTAATACAATGCTAATAAGATCCTCTTGTAACTCTACCAGAGCTGCTGGCTGTTTAAGCCAGAGAGGATCAAGTTTTCCTTCTCAAGCTCGCTAAAGAGGTAAGTTTGCCTATTTACCTTATATCATTTTACAGTGGTCTAAACCAGTGACAACAAACTACAGTCATTATATTTTCCTTCAAAGTTTAATAATGGCGGAAATGATACACTCGTACAGCACCTGAAGACATCAGAACGGAACCATCTCTAAACGTAACGGGTAATGTTTTTAATAACGTACAAGCTTTCAAAGCAGATCGGAAGCTGGTTGATGTTTGTAACAGACTTTGATTAAACTGTTCTGACATACACAGATACTGTAAAAAATCTGTCAACTTCTCATGATGGCACTACATGTACTGAAAATATGTAAGTACATTCATTTGTAAAAGTGTTAACCAACACCTGTCCATAACAACAATACATTTACTTCACAGTAAACACATCTTACTAAAATACACCCACCCTGTTAGTTCTGGTAAGGTACTGCTTTGGTTGAATTAGTAGTTTTCATTTCATGAGTATAAATTATATGCTCGTTACCAGGGACATACAGATCTAAAATATAACTTAGTGTGTACAGGTCTTCTGAACACACACATACTACAGCCTTTAGCTTGAAATCTTTTTATATTTGAAAAAAAAAATTGTGTTCGTTTAGTGCAAACGCCTCACAGTACGAACTACTGGTAGGTCATGTGATATTATTGTAGGATATTGTTCGAGACTTCTTTGCACATCAAGTTGGGGACGGCCGGCTCCTGCGCACATGGTTTGCCCGGTTGTTTCAGTGGTAATTTACTGATTTTGGACAGCAGAATGGCTGGTTTCCGAATTTCTTAAAATCCCTTCCTTTGACCTTCTTGCACGCATCTACAACTTTGTTTCTGAAGGCCAGAAGAGCTTAGAAAGAAATACCAAACAAACCATATTATCTGGCCGAAACGTAAATAAGACCAGCCTAATTTCAGAAACCTTCCTAACGCATATTCTAAGCCTTATGCAGCTGATTGTGTAACACACTGACATCTAATTTTATCAATTGAAGCAGCAATAGGGCATTTTTAAGCAGATTATTAATATACAAGATGTCCTCATAATTTCATCCCAAGTAAACTTTCTTAACTTTTTAGCATTAATTTTTAAAACAGAATTAGTAGTTACAAAACATTTCCTCAATTTTTTGATATTTAGTTACATGGACGCTTGCATCTTATCTATTGTTTTTAACATGGAGAATCTGTCAAGGTGAGTTTTAACATGGTAAAAACAAGCAAAGGTTTTACAAACCGGATTCCAACAAAAAGTTGGGGACACTAAAACTGTGAATAAAAAATTAATGCAATTGATTTGGAGGTTGCCTAACATCTGAAATTTTATTCAGAATAGAACACAACATCACAGATCAAAAGTTTTAAACTGGAGAGCAATTTATCTTTGTAAGGGAACAATATGTTGTTTCAAAAATTGCATGGCAAACAAATCCCAAAAAAGTTGGGACCAAATACGTAGCAATAAGTGGATGGAAAAAGGAAATTGAGCATCTAACGAACAGCTGGAATACCAATTAACACTAATTAGGTCAATTGACAACATGATTGGGTATAAAAAGAGCTTCTCAGAGTGTCAGTGTCTCTCTGAAGCCAAGATGGTAAGAGGATCACCAGTTCCACCATTGTTGCGCTGAAATTGTGTGCAGCAATACCAGAATGGTGTTACCCAGCGTAAAATAGCAAAGACTTTTAAGTTATCATCATCAACCGTGCATAACATCATCAAAAGATTCAGAGAATCTGGAACACTCTCTGTGCGTAAGGGTCAATGCCGTAAAACTCTACTGGATGCTCGTGATCTCCGGCCCCTTAAAAGTCACTGCACCTCAAACAGGAACGACACTGTCAAGGAAATAACAGAATGGGCTCAGGAATACTTCCAGAAAGCATTGTCAGTGAACACAATCCACCGTGCCATCCGCCGTTGCCAGCTGAAACTCTACAGTGCTAATCCTGGTATCCTAATTTTTTCACATGATGAACAGTGATGCAGTGTTATATGAGAAACACCTTTGATAGATAAGCTAAAAGGCCAGAAAGAAATTAAACTGTATTAGTTATTGCTGAAAATAAAATTCTAATAAAATTTTATGGCCACTGACTTTTAATAAAGAGCAGCAATGAATCACTGGCCTCTTACAATTAGCCTCAAAAGTAACAGTTTGGCCACAGCAGTGTAACCTTTGGTAGACTCTAAACAGTGCTGGATGCTATTCTACTCAAAATATGTATATATTTTTTTTTTTTAAATACACAATGTACACAAAATCCGTCAGAGCACAGCACAGTAATTTGTAGTGGCACTATAAACAGAGAATGAAGAAATAACATTAACATTTTACCATAGTTGCAACTTTCAGAACAATTATAGTCTTTTCACCTAAGCTCACCTCGATTTACATGTCCTTGCTCAACAAAGTCCTATCATGTCGTCATGTGAAATTAGAGAAAACAGCTCCTGTAAACCAGAAATACAGCGGTTGAACATGGGGAGCACAGCACCCCACTGAAACATAGAAATTTACCCCATCCTGCTGTTTTTCTCCTAAGTTATGTTTTTTTTTAAAGTACAATAGGCATCCACCATAGCTAACAGGACAGAAAAACGATGCTGGCCAGTCCTTTTGCATATTTACCATATATTTTGCAAGGATGTCTCAAATATTGCACAAAATGCACAAATATTTATTTGTCAATGGCGAACCCCAAACATCTCTAGTTTCAGCATTGCTTCTCTGCCCCTGCTACAAGCCCCACCCTTTCCTCTTGCAGCCTGCCTGCACTTTAGACAGAGACTCTTAAAGGTACACCTACCTGTATGTATTCATTTACTCTCAGCTATGGGGGACCTGTGAATACATGTCCTGACTTTCCGTGACTTAACTGGGAGTTTTGAAGGTGGAAGTCTTCTTAACAAAATTCAGGGAAGCATAGTTTAATACATCTGTGTCCTCAGCCTGAGACAGAACAAGAGTCATTACCATCCATGATAGAGAGCAGACAAGTAGACAAGTAGAGTAAAAACTCTGCAATGTGTAATATTTATTTTACAGAGATAATTATACCAACAGATGTCCTGTAGATTCTAATACAAATCATATTCATGTTAAGTGACATGAAGGCCAATGACAGACATGATTACCTGGTTAGTGTGGCTTGTACAGCTGTTGGAAGCCCCTTTAAAGAAACGTAATGTAGTAATGTACACATGTAATAAATGATGGTGAAAGTAATGTACAGTGGCTTTAAGAAAGAAAGCTAACCATTACGTTGCCTCTTAAGTAGAACTCCAATCAGAACTACGATCACAATAACAGATATTATATTCAGTGCTGTCAAGACTGTCACAGTCCAACTGTGGTTTTCTGAAATGATAGAAAGGTTTTATCTTGGATTAGTAGGAGATATATTCATAAACAAGAGCTGCTGGTAAACTGATGTAAAACTGTCAGTGTTCTCACCTTGTACATTAACTTCAGTTCCATTTCTGAACAGTATCTGTCCACATGCAGATTGTGTGAGGCATTTGACTAAAAGAAGGAATGTGCCGGCAGTCCTGAGATCTAGAGTCTGTGTGAGGCGAAAGATAACAGAGGACAGAGTTTAATCCTCAGTAACTAGATGTTCCACTGACTAGTGGGACATTTAACCCTTTGATGTTCTGGGCTCTTTCATTCTGTTATCTTTCATGAAGACCTACAGTTTTTATTCTATAATGTAAGTTACGTTATGCACGCTATTGGCCTCTAACTCGCTCTGGACAGCCAGTGGAAGTTCATTCATCTTGGTGCCAAAACAGAAAAGAGTCTGGATAATGGTGTTCCATGCATTTTGAGGGATGGTGGGTCAAGTCGAGCTGTACTTGAAGCTCGAAGGGCCATTGCCATAAGGTAGAGAGGGGCTGGTCCATTTTTAGCTTCATAGGCGAGCATCAGAGTTTTAGATCTGATGCAGGCAGCTACAGAAAGCCAGTGAAGGGAGGGCAGCAGTGGAGTAACATGACTGAACCTGGGAGGATTAGGCCACCCTGAAAGACTTTATTTACACTCTAGTTTAACTATGTAGAAGCTTTTTCTTTACTGTAACTAGTACTGCACTGTGTACTGATAAAGACTTCCCTTTTTTTGACAATGTGCCAACACTTCAGTTTGTCAGAGAAATATTTTTAACTGTTTCTGGACGTAGCAGCAGCCTAGTGCTATTTAGTCTAAAGCCAGGTTTCAGTTAGTCACAGTAACTATTCACAATTGTAACCTTTAAATGTTTTACTGTTCATTTATTAACCACAATTTACTTGTGAGTCTTTTTGTATAACAACACAACCTTGTGAACTATAACTACTACTATGATAAAGCTAAAGGTATGTGGAGGGTGAGAAAGGTGTGTCTGTTAAAGTTCTGTTTAAGCATCAGCTTTTGATGTGGTTAAAAGTTTCAGCAGTCCAGCCTATACTGCAGTGTGTACTCTCCAGGCTGTGGTTACTGCTAAATATGCACTCATACATGGGATATAGTTCACAGGAAGAAAGAAGAAAAGCGCCGCAGCACTGTGTTTTATCGCAGCAGTTAAACGCTGTTGATCAGACTGCAGGCAGTGCTACATTTTACTCTGTAGAACCATGATCCAACAGACAAAGACCTAACAGATAAATTACACATCTCATTCTCAAGCCTTCATACGTACACACAAGCAAACTGAAAGCTAAGTGTGAGAAATGTTGGAGGAGTAAGGTTAATATATTGAGACATTTTATGTCAAGTAAAGTTCAAGTTTGTAAGTAACATCATTAATTTTACTGATGATTCAAATGGAGCAATATATTTATGATAGCTATACTCTATATCCGGGAGCATACGAGGGGGTGTCACCTTAGGGCTTATCAGTGCAGCGTTTCTGCTGCTGTAAAATGGCCTCGGTGCGCTGATGGGTCTGCTCCCACACCTCCTCACTCCGCTGCATCCACTGAACTATAGATGGGACATCCAATGACTGAAGGGACCAGGGCATGAGGAGTGTTGATAACTGAGCATACATTGAAATAGTATGCAGGATTTGGTGGAGCTGGTGGGTGAGTTTTGAGCCATTTCGGCCCAGGGCAGATACACAGACAAGTCATTTTGATTACCATGACAATAGATCCTTAAGAACTTACCAAGCTCCTGATTGGTCCTTTGTCATTGACCATTGCTGTGTGGATGGTGCCCTGAAGTGAGGTTGACAGAAACATCCAGTGTCTGCATAAATGCTGTACAGACTTAAGAGGTAAATACCTCTGTCAAACACTACGTACCCAGGGATACCAAAAACGAAACATTGAAATAAACAAACACTCGGCTGTCTGAAAAGTGGTGGGCAGCTGTGTAAAAGGCACGAAGCGAACCCTACGAGAGAATCGGTCGACGACCGAGAATGCTGATGTTTCCCTAAGAAGATGGGAGTTTAGTGAAGAAGCTGATGTGTGACCAGGGACGTGATTGGATCAGCAAGGGCTTCAATTTGCCTGCAGGTAATGTGTGTGGGGTTTTGCAAATGGAGTACACGGTGCATGATGGTACAAAACGGCGTATATAAGCTCACATATTCTTTCACCAGTATCTCCCTGAGAGAACCTGGAAAATCCTAGTCTCTCCAGCATGACCTGAGGTGAGAGAATTATGAGCCCATGTGATGAGCCGCTCACGGAATTGCAAAAAACATAGTGGGTTTGAGAATACGTTTATGACCGACTTCCTTTTTTGGTTCAACCTAAACGTGTGTGATAAGGCATCAGTTATTTCAAATCAAGTATGTTCTTAGCCCGCATTAGGTGGGAGAAAGATGTTGACAGATGTTGCAAGCAAAATCGGTAGGTATTATTTTTGAGGCGTGCACCACTGACAGATTGTTTGTCCCATTGCAATTCCGTGAGCGGCTCATCACATGGGCTCATAATTCTCTCACCTCAGGTCATGCTGGAGAGACTAGGACTTTCCAGGTTCTCTCAGGGAGATACTGGTGAAAGAATTTCAAATTAAGTAAATTTGGATGTTCCTCTGACTTGCGCAACTGGTACCAATGGAATTGGGTATGGATAAGGCTTGGTAATAGGATTCATGATAATCTATGCAGGACTTGGAATACTGTATGTAACCCTGGGCTAGTTCCTCATGTATGTATTCCTCCATGGCCTTCTCTTCAGCCTGGGTAAGAGGGCCATCATGAGATTTTGGGGGTGTTTGATTATCTATTGTATTAATCAATCATAAAGCTTGTGAGGTGTTAACATGGTGGCATTGGATTTAAGGAAAACATCTGCCAGGTCACAATATTGTGGAGGAATAAATACTGGAGACTGGGTTTCTGGGCTCTTAATGGATGTGGATGCAATAAATAACTGAGGAAACAAGAGAAAGTTATGAAGACAGTGATTAGACCCAGGCTATGATCTCCCATTCAGAAATGAGAGAGTCATGAGTCTTTAATCAATGAAGTCCAAGAATGATATGGGTAGTAACACAGCTGGGTGCCCATCAGCAGCCAGCAGTGGTTGAATGGGATTATGGGTAGTTGGAGCAGATTAGCCATCTGAGATAGCATAAAGTTCCTCTCAGCTCCGGGATCGATTAAGGCTGGAAATACATAAGACAGTCCTTGATAGCGCAGAGTAACAGGGATAGATAGATAGATAGATAGATAGATAGATAGATAGATAGATAGATAGATAGATAGATAGATACTTTATTGATCCCAGAGGGAAATTCAAGGCATCCAGTAGCAGGTATACAAACTATACAGAAGTAACAACAGAAGCAAGATAGATTTGTACAAATAGAGACAATACTATATAAAGTATGAAAGTATAAAAATAGAGTCCTTAGTGTCTGTGTAAAGTGTAAAGTACAGATGGAGGTGATGGTATAGCGTTTGCTAAGCAAATTAAGAAGATGGCTGTTTTCAGCCATACAGACAGTGCAAATACGCAGTCATATAAATAATTTATCAGTGCAAGAAGTGTAAACAATACAGAATGGAGTAGAATAATACAATATAAATAGATATAGGGCATTTAGGAGGGCATTTAGGAGGGAGTGTGTGCCGAGATGGGGGTGTGTCCATTGGAGTGTCTGGAATGAAAGAGTGTCACAGACTTCTTCATCTGCTGTACTGGGAGGAGTTGAACAGTCTTATGGCCTGAGGGACAAAAGACTTCCTGAGTCTGTCTGTGGAGCAGGACTGGGACAGCAGTCTGCCACTGAATGAGCTCCTCTGCCTGATGATCGTGGTGTGCAGAGGATGGTGAACATTGTCCATGATGTTCAGCAGCTTGTTGAGGGCTCTCCTCTCTGCCAGTGGTGTTAAGGACTCCAGCTCTAGTCCCAGCACAGAACCAGCTTTCCTCACCAGCCTGTCGAGTCGTCCAGCATCCCTCTTGCTGATACTGCCTCCCCAACACACCACAGCATAAAAGAGGACGCTGGCCACCACAGACTGGTAGAACATCAGCAGGAGTTTCTGGCAGATCCTGAAGGACCCCAGCCTCCTGAGGAAGTACAGTCTGCTCTGTGCTTTCTTGTAGACTATGTCAGTGTTTACTGACCAGTCCAGCCTCTCGTCCAGGTGCACACCAAGGTATCTGTAGGACCTGACAACCTCCACATCAACCCCCTTGATGGAGATTGGCTGCTGAGAGGGCCTGGACCTCCTGAAGTCTATACACATCTAGGCAAAGACCATGTAACCATACCAAATGTGGGGCTAGTCACCACTTATGTATGTGAGGTGGAGTCCACATGCTTGCTTGGGGCTGGTAGCTGCGTTGTTTGGGAGCGAATGTGACAATCACGTATGGTGTGGCTGGCTGAGCTCCTTAATGAAGTCGATGACTCCTTTCCTCTGGAGATAAACGTGACAGAGTCGACTAGCTGGGGGGAGGCGTGGGGTTGGAGTGGGTGTGTGCGATGGTTGTAGGTGGCGAGTGGAGGGGGTCAGACGAACATTCAGAACCGCCCATGTTTGTGGTGATCTAGCCGAATGATGAGCGAGATGAGCCCCTTCAACAAGAGACCCTCATCTCGGCAAGCCAGTTCCTTTACAGTGTCTTGGTTGAGGGAAAAACAACAGGCAAATACAAAGTAAACAACTAGGAGTACAAATACACAAGGACTAACAAGGTTGTTGAGAAATATTTAGAAATATTTGCTAATACATTTTTTTATTATTATTATTATTTTGATTGTTTGTTCTGAAGCAACAGGTGTTTTTTTGTACTTAGAACTGTATCATTTCGATCAGTATATCTTGCCTATTATAGAAAAGGGTGTTCTGGATCCAATCCTTTAGTGTGGTTGAACAACATATCCCTGGCTATGGTTTTAATACAGTATAAAAAAATAACATTCCTGATAAGGGTGTATTTAACTTCTGAAACTGATGTTAAGTATTAAATATCTAACGCTAGTGTAGGTGTGTAGTGTACAGTAATAGTGTATTACTGCATGATTTACTTGTTGTATGTTGAAGATGCTGCTGAAGGTCACACAGTTCATGTGCATCAGGTAAATCATTCACCGTTATAAAGCTCTGCTGATAAACTCTATAGACTATATTGAGTTATATATAGAGTAGGACTATATCATAATCAAATAATCATTAAAATTATGATCAGGAGACCATTTATATTTACATAAGTGAAATGCCCTCCTTTTTTTTGGATAGATCTACTTCTTTCAGGGAATTGCTTTGGTGGGAAGATGTGAAGAATATGCTAAGATAGATCAGGGGTGGACTTGATATGGTGCCTGGTGTCCTGTTGCCCCGGGTGCTCCTGAGTCAGTTCAGTAAGCTCTCTCTAGATCAGTACTGCCACCTGTGGACATTTCCCCTCAGTAACACTGACCTTTCACAGATGCAGGTTTCACCATGACACCTGAACACCTGCTGTTAAGGCACTAATAATGCCTCTGTAAGAAAAACTCCATTACTTACAGGTAGTTAGAATTGATTGACAGTATTCAGTCATTTAGGCTCTTAAACTCTTAACCCTAACCCAATCTACACTGCCAAAAAGATTTCCTGGCAAGCAGAATCACCATGAATCTAGCCTATCTATCCACAGTGTCTTAATAAAGTTCTTTTAATAGAAAATATGGCATATTTAATATTTAATATTGTGTTTCTCTGCAGCTTCTTGATCCTCCCTATTAATGCTCAGAAAATCACAGTGAAGAACATAGATTAAAACCTGGATCATCACTTACTCACCTTCATACCAGTCTCTCTTTATGTGGCACACAACATCACACAACATCAGCACGGTCAGTATATCTAATTAGTAATTGCATGAGGTCCTGGCGTCATGGAGGGCCCTAAGTGACTATAAAGATGACAAAGCTCTACATGTGTTAAGTTTATTTCATTAACACTAAATGTGGAATAAGTATTTCCATGAGGGAACCAGAACCAGGCCTTTAAACCCGAATGGTACTTTATTTCTTTGGCACTAATGACATGACATGCATCATTTCCATATACAACTTGTTACATGTTCCACCACACTCTACATTCACAGAGCTTCAGTTCATTTCAGATGAGCTCAAGCCCAGAGAAAATAAAGTGTTGACACATGACAGTTAACTAGTCTAGCATTTGAGGATGCAGAAATAGATAGTAACTATCAACCTCCACCAGCACAGCTAGCTAAAGCACCATTCAGTTTACCTGCCTGTTTGTTTACCCAGTTTAGTAGTAGTGGTGAGATTAGCAGGTGTTAAGAGCAGCTGTGCAGGTACTTATGATCAGACGAGCTACGGTGAATCTCACCAAGTATACAGACTAACAGTTAAACAGGCTCCTGCATCATTACAGGCTCAATCCACCACAGTAATGGTGGTCAGTGAAAGCTGGCTGGACTTTTCTGTTGGCCTAAGTTGGCTTAATGTTTGTTGACAAGTGCATTTTCCATTCTGTTATTTCTCACCAAAAAAAGTGTGTTTTTCATGAGTTAATTTAATTTATTTATGGCCAGGTTTGTAACACAGCAGTAGTGATTTGCATTTTAAATAGATGCCTATTGATGTGATTGGTTAGCGCTCAGTTCAACCTTCTGTTGTGGGAGCCAATCAGCTGACAGCACAGAATGATAAAACTGCTCTTGTAGAGGTTTTCTGTACAAAGTGATGCACGAGTTACCAGCATTACCTACAGCTCAGAACTTTATTCTGTCCTTCAGAAACAGTAAGTGAGCTCCCAGAATGATCCTCATTCCAGTGATGTAGTGTTATAACTAGTCTATGAACACATTATGTACTGATCATTTACTCCAGTGTTTGTAAGCTGTAGCTGATTTTTTTCAGGGTGTATATCACTGGAAGAGTCTGACAATGATTCGACTTTGTGTGTTTGTTTTGCTCTCTTCAACATTAGGTACTGTTAATGCTTCCTCTAACACACTGATGTATTAACACCACTGTAAACTGCTGTGCTACCATTTCATACATGTCCACTAGCTGTTAAACCCCAACCCTTTTCTCTAGGTGGCTCTTCAAAGATCGACATTTCATGTCTAAATGGACGGAAGCACATTCAGAATGGGGAGAATATATATCTGACTTGCGTTTTCTCATCCGTTGATGCATCAGCGACTGCATGGTTCAGACAGACTCCAGGAGAAAAGCCTCTTCTCATTGCCTCTGCTTTTCACAGTCTACAAGTTAAATACCATAATGATTTTGGGAAGAGTGGACGCTTTAATGCAGTAACAGAAAAAAACAGTCTTAATCTGAGTATCTCAAACGCAGAACCATCTGATTCAGCTACATACTACTGTTCTGTTGCATTCTATGCAGATATTGCTTTATTAGACTGTGCAGTTTTAGTCCTCAAAGGTGGGTGTGAGTCTACTACACTCTACTTTTATTAAACCCCAGTTTTTAGTCTTTGACACTTTTTGTAATAGATGTAATCCTAAATCATTTTCCTCTTATCAGACTCACCTTCACGTCTCTATGGTGTCCTCCAACATCCTGTATCAGGTCCTGTTGAACTGGGAGGAGATACAACTTTGCAGTGTTCAGTACTCACAGATATGTCTGCAGGAGAACACAGTGTGTACTGGTTCAGACACGGATCAGGAGAATCTCATCCAGGAATTATTTACACTCATGGAAACAGGAGTGATCAGTGTGAGAGCAGCTCTGAGACTGATTCTTCTACACAGAGCTGTGTCTACAAACTCCCCAAGAGGAACCTCAGCCTCTCTGATGCTGGAACTTACTACTGTGCTGTGCTCATGTGTGGAGAGATCATCCTTGGGAACGGAACCAAACTGGACTTTGTAGGTAAGATTAAATATTTATAATCCCTTCCAATATGATCTAAGTACTAGGTACTAGCACCAAGGAGACCAGTATTAGGATATTAGAGCCTAAAAACTAAACTAGATGAACAAAGAATACTTACAGCTAACATCTTGCCATTATATGTAATAACTGTAAATATCAACACTCAGTACAATATTAGTGTAAGGAAGACTTTCTTGCGTTCTGGTACACATTCAGTTTAGAACAGGAGTCAGAGTGGATATTGAGAATCTGTGTTTTACTCATTGCAGTGACAGGTTTTGTTCCACTGTCTGAAATACATTACTTCTCAATAGTATTCATTAATATTGTAGTAGGAAAATTAAGGTATGATTCACTTTGCCTTACACTTTGGAGTTAACAGAACTTTAAATAAGTTTATAGATATTTGTTTGAATATTAAAGTGAACTCAAAAGTTTTAAAAAATAACACCTTTAACCTTATTTTCAGTCTTATATAAATTATCATTTTATTATACAATATTATACAATTATAATTGTACAGCATATACAACCAAAAACATAATAATATAGAACACATACCATGCCGTAATACAGACTACATTCTATATGCCCCAAAGTTATCACTTGATTTCAGAAAGTGGAAGAAATCTGCCCATCCCTTAGATTTCTAAGACAAAATGTTTTTCTTTACTTTGTTCAGCAGGGTTGGCAAACATTATGCCATATATATCATGATTTGGGAATCTAGATATAGTACATGATAGTATGTAATATTCCATTTCTGAGTTTAACTTTTAATAACATTACGATGATCTGCTTTCTTCATTTTAGGGAATGATGTTTTGTTTCCAATCATTCTTGGTTTAGCAGCATCAAACCTCATATCCATGGCTGTGATTTTATTTCTGGGAAGAAAATTACTCACAGGTCGTCATAAAGGTAGGTTTAACTGAGACTGATATGATTGTTTAGTCTGCATTTTTAATGTATATGTTTCTGTGTTTACTGATTTACTTTCTTTTTGTTATTTAATGAAGAAGCTGCTGAAGGTCACACAGTCCAAGTAAATCAGGTGATTCATTCATTCTTTGTCTTTTGGCTTTTGGAAACTTTTGACTGTTAGACAGTAAAACATGTTTCAAGATAAATAGATATATGACAAATAGAAATATGTTAAACAGATATATGATAAATAGATAAATGATAAATAGATGTATGATAAATAGATGTATGATAAATAGATAAATGATAAATAGATATATGATAAATAGATGTATGATAAATAGATGTATTATAAAAGGATATATGATAAACAGATGTATGATAAATAGATAAATGATAAATAGATAAATGATAAATAGATGTATGATAAATAGATGTATGAAAAATAGATATATGATAAATAGATATATGATAAATAGATGTATTATAAAAGGATATATGATAAATAGATGTATTATAAAAGGATATATGATAAATAGATGTATGATAAATAGATGTATTATAAAAGGATATATGATAAATAGATGTATGATAAATAGATGTATTATAAAAGGATATATGATAAATAGATGTATGATAAATAGATGTATTATAAAAGGATATATGATAAATAGATGCATGATAAATAGTTCTATTTGTGGTAAAAAAAAAAAAAAAAAAAAAACAGCATTATGAATAAATAGAAGGGCCACATATGAGCTTTAAAATCTTATCTCTTACCTACACTTGCTAACACGTTGGACCGCAAATTACACAGAATCATAATCTCTCTCTCTCTCTCTCTCTCTCTCTCTCTATATATATATATATATATGTGTGTGTGTATATATATATATATGCTGATTCAACTGGTTCAGCTACTTCTTCAGCTAAATGGGTTCAACTCTCCTTTTCTTCTGCAGGGTTCAGGTGATGAAGCATTAAACTATGCAGCACTGAGTTTCACTAATAAACCAGCATCTTCCAGAGGCACTAGAAGACAACAGCAGCTTAAACACACTGACGTTTACTCCCAGATCAAATATCCCCAATAAATCTGAATTACTGTACAGTAAAAGTATATAATGTAATGTTTTCATACAGAGGCCTAACATGTTATTCTTAGAATGCTGTATGTTTCTGTGATATATAAAATATGATATAAAACACATTTCAGCATGGCTTTCGTTGTGTATGTGTGTTGGTGGTGGCGAGGGGGATGCTAATCCCTAAGAATGCAGTTAGGGTCTTTTAAGGCTCTTCCAAGTAGTACACCTGTCAGTCTGGTGCTCAATACTGAAGGACAAACACAACCACATCTATAATCAAAAACTCAATGAACTGCATAAAAGACAGGAAGAAGGAGGATGGAGAAAATCAAAGTACCTGCAAACAGGAAGTTAAACATTGCCAAGTATAGCAGACAACAGAACAGTAAGACTTCACAAAGAACTAAAGACAAACAAGATACCGATCACAACATAAAGGCAGGTGACAACTAGGGACTCCAGACAGACAGGGGGGGGCAGAGAGAAACCGCTGGAGGATGATGGTAAATGATTTTAGCTAGAACAGTTTAGAAACTTGTTTTTATCTAACAGTTTTCAATGAAATATTAATGACTGGAACATTTCGAAATATATATATATGTGTGCGTGTGTGTGTGTGCGCGCGTGTGTGTATGTGTGTGTGTGTGCGTGTGTGTATGTGCGCGTGCGTGTGTGTGTGCGTGCGTGCGTGTGTGTGTGTATGTGCGCATGCGTGTGTGTATGTGCGTGTGTATATGTGTGTGTTGCGTGTGTTGCGTGTGTGTGTGTGTGTGCGCGTGTGTATGTGTTTGTGTGTGTGAGTTTGTGTGTGTGTGTGAGTGTGTGCGTATGTGTGTGTTTGTATGTGTTGGCGTGTATGTGTGTGTTGGTGTGTTTGTGAGTGTGTGCGTATGTGTGTATATGTGTGATTGTGTGTGTGTGTGTATGTGTTTGTGTGTGCACGTGCGTGTGTGTGTTGCGTGTGTGTGTGTGTGTGTGTATGTGTTTGTGTGTGCACGTGCGTGTGTGTGTTGCGTGTGTGTGTGTGTATGTGTGTGTGTGCGCGTGTGTATGTGCGCGTGCGTGTGTGTGTGTGTGTGTGCGCGTGTGTATGTGTTTGTGTGTGTGCGTGTGTGTTTGTGAGTGTGTGTTTGTGTGCGTATGTGTGTGTGTGCGTATGTGTGTGTTTGTGTGTTGGCGTGTGTGTTGGCGTGTGTGTGTTGGTGTGTGTGTGAGTGTGTGTGTGTGTGTGTGTTTTGCGTGTGTGTGCGTGTGTGTGTGTGTGTGTGCGTGATTGTGTGTGTGTGTGCGTGTGTGTGTGCGTGTTTGTGTGTGCGTGTGTGTGTGTGTGTGTGTGTGTGTGTGTGTGTGTAACACACACATGAGATTCTCGTATGACTTTAACAGCATGTTTCACTCGTCCTGCTTCTCTTGTTGCTGATCCTAAATACAGCTGGAAAAAGCAGCAGTAAATAGCACACAGGTTTGGTTGTCTTTCCTTCACCCGCTCGTTATTCAGCATTCTCCTACAATATGTCACGCTGTAGCTGCAGTAATATGTTACAGCATATTACAGATATGAGCTGATTTCGTGTATAAAACGGTTAAAGTGGTACGAAAAGGTTAAAGTCTGTTAAAGACTAGTTCAGATCAAACACAGTGACAACAAATAAAGGTCTAATGGCCACGTTTTACCTCTAGATGGCTTATTAATCAGTCACAACAGTGGAATATCTGGTAACTACTGTGAATCTAGTATGTAAGGTATGTATTCATGAGAGTGAAAGAACATACGTACCCACTGCTTATTTTAAGAAGCTGTTGATGTTCTGTATAATCTTTTGATGTGGGTAAACTTTCATTCAGCCACCATCTACTGCAGAAAGTGTGCTCTGTCTACACTGTGGTTACCTGTTGCATCTCTCAAGTATAGGATATAGTTCATATGAAGATAAAAATAAAACATTTACAGCAATTCAGTTACTCAAAACATCATAATGGTACGTGTTGTGCTTTAAGGAAAACTGACTGCATTCAATTTTAAAAAACATGATCCAAAAGTCTTAACAGTACATGACTTGTGATGGGAAAAGCCTCACAAACACTGGCAAAGCTATATTTCCTGAAGCCCTGAGAAAAGCTTACAAATAAACCTGTGCACCGAGATGAAGAGTTTGTTGTCATATGTCACATGTCCAGAAGGCCTGGTGTCACTCCACCTCCACCCCCACCACACAATCTACAGGAACTGTGTTAGAATATTCAGGTTGCATGAGATGGATTATCACAAGACACTAGGAACCTCTACAACTCCATGCTGAGACATATGGCATGTTCCAAACATACTGAGAGACACTCCTTCTGTATGTGTAGCTCAATAAATACTCCCCATATCAATCTACATCTATCATCGTTTAGTGTTCCTGGTAACCTTTATCATATGTGTAGCACTGCTGTATTATAGCACTGCAATCCGACACCACTGTCTGGGTAAAACTTATTGTTTTGATGAGTGTTATTATGTAGAAGGGTGTACTGTCTCTTTTGGGAGTTTTTTTTATTCTGCTCAATCCAAGGTCATTACAGCAAAGACATATCTGGTGGGCATCTGCTTTATTTATGTGACTATATGAGCCCTTATTGGTGTCACGCCTCCAGACATACTTTCAGCACTCCCAAAGACTCTCAGGACTCCATTTCCCAGAAGTCCCTTCAGGCAAATGCTTTCTACCACATGGCTCCACCTCATCAAATCCCAGACTGTTTTCTGAGAAGCTCCTCATCAGAGTTCTAATTGCTCTCAAAACTGATCCTGATTTCTCCTGCTTGTAACAATATAGCTGTCAGTTTGTAACATTCCTGAGTATTGTAACACAATTGAGTATTGTTTATTCATTTGCTTATTTTGTGTTCTCTGTCTGTAGCTTCCCTGGGTTTTTTAACTCGTTTATGTTGTTTGGTTTGCTCTTTGCCCTTTTTGGATTGTTCAGCCTGCTCTTTCTGCCTTTGTGCTACAGACCCTGCTTGCCTTTATGATTTTCTCTGTCTCTTGCCCATGCAATCGTCTGTACTTGCCTTTGCCCTGGTTTTGACATGACCTGTGGAGGTGACCGCTGTATCTGGAACGCGTGCTGCTGTGTGGCCCCTGGTGTGTGCTGTCGTATTGCACTTAGTACACGAACTCGCTCATAGCCCCGATAGTGCGTATCATGTCAAGGGTTATAGTCACACCTAGCCCATGCTTGTATGCAGGATTGAGCACAGCGATAGAATACGAGAATAGCCATGCACCCTGCAGGCGTGTAATTTGCATCGGTACAGTCTTGTTTTCATACGCGATGGCCCGAACCAGTGCTTTCTTGCACACCCTGCCACCTGTTAGTAGGCCACCCTTGCACCCC
>JAMWET010000643.1:0-77166 GCA_024036415.1 Prochilodus magdalenae | reverse complement strand
CAGACTTCTGTATGTGTAGCTCAATAAATATTGATCATATCAGTCTAAACTTATCATCAGTTATTGATCCTGGTCACCTTTATCTTCTTTCCCAACACCACCGCACCCCCACACCTCCTCCTGATGATGAGTGGATGAATGTGGAAGTTTAAATTGAAGGAGTTTATAAATAAACGGATGTGTTGATCGACCACAAATCGTGTTCATGCTCCTTCACAGGCGTCCTGGGACGGCCCACCATCTCGGCATCTGGTACGGGGTCCAAGGTGTTCAGGGGCCACAACTTCATCGTCACCTGCTCCACTCAGCTGCCGTACCCAGGAGGCTCCTTCGACCTCAAGCTGCCCTGGAGCAACAGAAGCCACACCCAGGCAGCTGTCAATCACTCCGCCTCCTTCTTCTTTCCTGCTGCTAATGATTCCCACCAGGGGAACTACAGCTGTGTCTATAGGAACCAGGTGACCTTTCAGGAGACATCAAGATCGTATGATTACATAGCCTTGTCGGAAGTCACCCACAACTTCTCCGGCGAGAGTGAGCCTCTCTCGCTCGTTGTCGCAGGTAACCTGGTGATGCTCTGTGTATGTCTCGCTGTGTGCGTGTCCTTGTCTCTTCTGGGTGTGTCCCGCCGTTATCTTGGAAAGGCCACAGAAGTGGACTGGACAGCTTTGTGCTTGCGCGGCTTTACGATCGTACGGCGTGCCTTGCTTTCGCTGTTTGGCCTACCCTGAGTTCTGCCCAGGTCTGCCATCAGAGGGACGCTAGAGTTGTCTGGTCAGCAAACTGTCAAACTGAAATGTGGACGATGCCATAATGGTTTGTCAGTCCACTTAGTGACTAAGGTCTTGGGTTCCTGCAGTTCCACCTCTGGCCACACAGGGGAGACAAAAAAAAACGTAGCTATCTTGACATGGCAGCTATCGTAACTTGACATAGTAGCTATCTTAACTTGACATGGTAGCTATTGTAACTTGACTTGGTAGCTATCATAACTTGACATGGTAGCTATATCGTTGTACTTTGCATGGTAGTCCTATAGCATGGTCAACTGACAAGTGGCAGCTATCGTAACTTTGACATGGTAAGTATGTAACTATGGACTTGGTAGCTATCATAACTTGACATGGTAGCTATCTTGACATGGTAGCTATCTTAACTTGACATGGCAGCTATCGTAACTTGACATGGTAGCTATTGTAACTTGACTTGGTAGCTATCATAACTTGACATGGTAGCTAACTTGACATGGTAGCTATCTTAACTTGACATGGTAGCTATCGTAACTTGACATGGTAGCTATCTTAACTTGACATGGTAGCTAACTTGACATGGTAGCTATCGTAACTTGACATGGTAGCTATTGTAACTTGACATGGTAGCTATTGTAACTTGACTTGGTAGCTATCATAACTTGACATGGTAGCTAACTTGACATGGTAGCTATCTTAACTTGACATGGTAGCTATCGTAACTTGACATGGTAGCTATCATAACTTGACATGGTAGCTAACTTGACATGGTAGCTATCTTAACTTGACATGGCAGCTATCGTAACTTGACATGGTAGCTATTGTAACTTGACATGGTAGCTATTGTAACTTGACTTGGTAGCTATCATAACTTGACATGGTAGCTATCTTGACATGGTAGCTATCGTAACTTGACATGGTAGCTATCATAACTTGACATGGTAGCTATCGTAACTTGACATGGTAGATATCTTAACTTGACATGGTAGCTATTGTAACTTGACTTGGTAGCTATCATAACTTGACTTGGTAGCTCTCTTAACTTGACATGGTAGCTATCGTAACTTGACATGGTAGCTATTGTAACTTGACTTGGTAGCTATCTTGACATGGTAGCTATCTTAACTTGACATGGTAGCTATTGTAACTTGACATGGTAGCTATCTTAACTTGACATGGTAGTTCTCATAACTTGACATGGTAGCTATCTTAACTTGACATGGTAGCTATCATAACTTGACATGGTAGCTATCTTAACTTGACATGGTAGCTATCGTAACTTGACATGGTAGCTATCATAACTTGACATGGTAGCTATCATAACTCAAGGCACAAAGCACAACGTATAAGAATCAATAGGCAAGCCCTAACACCTGCAACTCCCCCTACGGAAGACCGACTGTGCCAGGCCTTGGTTGCTCAGTCTTGAGTTCACGCTGCCATGTACTCGTGTCTGTTGACTGGCCGGTAAAAGGTTTAGGGTCTCGGTAGAGGACTTAGGTATGACCACCCTCGCTCTCCCATGAAATCCCCACCACCCACCCCTAGCATCCGCCCCTCTTAATGATGAATACCCCCTAAGGTTGAACTGGGTTGTTCAGTTTTCCGTCCCACCCCCCGCGCCTCCTGACCTACAAATGTTAAATACAGGATATTCCTATGATAACGTCCGCAGATGCAAGGCTGATGCCGTCTGCGGTGTCAATACAGTATAATGGATGGTAAAGCTTTGCCACATCATGTACCGGCTCCCTTAGAGAGCCCTCATGAAATAGGTAAAATAAAATCGACTGGCACCTATGGTTTGGATGAGGCCTGTCACTACAGAAGCATCACATTACCAATTCGCTGCCCAGCACATCATACTTGTGGACCATCCCACACACTCAGCTCCCCCTCTCCCAAAACAACACCCTCATGCTGTTGCTTTTGTGTACCTATGTTCAGATGAAACGTTAGCCTGAATGTAATCCCGCAGATTCCCTGCTGGTTATGGTACTGATGTAGAGTCCTCGTATGTTTTTTCAGCACGCCTCGCCGTAAAGAACATTTGAATTCTCTCGTCCCCAACATGTGCCGTGTCATTGCAGCACAGCCGGGATCCCTATCGGCAGGCAGTTCATAATGCAAACATCACCAACTAGATAAACTTCGTACAAGCGGAGCAACTCCGAGTGCTGTTCGTGAGATTAGTACTGTAAACGACCCCCCATTCACACCTCTCACCCATGTGTTATGTACGCATTCTCGTTGGCTCTATCGACTGTTAGGCACACTGTGACTCTAAACCACGGATTCTGACTCTCCAGGCACTCCCACATCACGTACTGGTGGAATCGTACACCATGGACAACTGGTATCTAACGTGCACCTTCCCCCACCCCTAGGGTCCGCCCGGGGTCCAGTCCGGGCCAAGATCACTTCTGGCCTATGCTATATGGACATATGTTCCAGATTCTCCCTTACCTGCGGCCATCACCAGAATCCTGCTGGTGCCAGCACTGATGCTGGTTACCTGCCTGACTATCTTCCTGGTCTTTAAGAAGTGGGGCCACATCGGCGAGTCCTCCATTCAGCGTGTAGTGGCTGCAGCATTCGACGGTACAATTACCTTAATACAATTTAATACAACCATGACACTCAATTCGCCTTCAGCTCTTATGGGATTTCTTTATTACATAGATAAACCTTTTTAACATTCCAAAAGCTGAGCAGGAGCTACCTCTCCGAGTTCTGTTTCTCGACACTCTTACCTCAGAATTAGCTACAGCATTTAAAACCATTATATATCTAGAAACTAAACTAAATGGATAAAATATGTAATTTTATCTATTACTATTAAGAAATTAAACTGAATATGATTGTGTGTCCTTAACTTGACATGGTAGACAAGATCTCCCTTCTTGGACATGGTAGCTATCTATATGCTTGACATGGTAGGTGTCTTAATATTGACATGATAGCTATCTTGACATGGTAGCTGTCTTCTATGATTTGTGTACAGTGCTACCAGCCAGGGGTGGTACAACTATTCATTTTTTTGGTCTAGCTTGACATGGTAGCTATCTTACATTCTTGACATGGTAGCTCTCTTTATAACTTGACATGGTAGCTTGTCTTATTAACTTGACATGGTAGCTCTTTAACTTGATCATGGTAGCTCTGTTCATAGACTTGACATTGGTAGTACTATCCTCTTAACTGGGTCTTAATTTGAGTGCATGGTAGCTATCTTGACATTAACTTAACTGACATGGTAGCTATTGTAACTTGGTACAACCGTGGGACCACGGTGTAGCTATCTTAACGTGACATGGTAGCTATCATAACTGGACATGGTAGCTATCTTAACTTGACATGGTAGGTGTCTTAACTTGACATGGTAGCTATCTTAACTTGACATGGTAGCTCTCATAACTTGACATGGTAGCTATCTTAACTTGACATGGTAGCTATCTTGACATGGTAGCTGTCTTAATTTGACATGGTAGCTATCTTAACTTGACATGGTAGCTATTGTAACCTGACATGGTAGCTATCTTAACTTGACATGGTAGCTATCTTAGCTTGACATGGTAGCTCTCATAACTTGACATGGTAGCTATCTTAACTTGACATGGTAGCTATCTTAACTTGACATGGTAGCTCTCATAACTTGACATGGTAGCTGTCTTAACTTGACATGGTTGCTCTCTTAACTTGACATGGTAGCTATCATAACTTGACAAGGTAGCTATCGTAACTTGACAAGGTAGCTCTCTTAACTTGACATGGTAGGTGTCTTAACTTGACATGGTAGCTGTCTTAACTTGACATGGTAGCTCTCATAACTTGACATGGTAGCTGTCTTAACTTGACATGGTAGCTCTCATAACTTGACGTGGTAGCTCTCATAACTTGACATGGTAGCTATCTTAACTTGACATGGTCGGTGTCTTAACTTGGCATGGTAGCAGTCTTAACTTGACATGGTAGCTCTCATAACTTGACATGGTAGCTGTCTTAACTTGACATGGTAGCTCTCATAACTTGACATGGTAGCTGTCTTGACATTGTAGCTGTCTTAACTTGACATGGTAGCTATCTTAACATGACATGGTAGCTATCTTAACTGGATATGGTAGTTCTCATAACTGGACATGGTAGCTATCTTAACTGGACATGGTAGCTCTCTTAACTTGACATGGTAGCTCTCTCAACTTGACATTGTAGCTATCTTAACTTGACATGGTAGCTCTCTTAACTTGACATGGTAGCTATCTTAACTTGACATTGTAGCTATCTTAACTTGACATGGTAGCTCTCTTAACTTGACATGGTAGCTGTCTTACCTTGACATGGTAGCTATCTTAACTTGACATGGTAGCTGTCTTAACTTGACATGGTAGCTCTCTTAACTTGACATGGTAGCTGTCTTAACTTGACATGGTAGCTGTCTTAACTTGACATGGTAGCTGTATTAACTTGACATGGTAGCTGTCTTAACTTGACATGGTAGCTATCTTAACTTGACATGGTAGCTATCTTAACTTGACATGGTAGCTATCTTAACTTGACATGGTAGCTGTCTTAATTTGACATGGTAGCTCTCTTAACTTGACATGGTAGCTCTCCTAACTTGACATGGTAGCTATTGTAACTTGACATGGTAGCTATCATAACTGGACATGGTAGCTATCTTGACATGGTAGCTATCTTAACTTGACATGGTAGCTGTCTTAACTTGACATGGTTGCTCTCTTAACTTGACATGGTAGCTATCTTAACTTGACAAGGTAGCTATCGTAACTTGACAAGGTAGCTGTCTTAACTTGACATCGTAGCTATCTTAACTTGACATGGTAGGTGTCTTAACTTGACATGGTAGCTGTCTTAACTTGACATGGTAGCTCTCATAACTTGACATGGTAGCTGTCTTAACTTGACATGGTAGCTCTCATAACTTGACATGGTAGCTCTCATAACTTGACATGGTAGCCATCTTAACTTGACATAGTAGCTATCTTAACCTGACATGGTAGCTGTCTTAACTTGACATGGTAGCTCTCTTAACTTGACATGGTAGCTCTCTTAACTTGACATGGTAGCTCTCTTAACTTGACATGGTAGCTCTCTTAACCTGACATGGTAGCTCTCTTGACATGGTAGCTGTCTTAACTTGACATGGTAGCTGTCAACTTGACATGGTAGCTATCTTAACTTGACATCGTAGCTGTCAACTTGACATGGTAGCTCTCTTAACTTGACATGGTAGCTATCTTAACTTGACATGGTAGCTGTCTTAACTTGACATGGTAGCTACCTTAACTTGACATCGTAGGTTTCTTATCTTGACATGGTAGCTGTCTTAACTTGACATGCTAGCTCTCTTAACTTGACATGGTAGCTGTATTATCTTGACATGGTAGCTATCATAACTTGACATGGTAGATATCTTAACTTGACATGGTAGCTATCTTAACTTGACATGGTCGGTGTCTTAACTTGACATGGTAGCTATCTTGACATG
The DNA here is from genome assembly GCA_024036415.1 of Prochilodus magdalenae. Classification (NCBI taxonomy): domain Eukaryota; kingdom Metazoa; phylum Chordata; class Actinopteri; order Characiformes; family Prochilodontidae; genus Prochilodus; species Prochilodus magdalenae. The sequence goes on along the minus strand of JAMWET010000643.1, from coordinate 70,908 downwards.
GCAGCTGTCTTAACTTGACATGGTAGCTATCGTAACTTGACATGGTAGCTATCTTAACTTGAGCTCGCACTGCTGTGACTCTTACAGATAAAGAATGTAAATTACTGATGACGGACATTCTGATGATCATTGGGGTGCATTTGTGTCTCCAGGCCAGGAGGGGGCAGCAGTCCAGTATGACTCTCTTCAGGTCAGAGTCGAAAAACAGGATGCGGAAAGAGGACTTGGAGAGAATCCGCCCACAGACTTGGAGCTGAAGGACGAGGAGGAGGAGCAGGGCCAGAAAGAGGATCACAGGAGAGATTGAGGGTACCCTGTGGACGAGACCCCTAATGCCAGAATTTGGACATCTTGAATTCCGAAACTTCTTATTAGTCACAATAGCTTTCAGGTGGTGGTGCTCCCCCCACCACCCCCACCCCCTTACAGCTAAAATATCGTTGCTGTCCAAAGAGAAACATGTATCTCCATTTTTGTTGATTTTTACTTTTATACCTCATCTGATCACACGAGCTGCTGTTTACACTGGGAGGAAATTTCATGAAGAATGGACCAATAGGAATGGCCCAAAACCGCTTGGAAAGACGTCCGGTTCCATTGACTTCCATTCAAATTACATGAGGTTTTTGGCCTCTCCTGTGAAGTTTCTGTTTTGGAGATACCTGTTTTTCTTTGGACAGTGACGCCATACTAGTTCTGTCCACAAGTGAGATTACTGAGTGGGTCTGAGGACATCAGGTTGTTGGCCCCCTCCAAGCCTTTATAGTGGGGCCTCAGGTTGTTGGCCCCCTCCAACCCTCTCGTACCTTTATTGTGCCACAGCTTTTTGTGCATGTAAACGTCTGTAACGTTAATAAAACCTGAACATCAAATTAAAAATGTTAATTTAATATTTCTTTAATCCGGCATAGACATACGGTTCACACCTTTCCCAGCCTGTTCCGGATTGAGGCACTGGCGGATTCGCCTGGGGTTGCCAGACTTGTGCGTCTGTCTGCCTGTAGTTTGGTGAAGTTCTTAAGGACTTCCTCACCATGTCAGAAAGCTTACAGGCGTAGCGATGAGGAACACCAACACAGTTAGTGTATTCACAAGAGATGGTAAGGTTTTCCAAAATCGGACCAATTTCCATTTTTTGGGTGAAGTTAGCTCTCTAGACCTCACTCTGCCTTGTCACAGGGTGAGCTGGGATTTATATCAGAGGTAATTGGGGTTGATATATTTTAATGATGATCCGGTTTATTTAGAGAGCACCTTTATACCACTGGGAGCTCAAAGTGCCTTACAGATGAGGAATGTTAAATACCACAGTGATGCAGATTTAATTCCTCTCTGAGCTAAAGAGAGACGTGAAGCTGAGCTGAGCTCCACAGTTCAGAAGCGGGGTAACTGAGAGTCTCTCCACGTTCCCTGTACGGTACCGAAGGTGTGCAGAAGGTCTAAGATCAGGAGCTGGAACATGAACAGAGAGACGTTCTGCTTGTTAAGCTTGTTAAGAGGGGAGTGATATGAGCTGTAGGTGTAGGGGATGGATAGTTTTCTGAGGAAACCCAGTATGATGATCACAGTGATCCACTCTGCTGTAAGAGGACCAGTACAGTGATCCACTCTGCTGTAAGAGGACCAGTACAGTGATCCACTCTGCTGTAAGAGGACCATTACAGTGATCCACTCTGCTGTAAGAGGACTGTTACAGTGATCCACTCTGCTGTAAGAGGGCCAGTATAGTGATCCACTCTGCTGTAAGACCATTACAGTGATCCACTCTGCAGTAAGAGGACCATTACAGTGATCCACTCTGCTGTAAGACCATTACAGTGATTCACTCTGCAGTAGAGTGACCACTCTACAGTTGTCAGACTCTGCTGTAAAAGGAGACTGTTACAGTGAATCCACTCTGCTGTAGCTGAAGGACTGTTACAGTGATCCACTCTGCTGTAAGAGGGCCAGTATAGTGATCCACTCTGCTGTAAGACCATTACAGTGATCCACTCTGCAGTAAGAGGACCATTACAGTGATCCACTCTGCAGTAAGAGGACCATTACAGTGATCCACTCTGCAGTAAGAGGACCATTACAGTGATCCACTCTGCTGTGGGAGGACCATTACAGTGATCCACTCTGCAGTAAGAGGACCATTACAGTGATCTACTCTGCTGTAAGAGGACCAGTACAGTGATCCACTCTGCTGTAAGAGGACCATTACAGTGATCAACTCTGCTGTAAGAGGACCATTACAGTGATCCACTCTGCTGTAGGAGGACCAGTACAGTGATCCACTCTGCTGTGAGAGGACCATTACAGTGATCCACTCTGCTGTGGGAGGACCATTACAGTGATCCACTCTGCAGTAAGAGGACCATTACAGTGATCTACTCTGCTGTAAGAGGACCATTACAGGGATCAACTCTGCTGTAAGAGGACCAATACAGTGATCCACTCTGCTGTAGGACCATTAATCCACTCTGCTGTAAGAGGACCATTACAGGGATCAACTCTGCTGTAAGAGGACCAATACACTGATCCACTCTGCTGTAAGAGGACCGGTACAGTGATCAACTCAGCTGTAGAAGAACCATTACAGTGATCCACTCTGCTGTAAGAGGATTGTTACAATGATCCACTCTGCTGTTAGAGGACCATTACAGTGATCAACTCTGCTGTAAGGGGACCATTACAGTGATCCACTCTGCTGTAGGAGGACCAGTACAGTGATCCACTCTGCTGTAAGAGGACCATTACAGTGATCCACTCTGCTGTAAGAGGACCATTACAGTGATCCACTCTGCTGTAGGAGGACCAGTACAGTGATCCACTCTGCTGTAAGAGGACCATTACAGTGATCAACTCTGCTGTAAGAGGACCATTACAGTGATCCACTCTGCTGTAGGAGGACCAGTACAGTGATCCACTCTGCTGTGAGAGGACCATTACAGTGATCCACTCTGCTGTGGGAGGACCATTACAGTGATCCACTCTGCAGTAAGAGGACCATTACAGTGATCTACTCTGCTGTAAGAGGACCATTACAGGGATCAACTCTGCTGTAAGAGGACCAATACAGTGATCCACTCTGCTGTAGGACCATTAATCCACTCTGCTGTAAGAGGACCATTACAGGGATCAACTCTGCTGTAAGAGGACCAATACACTGATCCACTCTGCTGTAAGAGGACCGGTACAGTGATCAACTCAGCTGTAGAAGAACCATTACAGTGATCCACTCTGCTGTAAGAGGATTGTTACAATGATCCACTCTGCTGTTAGAGGACCATTACAGTGATCAACTCTGCTGTAAGGGGACCATTACAGTGATCCACTCTGCTGTAGGAGGACCAGTACAGTGATCCACTCTGCTGTAAGAGGACCATTACAGTGATCCACTCTGCTGTAAGAGGACCATTACAGTGATCCACTCTGCTGTAAGAGGACCAGTACAGTGTATGATCCACTCTGCTGTAAAGAGGACCATTACCGTGATCCCCTCTGCTGTAGGAGGACCATTACAGTGATTCCGACTCTGCTGTATAGAATGGACCCATTACAGTGATCCACTCTGCTGTAGGAGGACCAGTACAGTGATCCACTCTGCTGTGAGAGGACCATTACAGTGATCCACTCTGCTGTGGGAGGACCATTACAGTGATCCACTCTGCTGTAAGAGGACCAGTGCAGTGATCCACTCTGCTGTGAGAGGACCATTACAGTGATCCACTCTGCTGTAAGAGGACCAATACAGTAATCCACTCTGCTGTAGGACGACCATTACACAGCACCCAGGTAACACAATCCTAGCAATCAACTGGGATACCGTAGAGCCCAGGTAACCTGATCCTAACAATCACCCAGGATACCAATCAGCTAACATGACCCTAGTAATCGCCCGGTATCCCACAGCAACCAGCTAAGAACTCTCTAGCAACCATGTGAGACACCATACAAACCACTTAGTAACATTATAACAACCACCACTGCAGACACCTAGCAACACCCAAACCGCTTGGAATACCGTAGCAACTGTTTTAGCAACATCCAGTCTCTATCTCTGTCCAGTGTTTGGCATGTAGGCCACACGTCGTCCTCTCCACACTGGAGAGTGACTCGGGTAATAAAGGCACAGTGCACAAAGGCAGTGACTCCACCTCTCCCCTGCCACAACGGACACATGATACTCCAAAGCCCAACTCTTCCAGAATCTACCCTTCTAGATCTGTGATGGTTCCTAAGGGTCGTCTTACCTGTCAGAGAGCGTGTTTACTGCCATGCTCGTTTCTACCAGTGACCTTTGTGCCAAGTTGCTTCCCGGGATGGCAGCCGTGACGGGGTAGGATTTGGTGACCCTGAGGTCCCCAGCTCACATGCGTCTCCATCAGTGACGTCTCAGTATTGCTTAAGGGAGCAACAACTCAGATAAGATCTTCACATGTTCTGAAGAAATGGACACGCAAGCATCTTCATGCACCGGAGTACATTCCTCAGCACACACCGTCAAACTCTGACGCAGTGGAGGGAACACACTCATCTCATACAGACGTACAGAGACTCCGGCCTGGAGACGATGGAGTTCCAGCCTCCAGCAGCAGCAGCCGTGATGAGGGCGGCGGTACTGATGCTCCTCTGCTCCACTGCAGGTAGGACTCTGGCAGCACCGGGTTAACTCAGATTAGAAGGTCTCACAGTCTCGGTACATTGATTGGTCACTTCAAATCCAAGAGATCTGCTGTCTAGAACCTCCGGAGGTTGGAGGCCGGGCCTAGCAGCTATAGTAACGATCTTACGTGGTTGTTACCGCTGAGCTGAAAGCTGTCACGGTGTACTCGGTGGTCTAAGAAGCTGACACATATGAAGCAAGTCTCAGGCTGTGCTTCTGGCTTCCTGTCTGTGGGTGGGGGCGGCTCTGTTCTGCTGATGTATGCACAGCTGCTTCAGTCTAGATCCTCCTTTAGTACAGCCACCATACAGGACTACACCCTAACAGTGGTGGACGAAATGCACAAACCTGTAGTCGAGTTACAGTAGGGACCCCCAAGGTAAAGAGTTTGAAAGCGGTTAGGGCAGCGCCGTCAAACGGGATGGCCTTGTCAAGGTGTTGGCAGCAGTGGGTACATAAAGGGAAGACCTACACAGACCACTGAGAGGGAGAACCAACAGACCCAACACCCACAGCTACGTCACCGTCACCAAAGACTGCAGTGGGGTCGTACCAGGCTGGCAGAGTGGGAGTGGACTCAAGAATGGCAGCGGTCCATCTCACCAGGACGAGTCTGCGGCTTTAGTCTTGGTGGAGAACTCCATATATAGTGACAAATCCGTGTGTGGAGGCACCGTGGTCAGCACCAAGGTGAACGGTTTGTGCTCACATGTCGTGTCCAGAAGCACTACCCAATGGGTCCTGCCCAACGGGTTCAGCCCAATGGGTAATACCCAAGAGGCCCTGTCCAACAGGTCCATTTACTGAACTACTGATACCCGTCTTCCTCTGTCTCTTCTTCTCTGGCTAGAGATGATTGGGGTCAGACTGGTGGGCGGTAATGACCACTGCTCCGGTGTACCCGAGGTCCTTTATAAGGGGAATTGGACAACAGTGAGCGGTAATGGACTAGACTACGGAACGGCCACGGTGGTGTGCAGAGAGCTGGACTGTGGGAACGTAAAGGATCTGACGTTCAGGTACAGAGATGAGAACGAGACTTCGATTTTCATCAGATGTAAAGGCAACGAGTCAGCTGTTTCACAGTGTGGACACGCCCTCAGTAAAGACTATTCCGAGTCCACCAAAGTGGTCTTCTGCTCAGGTGAGAGTTCTGAGTGGCGTTTGTACACGTTGTGTTCTCCTTGTTCTGTACTGACCCGTATGTCCCCAGACTCCGTGAGGCTTGTGGACGGAACCGGACCCTGCTCTGGGAGAGTGGAGGTGAAGCCCCATCAGTCCTGGACCACGGTATGTGAGGCTGACTTTGACCGGCAGGACGCAGAGGTGGTCTGTAGGGAGCTATTAGCATACTGCATCGTTTCTTGCTAACAGGAAGTGATGAAGCTTACCAGGTTGATCTCGCATTGACACATCATTTCTGGTCCCACCATCACCATAGACGCTGTCATGTCACTGTCCACCAATTTTCAGTGTCCATTATCACCGTAATCTTCTGGGTCCATTGGTCCCTGACCCAAAAACTGGTCAGGAGGACCATCAGGTTCGCAACTGGGACGCACCCAGAGACTTTTGAAGACTAACCAGATGAACACCAGTGGTGTAAAGGAGCCACTGGGGACCGACTAGGGACAGGAGTGCGTAGACATGGAACCCAACCGGGAGGAACAGACAGCGAGAGAACCAAAGATCCAAATAGAATGTTAACCTTGACTTGCTGGTTCTCCTACAGGGACCAAAATCCAGATCACTGGAGTAAGGTCTTTTCTGTCCTCTCTGTCCAGAGCCTGAAGATGTGAGACTGGTGGACGGGAGCAGTCGCTGCGCCGGCACGGTGGAGGTGCTTCATACGGGAGAGTGGCTGAAAGTCCGGTCAGACAAGTGGTCCATGAGACATGCTGCTATGGTGTGCAGAGAGCTGGACTGTGGCTCTGCTGTTGCAGCTACAAGCAGGAAGATGAGCGAAGGTGACGAGGAAGTCGGTGCGTGGGCTGATTGCCGAGGAACCGAGTCTACGCTGAAGGAATGCGTGGATCATTACGACGCAGTGTTGATTTGGGGTGCTGAGGTGATCTGTCTCGGTAAGGGATGGCGTACGTTAAGTGTGTATTCAGCAGGTAATACACACTTAACGTACGTGGTTGGTGTAGCTCAGCAGGTAACACCACTACTCAGGGTGCCACCTCTACGTGTGGGAGACTGGGGTTCGAATCCCAGTCTGGGTGACTATGCTGAGCTACACCAATAAGAGTCCTTGGGCAAGACTCCTAACACTACACTGGCCTACCTGTAATCATTAACCTTGTAAGTCGCTCTGGATAAGAGCGTCAGCTAAATGCCGTAAATGTAAATGTAAGTGTGTATTCCTTCTTTACGTAAATTCCCGTTCCCAAACGCACCATGGTCCGTTAACGTAGTCTTAGGCCAAAAGGTTCCGTAGGCTTTACTGAGCTAGATCAAACCCACCGGTTTACTCCGTACGGAGGTTTTATAGTCCTTATGAGGAAGGTTGGTGGGATGGTGATCGGACAGTAGTGATGGTTTCTCCGAGGGCTGACGTTGTACCAACTGTGTCCCCAAGAGTTCCTCTGCGATCCTTGTCTGAAGATAGTAGACCACCTGGCCTTGGGGTACCGGATGGTGACCTCTGAACCCAGTCTTCATATAACCACACGCACTCAAACCGGCAAAACAAACATGTTGTGCAGTTGGCCATGTAACGTAGCTCTCGGAAGGCGCCACCCTCGCTGTGTTGTTGTTGCAGTTGGTGTGGTTGGTGTAGTTCGGGCAGATCCCAGGAGGAGGTGGCTGGTGGATCTGTGAGGGTGGTAGCCATCAGGTCAAGGGAACTTTGGCTTTTAGTGGTGCTGGTAAATCTAAACACCCAACACCAGCTGGAGAGGGCTGAGGGTAGTGCAAATGAGTGGTCAGTAGACGAGGCAGAAGGCACCTGAGGCATCCCCTGAGGCACTTGAGGCATCCCCTGAGGCACTGTTGATGCACAAAAAGCTGCAACACACTAAAAACCAACCGGAAAATCGGAAAAGCCTGATAGCTCCCCATGCAGAAGGGCAACAAGGAGGCACGCCAGCTCAGGAGCACACCCACAAGCACACTAGTTGCATGGCTGGGTCACGTCAGTGCGACGGGTGCCCACGTTGACGGGCTGCAGTTTGTTTGAGTTTGAGTTTTTCCGTTCTCCAGTGCTCTGTCACTTACGCGATATTGGTCTGTGTGTTCCCAGACTCCGTCAGACTTATGGACGGAGCTGAACGCTGCTCCGGAAGAGTGGAGGTGAAGTCCCATCAGTCCTGGACCACGGTATGTGAGGCTGACTTTGACCGGCAGGACGCAGAGGTGGTCTGTAGGGAGCTGGGCTGTGGACCACCGCTCACTCTACAGGGGGCGCTCTTTGGAGCAGGGAAACTCCCGTTCGGGACCAAAGAGTTCCAGTGTAGAGGCACAGAGAACCATCTCCTGGACTGTAGCACCTCAGACCGAGGGAGCGCCTGTACCCGTGGTAGTGCCGTGGGACTCACCTGTGCAGGTAGGCGTTATCTCCCTGTGTGGCTGATTGGAGATGCTTTGCTCTGTGTACAGTGACTGACGTGGTATCGTCCTTTCTGTCCAGGTCCTGATGACGTGAGGCTGGTGGATGGGAGCGGTCGCTGTGCTGGAGCAGTGGAGATGTATTATAGTGGAGGCTGGAGAGGAGTGGGCGCAGCTGAATGGTCCATAAAAGAGGCTGCTCTGGTGTGCGGACAGCTGGACTGTGGCTCGGCTGTTGCAACAAGATCCACGAGAGATGGGACCGGCACGGGCGTTGTGATTCAGTGTAATGGATCGGAATCTGCCCTGAGGGAATGCCGGACTCATTACGTTGCAGATAAAGCGGAGGGGGCTGAAGTGATGTGCTCAGGTAATTCCGCAAAGAGGTGTTGCCCCACTCGGTTTGCACGCCCAGTGGTTCTCTTGCTCTCTCTGTTTCCGACCTCCACCCTCGTGTTTGGATTTCCCCGTCTGGTCTGTTTGCCTCCTCTGATTGCTCTCTGTGTTTGGCCCTCTCCTTCCGCTCTCTGGATTCCTCACTTGCGTTCGTTTTCGGACTTCCCGGTTTCCGACCCTGGCCTGTCTCTCTCTCTCTGAGCTTGTTGCTAGACCCGAATGTTGAGCTGTAGCTGGGCGGGCGTCGAGGTACGTTTGTTGAACCCAGACGGGACCAACTGACAGGAAGAGCCTTGTGGGTTTGACATGGTGAGACATGCTAATGATTCATGGGACGTATGCCAGGATGGTCCTTATCTCGTACTTGACTGACCTATGTCCTCCGTGAGGACGTCACAACTAACGGTAAGGGGAATAATGGGCCTCCAAACAAATGGGAACCAAGAGTTCCAGAGTTCCTGCACTGTGGAAGCTTGGCCTGCGTCCTGCTGACCCATCCGATGTCCCAGCTACTTAATCAGACATTTAGTCCTCCACCTTACAAACACTGAACACTCCTTACCTGTGTTGGTCTTGTATCTGGTGGTGACCTGAGAAGGACAGGTTCCCCTGGGTTCCTCTCGAGGTTTGTCTCTGTGGCCCTTGGCTTGCTCACTGGGGACTCAGTGGACACCAGATGGAACGTACCTGGAACGTTGTTGAGTAAAACGATACATTACTAATCCTTACCTTTCACTCTGTGCTGACCCATATCTTCCCAGACTCGGTGAGGCTTGTGGATGGAACCGAACGCTGCTCAGGAAGAGTGGAGGTGAAGCCCCATCAGTCCTGGACCACGGTATGTCAGGGTGACTTTGACCGGCAGGACGCAGAGGTGGTCTGTAGGGAGCTGGGCTGTGGAGCTCCCCTCACTCTACAGGGGACGCTCTATGGAAAAGGGGAGCTCCCATTCGGGACCAAAGAGTTCCAGTGTAATGGGACAGAAGACCACCTCCTTACCTGTAGCACCTCTGACCGAGAGAGCACCTGTACTCGTGGCAGTGCCGTGGAACTCACCTGTGCAGGTACGTGTAATGGATGACTGATTGAACGTGTTGCCTACGAATCGAATCTCACGCAGTGAACGTCTTTCTCTACATCTCTGTCCTCAAGAGGTGAGACTGGTGGGTGAGGACAGTCGCTGTGCTGGAACAGTGGAGATCTATCGTAGTGGAGGGTGGAGGAGAGTGAAGGGATATATCTGGGGCCTGACTGAAGCTGCGGTGGTCTGCAGAGAGCTGGGTTGTGACTGGCCTACACAGTATGGAGAGAGAAGGTCTGATGATGGAGGACAGGGTCTGATGATCGCCTGTACAGACTTTACATCTACACTGAGCCATTGCTCAATTCTCGATGAAGCATTGATCTGGAAAACTGACGCTCTGGCGATCTGTTTAGGTAATTCAGTATTCCGTCAAGGCTGTGGGAAAAAGCTAAAGCTCCTGAAAGTCTGCAACATGAACCACCTGTTTACACACATTCACAGGTCTCCTGGAGAAGCCCACCATCTCCATCTCCACTCCGAAGAAAGTGTCCACGAGTCTCAAGGAGCCGGAGGTGTCAAGAGGCCACGGCTTCACCATCACCTGCTCGGTTCAACCGCAGTACCCAGGAGGCTCCTTCTACCTCGGCCTGCCCAGGAATGGCACAAGCCACACCCAGATAGCTGTCAATCACTCAGCCTCCTTCTTCTTCTCTGCTGCCGATGAGTCCCACCAGGGGGACTACAGCTGCGTCTATGAGAACCAAGTGACCTTTGAATTTGAACAGTCTTTGGTTCCCATGAGTTATACTGGGAATTTCTCCTCCGAGAGTGAGGCTCTCCGCCTCACGGTCTCAGGTAACCTTGGGATCAGCCTACCTGTCTTCTTCAGGTGGACGTTCCTCACTCTTGCACACATGAGCACATCGGAATAGTGTCCGATCACACTCTCAGTGAGACGCCGTGTCACGGTTCCATAGTTTTACACATCACGTATTGGCATAACATCACAATACTGTAGGATGGGCTCGGAAGGAGACCCGGAACTTCGTCAGTATGGGCGACCTTACGTTTGACCAGGCTCCGCCCAGTACCGTCCTAACCTGAAACCAGGCAAGGAGGTCATCTTTTGTGTCCATGGTTTCCAGGTCCTTCGTTGTCCGCAGTCGTGGCTAGAATGCTGGTGGTGCCATCTGTGATGCTGATCGTCTGCTCGTCGATCTTCCTGGTCTTCAGGAAGTGGAGTCATATCCTTACTGGACACTTGTCAGGTGAGTGACCACTTCACCCGGGATGAACTCTCTAAGGGTCTGGATGAAGAATGAACCATGTGGGTGTTGAAGCAGTGCTGTAGAACTCCAGTAGGGAGTATACACTTTACTGATGAACTCACTGGGGGTCCACAAATTCGCTGGCACGTCAAATCCAGAGTTATGGGATTTGGGGTCAAGCAGAGTCCGCCCTTTCCGTTCTACCGTATTGCAAGATCATACGTGACGTCCGTCACAGGTAGCCTATGAAGCCTAGGAGGGGTTGAGATGCAAGCCGTCGGCCTCTCAACGCTTGCAGTTGGTGTGAAGTTGCAGTTGGCCACTGGACCGTCAAGAAATCACCAGCGACTTTCCAAACTGGACTTCAGAGACGCTGAGAAATGGCCTGAATGTCCTGCAGCAGTTTCTCGTTATTGAGAGGACTGAGATTGGCCAGTTTGATATGCAGCCTGTGGAAGATATGATGAGATGCCCCTAGAACCCAGAGGGTTAAGAGTGTTCTAGTCATTAATGTGGTGCACTGGTTCTACAGGTCAGCAGGACAGCATAGAACTGGTCTCGCTGCAGCCCACAGTGAAAGAGGAGCAGGATGTGGAGAGAGGAGCCTGAAAGGAGCTGCTCACAGACCTGGAGGAGGAGGAGGAAGAAGGTGCCACTCAGAATTAGGAGGATATTCTGACCGTCTTTGTCTAAATGACTTCTGTAGGCTTCAAGTTAGATTATAAAAACGACCAGCTTGATTTTTAAACTAGTCCCTGGTTTCTCTCGTGCTGATGTTTGTGCTCATGGCGTTAAACTCTTGCACCATATAACATCATGTTCAGTTTATCTAGTTGTGTTTTCCATGTACTGCTTCGTCCTACACTCATCATCGAAAATAGCTGCACCCAGAAGGAATCAGCCAACAGAAAGTAAACTAGGTGGGGAGGTTTGACATTGCAGGACGTGCAGATGTGACGTAAGCCAGGACAGGCCTTATCTCTGTACCTGACTGACCCAACAGCCACCATTACAGACATCCAGCGAGCAGTGGTGTCCTCCATGAGCCATCCTGTTAGTGCAGCACCATCGGCAGACGGCTGCACCATGCAGGACTACATGCACACAGACCGTTACCACGACCGTCCTTAACACCACGTCACCGTCACCAAAGACTGCAGTGGTGTCGTACCAGACTGTCATGGAGGGACTCCGAATGGCAGCGGGTCATCTTCAGTGACGAGTCCCACTTTAGTCTTGGTGGAGACACCCAACGAATCCGTGTGTGGAGGCACCGTGGTCAGCACCGAGATGAACGGTTTGCTATCACACGTCCAGAAGACCTGGTGTCACTCCACCTCCACCCCTACTGCACCATCTGCAGGAACTGTGTGAGGATGTTCAAGCTGCATGGGATGGATTATCACAGGACTCCATTAGGAACCTCTACAGCTCCATACCGAGACGTCTGGCGTGTTGGGTTACCGAACACGGCGGCCCGACGCCATACTGAGAGACAGACTTCTGTATGTGTAGCTCAATAAATATTGATCATATCAGTCTAAATTTATCATCAGTTATTGATCCCGATTGTTCCCAACCCCACACCTCCTTCTGGGTGCGGCTGGTCTTTAGGTGATGGGTGTACAGTCTTCCTGTGACGTGGTTTGTGAGTGTAGGGGACAGAAAGGGACTGCTCTCAGGTTTCAGGGTTGGAGTAGAACGGAAGCTCAGTCTCTTAAATATGAATATTAGCTGATATGCAGTCATATAACCTTAGTAACACATATATCGTGTCTGTTTACATCATTTATAGCTGATTATTAATCGATATGAATTAATTAACATGAATTGCTTTAGTTGGATTTCACTGTTCCTAATCCGATGGTCTGTGGAAAGTGATTCTCGTGTTCATTGTTAAGCATCTCTCTTAACGAGCTCTACGTTGATTTGTTTTCGGTATGTCTGTTTTAAAGGAAACTGTTTTGCGCCTCTATTTTTAATAAAACTTCTTAGTCCAAACTTTCTTCCTGGCATCGGGCTACTTGTACTTGCATATGAGAATAAGAAATTGACACCAACCACACACTGGCTCCACCCATTCTGACACCTGCAGCTGATCTAGGACTCATTAGGACTCCCATTTCTACCTCTTAGGATGGGCTGCCTGTTTGCAAAGTCTCTGGGCTTCTTTAAGATGAACTGTGCTTTACCTTGGTGGTCAGCGAGAACAGCTGTTTTGCGGTTGGAGAGAGAAAAGAGCCATCATGGTGGACAGGCCCCACCGCTAACCCACGTGAGCAAATGGCAGATCTTGCAGTGTTTGCGTTGATGCCGTAGAAATCCCTCTGCTGTTGCGTGAAATCATATGTGGTGAATAGAGAAAATGACCTCTCAGTAGGTTAAACCAGACTTTCCTGATCGTTGTTGCAAGTCCAGTGTTTGGTTTCCAGATCAGTGTTAAGCTCAGCTCAGCATTTTCTGTAAACAGAAATAGTTTTATTTATCGGTTATTTGTTTTCTAGATTCGTCTAAAGTTTTAACAAACTGGTCCTGGAGTCTTTTTAGTGCATACGATCATAGTTATGAAATTCTATCATTTAAATGAAGCAACTGTGCTACCAGTAGAGTATGGCATTATGATTGTACATAGAGTTTATAGGAGAAATAACCGAGTTGGGTCGAGCCACAAAATTTGAGACTGCTTAAATTTTTTCCACATTAGCTTGAGACTTACTTGGGATTTGGATATGTGTGACTTACTCCCACCTCTAGTCAATAAACACGTGTCAACAGAGCTTTTAACCAATGAGGATTCGGCTCTGTCGGCTCTGAGATTAACACCATATGTGATGCGGTGGTGTTGCTAACTAGGGTTCTAAGCTGTGTAGCTTGTGTAGTTTGTGGTTTTGCCGTTTGCTCTGGGATCTTGGTTTTGTGATGATGGGTTTGTCTCTGATGCTGCCTCTCTGTGTTTTGAACCCTGCCTGTTCTGACTATGGTTCTCAGACAACCCTTAAAACCGTTAGGCACTAGCAACCTGTCTCAACCTCATTGTAAAAAATACAAAAGTTGTGACCCCATGGTCGAACACATGCAGTATATTTCAGTAGGCTGTAATTCTGGAAGAAATGACCAGTTACCCTTTCTTTCCAATCAACCTGTATTTATTTGTATAGCGTTTATTTAAAAAAAAAATTTTTTTTGGACATGGGAAAGGGAATCTTGGTCCAAGCCCCCTGTGAGTCAGCCAGAGGCAACAGTGGCGACAAACAACGCCCTTAGAGTAAGAGGAAGAATCTAGAGAGGAACCAGGCTTGAGGACGGAACCCATCCTCCTCAGATCGATCCTGGTTGAGGAGAAAAAGACAGAGCTAACAGGAAGAGGATCTTAGATCCTCTACTAGGTACAGTATGATTAATCCAGGAGGTTGTGATTACAAAGATGGAGCTGACACATAGGTTCTCTGTTTAAGGTTATAGAGTTCATGATCAGAGTCAGACGCTGACGGCTCTCCTGCGGTCTGGTGACTCTAGCAGCTCTGGGGGCTCTAGTGATCACTCAGGAGAAATGTTGTTCCCAGACAGACAGACATAATAAAAGAAAAGCCATGAACCATTTCCTGGTTTCTGCGCATACACACTTTCACTCCTGACTCCACGTAGGTTATTGTAAATGAGGTCTGGTTCCCTGTCTTCAGCTCTGGCTTGTAGCGAGACCAATTTTATGTTCTCACATTGGGCTGACCAAAACATTCCTACATCCACTGTATTGGAGAGCTGGAGGTTAGTGTTCTCATTGTCCCAACACGCCTGAACCATTCAGTGATGAGATGCATTCAGTGGCCACACAAACCGTTATAGACAAACCCCCCGAACCGCCACCCAGATTTTTCTCTGTTTATGCCCCTTTTTACATCAGTTTACCTCACAGAGAACTACTCATCTGACCACAGCACACATTTCCACCTTCCACCTCTTTCTGACCATCTGAGATGAGCTTGGGCTCTGAGAACTTGCAGCATTTCTGCAGGAACATGATGTACAGTTTCTCTGTGTCTAAAGTTGCAGTGGCAGACTGTTATTTGACAGTGACTACATGGTAGCCTTCCGTATCATTTTAGAGGATTTATGGTTATGCACATTGAACAGTGGTTTTCAAGCCTGCTGGCTCTCCTTCCGAACCCAGTCTCCCAGACTCCATTTCCCATAATTCATTACCTGATCACGGTTACATGTCTGCCATCTCCCAATCCCGTTCTGTTTCCCAGATCCGAGTCTCCCGAGTATTGATCACACCTGTCGTTAATCTGGTCTGGGTGTATATATACTTCTCTCTCACACTGACTCGTTGTGAGGTACTGCCTCGCTGTGTGTACCGAGCGGGTCTCTCTGTGGTTACTCTTGTTAGCTACTCTGGTTCTGATGTTGTTCTGGTTCTCTGATCTACTCTTTGTCTTTGCTCTATTCGTACTTCTGCTCTTCTGATTGTCAGCCTGGTATTCGTCGTCCGCTTGCATCCTGACTCTGACTCTGTCTCGCCCCTTTGTTGTGTCTGCCGTGTTCTTGTTGCTGCTGGTGTTGATAACAGATCTGTTAACTAAACCTCGCCTAGATTTTAGCTCCGCTCTCATCACAATCTGTTTGTCCATCACCACAGGTTTACAACTTTGTCCTACATGGACTGGGATTTCTCCAGATTCCCGGAATCTTTCCCAATATTATGTACAAATGTAAAAAAACAAAAAACACCTGAATTATTTAATATTGCACTGTGAAATGAAGATTTTGTACGGACAATTCTCTCACATGGTTTTGCCCAAAGCGAAACATCATGTCCCATATTTGTTTGCAAAGACTGAGCCTTTATTGGGTGCTCCTTTTATACCAGGTCATTTTACCCTCACCTGCTTATTGTGGAATGTTAATAACAGAGTTAATAATAGAGATTATTAAGTGTAATTTAATAATCTCTCTCTTAATTTCTCTCTGATTTTGCCCAGTTCGCTCTTTTTGGAAAAAAGTGGAACTAATATTGCTTGTCAACTGGAGCTCACAATCATAACAACTTACTGTATACAATTAATCGCATTGAGATCAAAGAGTCATGTGTTAGAGAGATGATCAATAAAGTGTATTGTTGCTAAAGCTGTCACACAATGATCAAACAAAAACTGAAGACCAGTTACTTGATTTATTTATTTAAGTGGCAAACATGCAAACACGTGAGTGTGAGAGAGCGAGAGAGAGAGCGAGAGAGAGAGAGAGAGAGAGAGAGAGAGAGACAAATTAGACACACTATACATTTGACCATCTTAATTAAACTAACAAACCAAAAACTGGCAGATGTACAAAACAAAAAACAAACAAAATACCCCAAAAAAACCCCAAATATATATACTATTATAAATAATAATAATAATAATAATAATATGAACACTGCTAATAATGATATTAATATTAATAATAATTAGTATTATTATTGCTTTTTTTTGTATTTTTATTAATGTATAGCCATATATTTTCAGCGGTCAGTGAGAGCCATCCAACCAGCTTCAGCTTGCTTTTTTTCTTCCCCTTTTTTTTAAAAGTAGGTAATGGCGGATGAGGTATGGCCTTGATTCATCGTGAACTCTCTCACTGTGTCCTTAATCCCTGCCCTGCTTCTCCTCTTCCTCTCGCTTCTGGTCGTTGAGCAGCTCCTCTCCACCTCCTCTCTCCACGTCCTGCTGCTCTTCAGCTCTGGACTTCAGGGACACCAGTTCTATGTTGTCATGCTGGGTTGTGGTTGCTGCTGCCGCCCCCTGCTGACCTGTAGACACCAGTGCACCCAAAAATGACTAGAACGCCCCAATCTGTGGTTTACACTCTGGAGTGCTACAGCGCTGCCTGGGTTTCTGAGACTGTTTCAGTTGAATTTTGCTGAAATGATGTAACAGTGATGTACGACTGTTACCAGTATTCGTAATGACGGATGCCATCATTTATTGCATGACATGACAAGTGCTCTATTCACCGATAAAACTGGTACACTGGACATTTACATTTCTGCGTTTACCTGAGGCTCTTATCCAGAGCGACCTACAGGGTTAACCGTATTGCAGGGAGTGTAGTGTTAGGAGTCCTGCCCAAGGAGACTTGGTGGTTTAGCACAGTCACCCAGACCGGGATTCAAACTCCCGTCTCCCACATGTGGTGGTGGCACCTTGGTGGGTAGAGGTGTTAACTGCTGAGCTTTTTTTACTTACACTTGTACACTTTATTGCGTTCCTATCTGTATCCGGTTCACGCTGTAGCCTGCACATGTTTTTAGTCTGTCAAATTCCCTAATGCTGACCTTACACTAAACGATTTTCAAGCGATTTTACTGTGGCAGACAAATTTCCAATGAAGAGGAAGCCTTTTCTCCACCCACATCACAAACAGAGCCGCTTGAGGTATGCTAAAGCACATTTGGACAAGCCAGCTTCATTTTGGAATGTTATTTGGGCATAACAATGGCCGTTATGCATAGAGGAAAAGGAACACAGCGCTCCAAGAAAAACACCTGCTACCTACAGTAAAACCTGGTGGTGGTTCCATCATGCCGTGGGGCTGTGTGGCCAGTACAGGGAATCTTGTTGAAGTTGAGGGAGGCATGGATTCCAATCAATATCAGCAGATTCTGGAGACCAATGTCCAGGAATCAGTGACAAAACTGAAGCTGCGCCGGGGCTGGATCTTCCAACAAGACAACGACCCTAAACACTGCTCAGACAAATTTCCAAAGTCGGAACAAAATCGTGAGGGTCTTGCTAGAGTTGCGTCGTGCTCGCGTCCTCTCGATCGTCCAGCGTAAGGTGGTCAGGACTGCAGTTCTCAGTCAGTCTGTTTCTCGTCCTGGCGTTCCGATAAAATCAACCGGGTTTAATATTATCGTATTATACCCAGTATATATCGGTCTGGGATCTCGCAAATAGTGACGTAAACATTGTCGACAACCAATAGGAGAGCTCCTTTCAGCTCCAAACGGGAAGCCGCGAGCCAGGTACAGGAATGTCCGGCGGAGATTGGGCATGGAGGCGGTCCGAAAAGGGTGAGGGTTCGGAAGCCGTGGTTCTCCTGGAAAGTCGACAAGGTGGAGAAGCTGGTGGAGCTGTGGAGTGAACCAGAGTGCCTCTTTAATGTGTCTTCCACTTTCTACCACGACAGAGTGGAAAACGAGGAAGGGTGGACAGAAGTTGCTGAAGCCCTCGAAATTCCCAGGTTTAACGCGAGATGACCCAAACGTAAACACATCCAGGAGTTCATTAACGCGCTGAGATGTGCAGTAAACAGTCCGGTTCTGAATCCCGCACGGTGTAAAGCCATGTTCACCTTATCCTGTCTTGTAACGGAGGGTAGTTGTGCTATGCTAAAGCTAACTAGCTAAAACACTGCCGAGCGGGGCTACAGTGTTTACATTAGCCTACCAGCGAGCATGATGGGAAATATTCTCAACATCTAGTTGCAGTCTTGTAAATAGTGACTCTACAAGAGTCCCAGTCTTGGCGAAATCATAGCCTGTGACTAGTCTGTGTCTTTAGATGTGAGAGGGAGTCGGACTTTAGTCTGGTAAATGTCTTTTCAGAGTCTGCTAGTGTATGGTTAGCATTAGGGTGCTCTTTAACTCTGCTAATCTGAACACTCACCTGATGTGTTCCTTAAGAAGATATGACCCCACTTCTTGAAGATCAGGAAGATGGACAAGCAGGTCATCAGCATCAGGAACAGCACCAGCAACATTCGGGTGACGACTCCAGGCAACGAGGAGCCTATACCATAGAGAGAGGATTCAGAAAAACGCTGGATGAAAAGCACCATCAGTCCACAGCCAGAAGAGGGAGCTGGAGTTGGTCTGCTTGGCCACTGGGACTGAGGTACCAGGCAGTGACTGGTACATCCTCAACTGTACTAAGCCAAAATGTACCCGTCCCATATACTCACCCAGTTCTCTCTTCATATTACGGTTCCACCTTAAATGGTGCCACATTCCGGCCCTTTTGTTACATGCCGATAACTGCTGCACCTTTTAAGGTGGACTGGGAAATTTTAATTAGAAACTCACAAAGAAGACGCCAGTTTTAGCGCTGCTTTGATCAGGAACGTGGCGAGATGGCTTGGGAAACCCCGGTGCTTGAAAAACCGTCCCTGCAGCACCTTTACTATTTACAGAATACAGAACTAGCCAGTTCAAACAGGCCACAAAGGGCCAACGGAGTCGTACGGAGTCAGGCAACACGGCAAACCTGAAAACTCGGGCACGATCACCGAGAGCCAACCACTAACCACTGCCACAGGGGGCGTGAACTATATCCATCTAGGTCCTTGTATGCACCGTGATGTTAGCCATTAGCTTGGGCGGTCTTTTAGCTGCTACTTGAATTAAAATTTGAAACACTGGTGCATGGATACGGGACTAACTCCTGCAGTGATTGGGGGAAGGACAAAGGGCAGAGTTTGATAGAGGGCAGGGGACTTTGGGCTCCAGGTCCAGGTCCCCCTAAATTGCCCCGGCACATCTCGGTCTGAGCCTCTAGCACACTGCCTGAGGCTGTCTTTCCAGCAGGTTTACAGCAGTTCTGTGTTCCTTAGTTCTGTTAGTTCGGCGATCCTGTTATTGTAGCTCTTTCCATGTGGTAAGAAAGAGAAGAGGAAAGCCTGTCGTCGAGTTACAGCTCCTACATCAATGAAGAACAATTCAGTGGGGTGCCAGTGGGCTCTAATGTTCAATCTTCCAAAGTTCACCCACGTGACTCTACTGCTGCTCCCTTCACTGGCTTCCTGTTGCTGCCTGATCAGATTCAAAACTCTGAGGCCTACAAAGCCAAGACTGGACCAGCCCCTCCCTACCTTATGGCGATGGTGAAGAGTCGAGCTGTACCTCGAGCCCTTCGATCGTCAAGTACAGCTCGTCTTGAACCTCCATCCCTGAGGACTTCCGGAAAACAAGCGTCCAGACTCTTCTCTGTCCTGGCTCCCAGATGGTGGAATGAACTCCCACTGGGCGTCCGAACAGCGGAGTCTCTCGCGGTCTTCAAACCGGATAAGAGCGTCCGCTAAATGCCTTAAATGTGAATGTAATGTTAGCTAGCCAGCTAACCTGTCTAAATTAGCACCTACTGGCAAAATCCAAACTGGCCTTTACACATTGACTAGTCTGGGGCTGTTTCTTGCCACATCTGATCAACCCACATCTTCGGATTCCAGTTGTTAGCTGCGTTATGTGCTGATTAGCCAAAATGAAAACAAGCCTGGCCACCAAAACACGAAGATGTGGGTGCAGGAAACTATATCAAGGGTCTCCACAAAAAGGCTTTCGCAGCTGTGCTCTAACATTAGCTAGGTTAGCTACTTAGCCCACAGCTGGAATGCTAACTGAGTAGTGATGGGATCCAGATCTGCACAAACCATGAGAACCTCAGGCAGTGCAGTAGAGGCTAGGACCTGGACGTGAAGGCCAGTATGTCATGTATGGCTTTAAAAGCGGATAGCTCAATAGGCTGGCCCATGTTGAGCAAGATTAGGCTGGCAGCAGTAAAGGAACAAGAGCCGGTCACCTGTGACGACGATGGACAGAGGCTCACTCTCCGAGGAGAAGTTATGGCTGAATGGTCCAGGAGACCACTTATCATAATGCTTATGACCTTCAGCTTTAAACTCAATCTGGAATATCAATAACGTCTCATAGACGCAGGTGTAGTGGCCCTGGTGGGAGCCGTCGGCAGCGGGAAAGAAGAAGGAGGCGGAGTGATTGACAGCTGTCTGGGCGTGGCTTTTGTTGTTCCAGGGCAGTTTGAGGTAGAAAGAGCCTGCTGGGTACTGCGGCTGAGTGGAGCAGGTGATGGTGAAGTTGTCTCCCCGAAACAACTCTGGAGATCCCTGGAGATCCCTGGACCCTCGTATGGGAGTAGGTAGCGATATGGTGGGCTGCACCAGGATCCCTGTAAACAGTCAGAATTCTGGGTGTAGTTGGGATGGTTTGCACTTCCACCCATTTCACTAGGTCCACCTCCTTGTAGCTACACTCACAATCCATGTCCTCGGCTCCACCGACCATGTGGGAAAACTTTGTGGTTCTACAGTTACAGATTGGGAATGTAGATGCCAGGAGGTGTGCCTAATGAAGTGGTGGGTGGGTGTAGCTTTCCCAAAGCCCTGCTACAAAATCAAACTCAACTGGCTTACCTGAACAGATCACCTTAGCACTGTCCCAAGGAGAAGAAATACCAAAGAGCAAGCATTCCCTCAGTGCAGGTTCAGAACCTACACACCTAATTCTGGGACCCAGTCTGGAAGGATCTTTGGGATACACTTTAATGTCCTTGTATGTGGCTGCGACCGCAGAGCCACAGCCCAGTTGTCTGCACACCACAGCTACCTCTGTTATGGACCAGTCATATGCATTGACTGTTCTCCACTTTCCATTGTGGAACATCTCCACGGTCCCGTCACAGCGACCGCTCCCATTCACCAGCCGCACATCGTCAGGTTCTGTAGAAGAAAGGATCAGTTCATTTACCGAGGTAAACACTTCAGCTCGCTAAAGCTCTGAGACTGACCTTAATGTGTGACTCCTACCTGAGCAGGTGAGGCCCACGGCACTGCCGCGTGTGCAGGTGTTCTTTTTTTTTTTCTCTGAGGTGCTGCAGGAAAGGAGGTGGTTCTCTGTACCATTACACTGGAACTCTTTGGTCCCGAATGGGAGTTTCCCTTCTCCATAGAGCGCCCCCTGTAGAGTGAGCGGTGGTCCACAGTTCAGCTCCCTACAGACCACCTCGGCATCCTGCTGGTCAAAGTCAGCCTCACATACTGCGGTCCAGGACTGATGGGACTTCACCTCCACTCTTCCAGAGCAGAGCCCGGCTCCGTCCACAAGCCTCACAGAGTCTGAGGAGATACAGGACAATACAAGTGGGTGATAAAGTCTGACGGAACAAAGGAAGGTACAAGAGAACAGATGGAGTTCTCCATCCCCTATACTGACTATCTCAGACTGGAGCTCCATCTTCTGTACTGACTGCCTCCATCTGGGGCCTGTCTCTACAGCGGGGCCAATGTAGTGTTAAGAGTCCTGACCGGGAGTCGAACCCTAGACTCCCACATCAGGTGGTAGCTCACTAGAAAGGAAGTGGTGTTATCCATTGCACCACACCAACCGCCAGTTGTCACTGCCCGACGCGCCCTGGGTGGGCACGACGACACGCAGTGCCTTTCGTCTTACCAGCCGAACTAAGCTAAAGCTTGAAGGATAGGTCCACACCCACTGGCAATGTAGGATCTGCTTCGAAGCAGACAGGCATATTCAGCTTTTGAATCTCCTACATTCTTTCAAACCTTCAGTCAGTGTGTGATTTTTGTTCCAACATCAGTGTCAATTAATCTTAAAAATTATTTTTAACAGTGTGAATTACCTGAACACATCACTCCAGCAAAGGTGAAGACTAACTTGTACTCGTTTTTGCATTCCCTCAGTTCCGATTCGGATCCATTACATAAGATATTAATACCCCATTCAGCCTCATTTTTCTCTCTCCCGGACCATATCCTTGGAGCTTCAACAGCAGAACCACAGTCCAGCTGTCTGCACACCACAGCAGCTTGACTTAGAGACCATCCGTATGCCTCCACTCTTCTCCAGCCTCCGCTATTAAACATCTCCACCGTTCCAGCGCAGTGGCTGCTCCCATCCACCAGTCTCACATCATCAGGTACTGGAGAGAAGAGAGAGAAATGCCCTCAGCACCACCATTCTGTAGGAAGGTTCTCAGGGAGGAACCGGAGGTTGGGTTCTAGCTTCATTGGCAGATACAGTGAGCGTCTGGTTCATAAGAACAAGGTCCAGCAGCCAACACACAGGACAACACAGCTACAGACTGGCAGAGGGCCAAACCCACTCTCTACTGACCGTGATGAGCGCCACCTCATTCCAATGTCCCTTAACCCACCGTAAGATGACCTCAGGTGACCTACATGAGAGAACTGGTCGAGCGGTGGCTGGGGTGAGACGCACAGCGAGCATGGTTCTAAAAACAGGCTTCATGGAGGTCATTAGGTGACATTTTCTCTAAATACACAGATCTAATACAATATCTGATCTGGAGTTTGGGAGACATGGTTCCAGTAGTGTAGAGAATCAAACAGAACCAACACAAACCCAGAACCTGTACACCTAGAGACACTGATCAGGTACAGGTGGGCTCCAGAGCTGTAGGTAAACACAGAGTCCACTTTAAGCTCCATTAATCTATAGGGGACTGAGTACACATCCATGAGCCACCCTGGCGCCTGGTCATCACCAACGTTGGTCAGCTTGCCAGAAACCAGTTGCACAGAAGAGTGATCATCCACATACCGCTGATTGGAAACTGTTTGATTTTGTCAAGTTAACTACTAACGCTAGAAGTTTGCCCCGCTAGAAGTTTTGACCACTCCCAGATCACTCCCTGGGTCACGTTGCTTAACAAACAAATGACCAGGCCTAATACTGTTCCTCACTGGTTTACCATGGTTCTCTCTATCTACTTTAAAGAACGAGGGGTTCAATTTATGAAGACGTATACGAAGGTTTACAGTGTTCACAAACACATACAAGCACCAAGAGATCCCTCTAGAAAGGGTCAGATAGACGTGATGCTGGTGATGCCATTAAATACAGCACCAAGGGTGGCTCTCTGCTTCCCTCTAGTGGCAGAGGTAGATCTAGCTGAGCAAAGGCTGACTGTTTTCCTCTTTCTGTCCCATACGGTGAACAGAAGTTGAGCAGGCTGATTCCCTAACTGTCAGTTTGGAAAGACGTGTGTTCCCCAAAAAGGCTGCTCGGTTACTCAGGGGGGAGTAAAACCAGTGAAGGATAACCACACAGCATACAGTTAACTGGCATTTACTGGAGCCATGGGTGAGGGAAACCATGGTGATGGAAACGAAACGCTCGCCAGGTGACTAGTCTTTATTACTAAAGCTCAGTTTATTTACCGAAACACAGTTCAAATGGTATAATACACCATATATACATACTGTATAACGCTTGTGTCATTTCTGTAACATTTGCATACCTGAGCAGGTGAGTCTCACAGCATTACCACCTGTGCAGGTGTGCTTCTCTCGGGTTGAGGTGCTACAGGTACCGAGGAGGTTCTCTGTACCTGTACACTGAAACTCTTTGTTCCCGAAAGGGAGTTTTCTTTTTCCATAGAGCGCCCCCTGTAGAGTGAGCGGAGGTCCGCAGTTCAGCTCCCTACAGACCACCTCTGCGTCCTGCCGGTCAAAGTCAGCCTCACATACTGTGGTCCAAGACTGATGGGACTTCACCTCCACTCTCCCAGAGCAGAGTCCGGCTCCGTCCACGAGCCTCACCGAGTCTGAGGACATACAGGATGGTAAAGAGTGAGTGAAAACCTAACACTACACTACACTAAACACTAAAAGCGCAACACTAAAAGAGCTGCGCTTAACACTAAAAGCGCAACACTAAAAGAGCTACGCTTAACACTAAAAGCGCTACACTAAACACTAAAAGTACTACACCTAACATTAAAGGCATTACACTAAACACTAAAAGCACTACGCTTAACATTAAAGGCATTACACTAAACACTAAAAGTACTACGCTTAACATTAAATGCATTACACTAAACACATAAAGCACTACGCTTAACATTAAAAGCATTACACTAAACACTAAAAGCACTACGCTTAACATTAAAAGCACTACACTAAACACTAAATACATTACACTAAAAGCACTACGCTTAACATTAAAAGCATTGGTGTAGCTCAGCGGATAACACCACTACCCTCCAGGGAACCACCACCACATGTGGGAGACTAGGCTTTGATTCCCGGTCTGGGTGACTATGCTGTGCTACACCAATAAGAGTCCTTGGGCAAGACTCCTAACACCACATTGACCTACCTGTAATATGATTACCCTTGTAAGTCGCTCTGGATAAGAGCGTCAGCTAAATGCCATAAATGTAAATGCATTACACTAAACACTAAAAGCACTACGCTTAACATTAAAAGCATTACACTAAACACTAAAAGCACTACGCTTAACATTAAAGGCATTACACTAAACACTAAAAGCACTACGCTTAACATTAAAGGCATTACACTAAACACTAAAAGCACTACGCTTAACATTAAAGGCATTACACTAAACACTAAAAGCACTACGCTTAACATTAAAAGCATTACACTAAACACTAAAAGCACTACGCTTAACATTAAAAGCATTACACTAAACACTAAAAGCACTACGCTTAACATTAAAAGCATTACACTAAACACTAAAAGCACTACGCTTAACATTAAAAGCATTACACTAAACACTAAAAGCACTACGCTTAACATTAAAAGCATTACACTAAACACTAAAAGTACTACGCTTAACATTAAATGCATTACACTAAACACTAAAAGCACTGCGCTTAACATTAAAAGCACTTCACTAAACACTAAAAGCACTGCGCTTAACATTAAAAGCACTTCACTAAACACTAAAAGCACTATGCTAAACACTGATTATTGAATAATCAATTGGAAATCAGCAATAGGAAATGCTGATTGATGCTGATACAAATAATTTGTGTCTGTTAAAATGAGCCTTGGTAAAATCAGCTCATGCTGAAAAGCATTATAGGCAGTTTTTAACTGTAACAGGATTTGTGTTCAGGCCTGCCTGAAGGTGTTGGGTAGTTTACACTATATCTATGTGTTTTGAGACCTGTATGTAATGTGTGTGCAGTTCAGCGTGAGAATTACCTGAACACATAGATATGCCGAAAACACTTATTCCACTAGTAGATATAACTTTGCAGTTCATCAGCTCAGATTCTGATCCATCACACTCAAAGGCAAGGCCACTGGGATTCTCGTCCCCAGGATCTTTCCATGTGGCTGCAATAGCAGAGCCACAGTCCAGCTGTCTGCAAGCCACAGCAACTTCTCTCATGGTCCACCGGGTTGCTCTCACTCTCCGCCATTTCACACTACTAAACACCTCTGTTATCCCAGCACAGCGACTGCTCCCGTCCACCAGTCTCACCTCTACAGGACAAAGTCATAAGTGCATGACAAGCTGTCTTAAACATTAACATGAAATTCTCTCTCAGATGTTGGGTAAGTCCTACCTGAACAGGTAAGTCCCACGACGCTGCCACGTGTGCAGGTGTTCTCCCCTCTGTCTGAGGTGCTACAGGTACTGAGACGGTTCTCTGTACCTCTACACTGGAACTCTTTGGCCCCGAAAGGGAGTTTCCCTTCACCATAGAGCGCCCCCTGCAGACGTACTGGAGCTCCACAGTCCAGCTCCCTACAGACCACCTCTGCGTCCTGCCGGTCAAAGTCAGCCTCACATACGTTGGTCCAGGACTGATGGGACCTCACCTCCACTCTCCCAGAGCAAAGGCCGGCTCCGTCCACAAGCCTCACAGAGTCTGGGAACATACGCAATGCACTATTTATATTTTTTATTTTTTGTAGTTATTTAGTGTCTCACAGCAAGTCGGCATGACATGCCAAAATTTTGAACGATGCAACCCAGAGTTGAGAAACTCGAGTCAGATAACAATGATAAAAGACTCGACTTGACTTTGACTTGATAAGTTAGTGACTGTAGGTTGGTGCGGTCATGGAGCAGGAGGTGAATATGGAGCAGGAGGTGAGTGTGGAGTCTGTAGAGTGTTGGTGACTGTAGGTTGGTGTGGTCGTGGAGCAGGAGGTGAATGTGGAGTCTGTAGAGTGTAAGTGACTGTAGGTCAGTGTGGTCGTCGATCAGGAGGTGAATGTGGAGTCTGTAGAGCGTTAGTGACTGTAGGTCGGTGCGGTCATGGAGCAGGAGGTGAGTGTGGAGCCTGTAGAGTGTTAGTGACTGTAGGTCAGTCATGGAGCAGGAGGTGAGTGTGGAGCCTGTAGAGTGTTAGTGACTGTAGGTTAGTCATGGAGCAGGAGGAGAATGTGGAGTCTGTAGAGCGTTAGTGACTGTAGGTTAGTGCGGTCGTGGAGCAGGAGGTGAGTGTGGAGTCTGTAGAGTGTTAGTGACTGTAGGTTGGTGCGGTCGTGAAGCAGGAGGTGAATGTGGAGTCTGTAGAGTGTTAGTGACTGTAGGTCGGTGTGGTCATGGAGCAGGAGGTGAACGTGGAGTCTGTAGAGTGTTAGTGACTGTAGGTCGGTGTGGTCATGGAGCAGGAGGTGAATGTGGAGTCTGTAGAGCGTTAGTGACTGTAGGTCAGTCATGGAGCAGGAGCTGAATGTGGAGTCTGTAGAGTGTTAGTGACTGTAGGTCAGTGCGGTCATGGAGCAGGAGGTGAATGTGGAGTCTGTAGAGCGTTAGTGACTGTAGGTCGGTGCGGAGGTGGAGCAGGAGGTGAATGTGGAGTCTGTAGAGTGTTAGTGACTGTAGGTCAGTGCGGTCATGGAGCAGGAGGTGAATGTGGAGTCTTTAGAGCGTTAGTGACTGTAGGTCAGTGCGGTCATGGAGCAGGAGGTGAATGTGGAGTCTGTGGAGTGTTAGTGACTGTAGGTCAGTGTGGTAGTGGAGCAGGAGGTGAATGTGGAGTCTGTAGAGTGTTAGTGACTGTAGGTCAGTGCGGTCATGGAGCAGGAGGTGAATGTGGAGTCTGTAGAGTGTTAGTGACTGTAGGTCAGTGTGGTCATGGAGCAGGAGGTGAATGTGGAGTCTGTAGAGTGTTAGTGACTGTAGGTCGGTGCGGTCGTGGAGCAGGAGGTGAGTGTGGAGTCTGCAGAGCGTTATTGACTGTAGGTCAGTGCGGTCGTGGAGCAGGAGGAGAATGTGGAGTCTGTAGAGTGTTAGTGACTGTAGGTCGGTGCGGAGGTGGAGCAGGAGGTGAATGTGGAGTCTGTAGAGTGTTCGTGACTGTAGGTCAGTGGGGTCATGGAGCAGGAGGTGAATGTGGAGTCTGTAGAGTGTTAGGGACTGTAGGTCGGTGCGGTCATGGAGCAGGAGATGAATGTGGAGTCTGTAGAGTGTTAGGGACTGTAGGTCGGTGCGGTCATGGAGCAGGAGGTGAATGTGGAGTCTGTAGAGTGTTAGTGACTGTAGGTGATTGCGGTCATGGAGCAGGAGGTGAATGTGGAGTCTGTAGAGCGTTAGTGACTGTAGGTCAGTGCAGTCATGGAGCAGGAGGTGAATATGGAGTCTTTAGAGTGTTAGTGACTGTAGGTTGGTGCGGTCATGGAGCAGGAGGTGAATGTGGAGTCTGTAGAGCGTTAGTGACTGTAGGTCGGTGCGGTCGTGGAGCAGGAGGTGAATGTGGAGTCTGTAGAGCGTTAGTGACTGTAGGTTGGTGCGGTCATGGAGCAGGAGGTGAATGTGGAGTCTGT
This sequence comes from Prochilodus magdalenae, assembly GCA_024036415.1. Taxonomy (NCBI): domain Eukaryota; kingdom Metazoa; phylum Chordata; class Actinopteri; order Characiformes; family Prochilodontidae; genus Prochilodus; species Prochilodus magdalenae. Next base: position 42,677 of record JAMWET010000643.1, on the reverse strand, counting down.
AGAGCGTTAGTGACTGTAGGTCAGTGCAGTCATGGAGCAGGAGGTGAGTATGGAGTCTGTAGGGCGTTAGTGACTGTAGGTCAGTTATGGAGCAGGAGGTGAATGTGGAGTCTGTAGAGTGTTAGTGACTGTAGGTCAGTGCAGTCATGGAGCAGGAGGTGAATGTGGAGTCTGTAGAGTGTTAGTGACTGTAGGTCAGTGCAGTCATGGAGCAGGAGGTGAGTATGGAGTCTGTAGGGCGTTAGTGACTGTAGGTCAGTTATGGAGCAGGAGGTGAATGTGGAGTCTGTAGAGTGTTAGTGACTGTAGGTGATTGCGATCATGGAGCAGGAGGTGAATGTGGAGTCTGTAGAGTGTTAGTGACTGTAGGTCAGTGTGGTCATGGAGCAGGAGGTGAATGTGGAGTCTTTAGAGCGTTAGTGACTGTAGGTCGGTGCGGCTGTGGAGCAGGAGGTGAATGTGGAGTCTGTAGAGTGTTAGTGAGTGTAGGTCAGTGCGGTCGTGGAGCAGGAGGAGAATGTGGAGTCTTTAGAGCGTTAGTGACTGTAGGTCAGTGCCGCTTTGGAGCAGGAGGTGATTGTGGAGTCTGTAGAGTGTTAGTGACTGTAGGTTGGTGCGGTCGTGGAGCAGGAGGAGAATGTGGAGTCTGTAGAGTGTTAGTGACTGTAGGTCAGTGCGATCATGGAGCAGGAGGTGAATGTGGAGTCTGTAGAGTGTTAGTGACTGTAGGTCAGTGCGGTAGTGGAGCAGGAGGTGAATGTGGAGTCTGTAGAGTGTTAGTGACTGTAGGTCAGTGCGGTCGTGGAGCAGAGGAGAATGTGGGAGTCGGTAAGAGTGTTAGTGACTGTAGGTCAGTGCGGTCGTGGAGCAGGAGGTGAATGTGGAGTCTGTAGAGTGTTAGTGACTGTAGGTCAGTGCGGTCGTGGAGCAGGAGGAGAATGTGGAGTCTGTAGAGTGTTAGTGAGTGTAGGTCAGTGCGGCTGTGGAGCAGGAGGTGAATGTGGAGTCTGTAGAGCGTTAGTGACTGTAGGTTGGTGCGGAGGTGGAGCAGGAGGTGAATATGGAGTCTGTAGAGTGTTAGTGACTGTAGGTCAGTGTGGTCATGGAGCAGGAGGTGAGTATGGAGTCTGTAGAGTGTTAGTGAGTGTAGGTCGGTGCGGTCGTGGAGCAGGAGGTGAATGTGGAGTCTGTAGAGTGTTAGTGAGTGTAGGTCGGTGCGGTCGTGGAGCAGGAGGAGAATGTGGAGTCTGTAGAGTGTTAGTGAGTGTAGGTCAGTGGGGTCATGGAGCAGGAGGTGAGTGTGGAGTCTGTAGAGTGTTAGTGACTGTAGGTCAGTGCGGTCGTGGAGCAGGAGGAGAATGTGGAGTCTGTAGAGCGTTAGTGACTGTAGGTCAGTGCGGTCGTGGAGCAGGAGGAGAATGTGGAGTCTGTAGAGTGTTAGTGACTGTAGGTTGGTGCGGTCATGGAGCAGGAGGTGAATGTGGAGTCTGTAGAGCGTTAGTGACTGTAGGTCAGTGCAGTCATGGAGCAGGAGGTGAATGTGGAGTCTGTAGAGTGTTAGTGACTGTAGGTCAGTTATGGAGCAGGAGGTGAATGTGGAGTCTGTAGGGCGTTAGTGACTGTAGGTCAGTTATGGAGCAGGAGGTGAATGTGGAGTCTGTAGAGTGTTAGTGACTGTAGGTCAGTCATAGAGCAGGAGGTGAATGTGGAGTCTGTAGAGTGTTAGTGACTGTAGGTGATTGCGATCATGGAGCAGGAGGTGAATGTGGAGTCTTTAGAGCGTTTGTGACTGTAGGTCGGTGCGGCTGTGGAGCAGGAGGTGAATGTGGAGTCTGTAGAGTGTTAGTGAGTGTAGGTCAGTGCGGTCGTGGAGCAGGAGGAGAATGTGGAGTCTTTAGAGCGTTAGTGACTGTAGGTCAGTGCGGCTGTGGAGCAGGAGGTGAATGTGGAGTCTGTAGAGTGTTAGTGACTGTAGGTCAGTGCGGTCGTGGAGCAGGAGGAGAATGTGGAGTCTGTAGAGTGTTAGTGAGTGTAGGTCAGTGCGGTCGTGGAGCAGGAGGAGAATGTGGAGTCTGTAGAGCGTTAGTGACTGTAGGTCAGTGGGGTCATGGAGCAGGAGGTGAATGTGGAGTCTGTAGAGTGTTAGTGACTGTAGGTCAGTGCGGTCGTGGAGCAGGAGGTGAATGTGGAGTCTGTAGAGTGTTAGTGACTGTAGGTCAGTGCGGTCGTGGAGCAGGAGGTGAATGTGGAGTCTGTAGAGTGTTAGTGACTGTAGGTCGGTGCGGTAGTGGAGCAGGAGGTGAATGTGGAGTCTGTAGAGTGTTAGTGACTGTAGGTCGGTGCGGCTGTGGAGCAGGAGGTGAATGTGGAGTCTGTAGAGTGTTAGTGACTGTAGGTCAGTGCGGTCGTGGAGCAGGAGGTGAGTATGGAGTCTGTAGAGTGTTAGTGACTGTAGGTCGGTGCGGCTGTGGAGCAGGAGGTGAATGTGGAGCCTGTAGAGCGTTAGTGACTGTAGGTCAGTGGGGTCATGGAGCAGGAGGTGAATGTGGAGTCTGTAGAGCGTTATTGACTGTAGGTCAGTGGGGTCATGGAGCAGGAGGTGAGTGTGGAGCCTGTAGAGCGTTAGTGACTGTAGGTCAGTGTGGTAGTGGAGCAGGAGGTGAATGTGGAGTCTGTAGAGCGTTAGTGACTGTAGGTCAGTGTGGTTGTGGAGCAGGAGGTGAATGTGGAGTCTGTAGAGTGTTAGTGACTGTAGGTCAGTGTGGTCGTCGAGCAGGAGGTGAATGTGGAGTCTGTAGAGCGTTAGTGACTGTAGGTCAGTGTGGTCGTCGAGCAGGAGGTGAGTGTGGAGTCTGTAGAGTGTTAGTGACTGTAGGTCAGTGGGGTCATGGAGTAGGAGGTGAATGTGGAGCCTGTAGCGTGTTAGTGACTGTAGGTCAGTCATGGAGTAGGAGGTGAATGTGGAGTCTGTAGAGTGTTAGTGACTTTAGGTCGGTGCGGAGGTGGAGCAGGAGGTGAATGTGGAGTCTGTAGAGTGTTAGTGACTTTAGGTCGGTGCGGAGGTGGAGCAGGAGGTGAATGTGGAGACTGTAGAGTGTTAGTGACTGTAGGTGATTGCGATCATGGAGCAGGAGGTGAATCAGGAGTCTGTAGAGTGTTAGTGACTGTAGGTCAGTGTGGTCGTCGAGCAGGAGGTGAATGTGGAGTCTGTAGAGCGTTAGTGACTGTAGGTCAGTGTGGTCGTCGAGCAGGAGGTGAGTGTGGAGTCTGTAGAGTGTCAGTGACTGTAGGTCAGTGTGGTCGTCGAGCAGGAGGTGAATGTGGAGTCTGTAGAGTGTTAGTGACTGTAGGTCAGTGTGGTCGTGGAGCAGGAGGTGAATGTGGAGTCTGTAGAGTGTTAGTGACTGTAGGTCGGTGCGGTCATGGAGCAGGAGGTGAATGTGGAGTCTGTAGAGTGTTAGTGACTGTAGGTCAGTGGGGTCATGGAGCAGGAGGTGAATGTGGAGTCTGTAGAGTGTTAGTGACTGTACGTCAGTGGGGTCGTGGAGCAGGAGGTGAGTGTGGAGTCTGTAGAGTGTTAGTGACTGTAGGTCAGTGCGGTCACAGGTCAGGAGGTGAATGTGGAGTCTGTAGAGCGTTAGTGACTGTAGGTCAGTGTGGTCGTGGAGCAGGAGGTGAATGTGGAGTCTGTAGAGTGTTAGTGACTGTAGGTCAGTCATGGAGCAGGAGGTGAATGTGGAGTCGGTAGAGTGTTAGTGACTGTAGGTCAGTGGGGTCGTGGAGCAGGAGGTGAGTGTGGAGTCTGTAGAGTGTTAGTGACTGTAGGTCAGTGGGGTCATGGAGCAGGAGGTGAATGTGGAGTCTGTAGAGTGTTAGTGACTGTAGGTCAGTGTGGTAATGGAGCAGGAGGTGAATGTGGAGTCTGTAGAGCGTTAGTGACTGTAGGTCATGTGATGAGTTACCTGAGCACGCTAATAGTGCATACGTGTCCAGTCCGTATGAGGGACCACTGCATTCACTCACTGCAGACTCGGATCCATCGCAGTACACAGAAACCCCTGGTCCACCCTGATCTCCCTCAGACTCTCCCACTGTGGCTGAAACAGCAGAGCCACAGTCCAGCTGTCTGCACACCACAGCAGCCTTTCTCCTGGACCATTCATATGCTCTCACTCTCCTCCAGTCTCCATCATAAAACACCTCCACGGTTCCAGCACAGCGACTGCTCCCCTCCACCAGTCTCACCTCTTTAGGACAAAGAGAGGACAAACAGTCATACAGCAACAGGTGTGGGCTTGGACCCCAAGTTAGGGTGGGGTTAATGCTGCCGCACACAAAGGCATTCTACACAGTCCAGCTTGGCAGCAGCGGCTTGGGGAAGACGCCTCCTCCTGGCACGGAGAGCCTACTGCAAACGTTATGCTATTACATGTGTGGAAAGCATTCTATAAATAAAGCGTTACCTGAGCAGGTGAGTCCCACAGCACTGCCACGTGTGCAGGTGCGCTCCCCTCTCTCTGAGGTGCTACAGGTAAGGATGTGGTTCTCTGTACCATTACACTGGAACTCTTTGGTCCCAAGTGGGAGCTTCCCTTCTCCAAAGAGCGCCCCCTGTAGAGTTAGTGGAGGTCCACAGTCCAGCTCCCTACAGACCACCTCTGCATCCTGCCGGTCAAAGTCAGCCTCACATACTGCGGTCCAGGACTGATGGGACTTCACCTCCACTCTGCCAGAGCAGCGCCCGGCTCCGTCCACAAGCCTCACAGAGTCTGGGAAGATAGAGGAGAATACAGAGTGATTGATGAAGAACGATAGAAAGGATGGAATCAGTGTCAAATTTTGATCCTGTGTAAAAATCATTTTAGTCCCAGACGCGGTGTTACTCAGACATACCTGAACAGATCAATACTGAATATGAGAATACTGAAGTGCTAAACATTCTGCATTCACTCAGTGCAGATTCGGATCCATCACAGTCAACAGAAACACCCTGATCACCCTCTTCACGTCTCTCAGACCCTCTCACTGCCACAGCAGATCCGCAGTCCAGCTGTCTGCACACCACAGCAGCGTCTCTCCTGGACCATAATCCAGTCACTCTCTTCCAGTCTCCACTATGAAACACCTCCACGGTTCCAGCACAGCGGCTGCTCCCCTCTACCAATCTCACCTCTTTAGGACAGAGAGAAGATAAACAGTCACACGGGGACAGCAACCAGGACACCATGTACTCATTTAACCCTAACATAGCATCTCCTAAATTTATGTGTGTGTGAATGTGTGTGTGTGTGGGTGTGTTAGTGTAAATGTGTATATGTGTGAGGGTGTGTGTGAATGTGTGTGTGGAAAGGTGTGAATGTGTGTGAATGTGTATGTGTTAGTGTAAATGTGTGCGTGTTAGTGTTAATGTGTGTGTGTGTGTTAGTGTGAATGTGTGTGTGTGTGTGTGTGTGTGTGTGTGTGTGTGTGTGTGTTAGTGTGTGGGAATGTGTGCGTGTTAGTGTAAATGTGTGTGTGTTAGTGTGTGGGAATGTGTGTGTGTTAGTGTGAATGTGTGTGTTAGTGTAAATGTGTGTGTGTTAGTGTGTGGGAATGTGTGTGTGTTAGTGTAAATGTGTGCGTGTTAGTGTAAATGTGTGTTAGTGTGAATGTGTGTGTGTTAATGTAAGTGTGTGTGTGTGAATGTGTGTGCGTGTTAGTGTGTGGGAATGTGTGTGTGTTAGTGTGTGTGTTAGCGTAAATGTGTTTGTTAGTGTGTGGGAATGTGTGTGTTAGTGTGTGTATGTGTTAGTGTGTGTGTGTATGTGTGAGAGTGTGTGTGTATGTTAGTGTGTATGTGAATGTGTGTGTGTGAGAGAGTGAGAATGTGTTAGTGTGTGTGTTAGTGTAAATGTGTGTGTGTGTGTGTGTGTGTGAATGTATGTGTATGTTAGTGTGTGTAAATGTGTTAGTGTATGTGTGTGTGAATGTGTTAGTGTGTCTATATGTTTGTATGTGTATATGTGTGAATGTGTGTGTTAGTGTGTGAAGGTGTGTGTGTGAATGTGTTAATGTATGTGTGTGTGAATGTGTTAGTGTGTGTGTGTGGCAGTGTGCTAGTGTGTGTGAAGGTGTGTGTGTGTGAATGTGTTAGTGTGGGTGTGTGTGTGAATGTGTGTGTGTATGTGTGTGTGTGTGTGAATGTGTTAGTGTATGTATGTGTGTGTGTGAATGTGTTAGTGTGTGTGTGTATGTGTGAGTGTGTATATGTGTGAATGTGAGTGTGTGTTAGTGTGTGAAGGTGTGTGTGTGAATGTGTTAGTGTGTGTGTGTGTGTGTTAGAGTGTGTGTGTGTGAATGTGTTAGTGTGTGTGTATGTGTGAGTGTGTGTAAGGGGTATGAGTGTACGTGTATGGTGTGTGTAATGGGAGGAGTGTACGTTGTGAGGTGTGTGAAGGTCCTGAGTGTACGTGTGAATGTGTTAGTAAGTGTCCTGAGTGTGTGTGTGAATGTGTTAGTGTAAGGGGTCCTGAGTGTATGGTGTGATGGTGTGTGTAAGGTGAGTGTACGGTGTGAAGGTGTGTGTAAGTGTGAGTGTACGTGTGAATGTGTGGTAAGTGGGTGTTGAGTGTGTGTGTGAATGTGTGTAGGGGTATGGATGTACGGTGTGAATGTGTAGAGTTTGTGTGTAGTGTGTGTAAGGGGTCCTGAGTGTGTTAGAAGGTGTGTGTAAGGGGTCCTGAGTGTGGTGTGAAGGTGTGTTAGGGTCCTGATGTATGTGTGTGTGTGTGTGAATGTGTTAGTGTGTGTATATGTGTGTATGTGTGAAGGTGGGTGTGTGTTTAATGTGAGTGTGTGTTAGTGTGTGAAGGTGTGTGTGTGAATGTGTGTAAGGGTATGTACGTTAAGGGGTCCATGTACGGTGTGAATGTGTTGAGTGTGTGTTTTGTGTGTGTGTCCTGAGTGTACGGTGTGATATGTCCTGAGTGTGTGGTGTGATGGTGTGTGTGGGTGTGAATGTGTTAGTGTGTGTGTGTGTGTAAGGTGTCCTAGTGTACGTATGTGATGGTGTGTGTGAATGGGTCCTGAGTGTGTGTATGAAGGTGTGTGTAAGGGGTGTGAGTATGTGTTGTGTGTGTAGGGTGTTTATGTGTGAATGTGAGTGTGTGTTAGTGTGTGAAGGTGTGTGTAAGGGGTCCTGGTGTAGTGTGATGGTGTAATGTAAGGGTCCTGAGTGTAAACGGTGTGTGTGAAGGGGTCCTGAGTGTACGGTGTGAGTGTGTGTGTGTGGGGTCCTGAGTGTGTGTGTGAAGTGTATGTAAGGGGTCCTGAGTGTGTGTATGGTGTGTAAGGGGTGTGTACGGTGTATGGTGTGTGTGAAGTGTGCGGTGTGAAGGTGTGTGTAAGGGGCCTGAGTGTGCGGTGTGAAGGTGTGTTGTAGAGGGTCCTGAGTGTACGGTGTGATGGTGTATGTAAGGGGTCCTGAGTGTACGGTGTGTGTAAGGGGTCCTGAGTGTGTGAAATGTGTGAGTGTATGTGTAAGGGGTCCTGATGTGTACGGTGTGATGGTGTGTTGTAAGGGTCCTGAGTGTACGGTGTGAGTGTGTGTGTAAGGGGTCCTGAGTGTGTGTATGTGAATGTGTGTGTGTTAAGGGGTCCTGAGTGTACGGTGTGATGGTGTGTGTAAGGGGTCCTGAGTGTACGGTGTGATGGTGTGTGTAAGGGGTCCTGAGTGTACGGTGTGATGGTGTGTGTAAGGGGTCCTGAGTGTACGGTGTGAAGGTGTGTGTAAGGGGTCCTGAGTGTACGGTGTGTGTAAGGGGTCCTGAGTGTACGGTGTGAAGGTGTGTGTAAGGGGTCCTGAGTGTACGGTGTGAAGGTGTGTGTAAGGGGTCCTGAGTGTGCGGTGTGATGGTGTGTGTAAGGGGTCCTGAGTGTGCGGTGTGATGGTGTGTGTAAGGGGTCCTGAGTGTACGGTGTGAAGGTGTGTAAGGTTCCTGAGTGTAAGGTGTGATCCTGTGTAATGTGTTGAGTGTGTGTGTGATGGTGTGTGTAAGGGGTCCTGAGTGTACGGTGTGATGGTGTGTGTAAGGGGTCCTGAGTGTACGGTGTGAAGGTGTGTGTAAGGGGTCCTGAGTGTACGGTGTGATGGTGTGTGTAAGGGGTCCTGAGTGTACGGTGTGATGGTGTGTGTAAGGGGTCCTGAGTGTACGGTGTGATGGTGTGTGTAAGGGGTCCTGAGTGTACGGTGTGATGGTGTGTGTAAGGGGCCTGAGTGTGCGGTGTGATGGTGTGTGTAAGGGGTCCTGAGTGTACGGTGTGATGGTGTGTGTAAGGGGTCCTGAGTGTGAATGTGTGAAGTGTGTGTATCCTGAGTGTGTGTAAGGTGTGTGTATGAGTGTACGGTGTGATGGTGTGTGTAAGGGGTCGTGAGTGTACGGTGTGATGGTGTGTGTAAGGGGTCCTGAGTGTACGGTGTGAAGGTGTGTGTAAGGGGTCCTGAGTGTACGGTGTGATGGTGTGTGTAAGGGGTCCTGAGTGTACGGTGTGTGTAAGGGGTCCTGAGTACGTGTGAAGGTGTGTGTAAGGTGTGTGTAAGGGGTGAGTGAGTGTGATGGTGTGTGTATAGGGGTCCTGTGTACGTAAGTGTGTCAGGTGTCCTGAGTGTGCGGTGTGATGGTGTGTGTAAGGGGTCCTGAGTGTACGGTGTGAAGGTGTGTGTAAGGGGTCCTGAGTGTACGGTGTGATGGTGTGTGTAAGGGGTCCTGAGTGTACGGTGTGATGGTGTGTGTAAGGGGTCCTGAGTGTACGGTGTGATGGTGTGTGTACCTGAGTGTAAAGTGTGTGTAAGGGGTAGTGTAATGGTGGGGGGTGTGTGTAAGGGGTCCTGGTGGTGTGAAGGTGTGTGTAAGGGGTCCTGAGTGTACGGTGTGAAGGTGTGTGTAAGGGGTCCTGAGTGTACGGTGTGATGGTGTGTGTAAGGGGTCCTGAGTGTACGGTGTGATGGTGTGTGTAAGGGGTCCTGAGTGTACGGTGTGAAGGTGTGTAAGGGGTCCTGAGTGTACGGTGTGATGGTGTGTGTAAGGGGTCCTGAGTGTACGGTGTGATGGTGTGTGTAAGGGATGTGTGTGTGTGTAAGGGGTGTGAGTGTAAAATGTGTGATGGTGTGTGTAAGGGGTCCTGAGTGTGCGGTGTGATGGTGTGTGTAAGGGGCCTGAGTGTGCGGTGTGATGGTGTGTGTAAGGGGTCCTGAGTGTGCGGTGTGATGGTGTGTGTAAGGGGTCCTGAGTGTACGGTGTGATGGTGTGTGTAAGGGGTCCTGAGTGTGCGGTGTGATGGTGTGTGTAAGGGGCCTGAGTGTGCGGGGGGAAGGTGTGTGTAAGGGGTCCTGAGTGTACGGTGTGATGGTGTGTGTAAGGGGTCCTGAGTGTACGGTGTGAAGGTGTGTGTAAGGGGTCCTGAGTGTACGGTGTGATGGTGTGTGTAAGGGGTCCTGAGTGTACGGTGTGATGGTGTGTGTAATGGGTCATGAGTGTGAGGTGTGAAGGTGTGTGTAAGGGGTCCTGAGTGTGCGGTGTGATGGTGTGTGTAAGGGGTCCTGAGTGTGCGGTGTGATGGTGTGTGTAAGGGGTCCTGAGTGTACGGTGTGATGGTGTGTGTAAGGGGTCCTGAGTGTACGGTGTGATGGTGTGTGTAAGGGGTCCTGAGTGTACGGTGTGATGGTGTGTGTAAGGGGTCCTGAGTGTGCGGTGTGAAGGTGTGTGTAAGGGGTCCTGAGTGTACGGTGTGAAGGTGTGTGTGTGTGTGTGAATGTAAGGGGTCCTGAGTGTGACGTGTGATGGTGTTGTAAGGGGTGAGTGAGTGTGCGGTGTGATGGTGTGTGTAAGGGGTCCTGAGTGTACGGTGTGATGGTGTGTGTAAGGGGTCCTGAGTGTACGGTGTGATGGTGTGTGTAAGGGGTCCTGAGTGTACGGTGTGAAGGTGTGTGTAAGGGGTCCTGAGTGTACGGTGTGATGGTGTGTGTAAGGGGTCCTGAGTGTACGGTGTGTGTAAGGGGTCCTGAGTGTACGGTGTGAAGGTGTGTGTAAGGGGTCCTGAGTGTGCGGTGTGAAGGTGTGTGTAAGGGTATGAGTGTACGGTGTGAAGGTGTGTGTAAGGGGTCCTTGAGTGTACGTGTGATGGTGTGTGTAAGGGTGAGTGGTATGGTGTGATGTGTAAGGGGTCCTGAGTGTACGGTGTGAAGGTGTGTGTAAGGGGTCCTGAGTGTTCGGTGTGATGGTGTGTGTAAGGGGTCCTGAGTGTGCGGTGTGATGGTGTGTGTAAGGGGTCCTGAGTGTGCGGTGTGATGGTGTGTGTAAGGGGTCCTGAGTGTGCGGTGTGAAGGTGTGTGTTAGGTGTGCTGAGTGTGGGGTGTGGTGGTGTGTGTAAGGGGTCCTGAGTGTGTTGTGGTGTGTGTAAGGTGTTCTGAGTGTGCGGTGTGATGGTGTGTGTAAGGGTCCTGAGTGTACGGTGTGAAGTCGTGTGTAAGGGGTCCTGAGTGTCCGGTGTGTTGGTGTGTGTAAGGGGTCCTGAGTGTGCGGTGTGATGGTGTGTGTAAGGGGTCCTGAGTGTACGGTGTGATGGTGTGTGTAAGGGGTCCTGAGTGTGCGGTGTGATGGTGTGTAGGGTCCTGAGTGTGTGTGAATGTGTGTGTAATGGGTCCTGAGTGTACGGTGTGATGGTGTGTGTGTATGTGTCCTGTGTACGTGTGAAGTGTGTGTAAGGGGTCCTGGTGTACGGTGTGAGTGTGTTTGTGTGTGTGTGTGTAAAGGGGTCCTGAGTGTACGGTGTGAAGGTGTGTGTAAGGGGTCCTGAGTGTACGGTGTGATGGGGGGTGTGAGGGGGCCTGAGTGTACGGTGTGAAGGTGTGTGTAGGGGTCCTGAGTGTGCGGTGTGATGTGTGTGTGTAAGGGGTTCTGTGTACGGTGTGGTGTGTGGGGTTGTGTGAGTGTTGGTGTGAGGTGTGTGTAAGGGGTCCTGAGTGTACGGTGTATGGTGTGAAGGTGGTCCTGAGTGTGCCGGTGTGATGGTGTGTGTAAGTTCCTGAGTGTGAAGGTGTGATGTGTGTGTGTGTTCCTGAGTGTGTGATGTGTTAAGTGGGGTCCTGTGTGTGTGATGGTGTTGTAGTGTGTGTGTGCGGTGTGAATGTGTGTAAGGGGTCCTGAGTGTGGTGTGATGTGTGTGTAAGGGGTCCCTGAGTGTGCGTGTGAAAGGGTGTATAAGGTGTGTGTATGGGGGTATGGTATGTGTGTGTGGTGTGAAGGTGTGTGTTAGGGGTCCTGAGTGTGTGTATGGTGTGTGTAAGGGGTCCTGAGTGTAACGGTGTGATGGTGTGTGGGTCCTGAGTGTGCGGTGTGTGGTGTGTGTAAGGGGTGAGTGTGTGGTGTGAAGGTGTGTGTAAGGGTCCGAGTGTACGTGTGAATGTGTGTAGTGGGGTCCTGAGTGTGTGGTGTGATGTGTGAAGGTGTTGAGTGTGTGTAAGGGGTGTCCTGAGTGTATGTGATGGTGTGTGTAAGGGGTCCTGAGTGTACGGTGTGAGGTGTGTAAGTATTGTGTGTGATGTGTGTAAGGGGTCCTGAGTGTACGTGTGTGTGTGTGTAAGTGTTAGTGAGTGTGTGTGTGATGGTGTGTGTCCTGAGTGTACGTGTTGAGTGTATGGTCCTGAGTGTGTGTGTGTGTAAGGTGTTTGAGTGTGGTGTGATGGTGTGTGTAAGGGGTATATGAGTGTGTATGTGTGTGTGTATGGTGTGAAGTGTGAGTGTGGTGTTAGGGGTCCTGAGTGTGAAGTGTGAAGGTGTGTGTGAATGTGTTAGTGTATGTGTTAATGTACGTGTGTGTGTGAATGTGTTAGTGTATGTATGTGTGTGTGTGAATGTGTTAGTGTGTGTATATGTGTGTATATGTGTGTGTATGTGTTAATGTACGTGTGTGTGTGAATGTGTTAGTGTATGTATGTGTGTGTGTGAATGTGTTAGTGTGTGTATATGTGTGTGTATGTGTTAATGTACGTGTGTGTGTGTGAATGTGTTAGTGTGTGTGTGTGTGTGGTGAGTTAATTCCTCAGTGTGTAAGCACAGTTGGTCAGTGCTTGTAAAGTTGAATTGTAAATCTTTTCCTCCAGTCAGTTTGTTCAGTAACTGTCCTGTTAGATATGTCCCGGTCACCTGTGAGTGTACCACAAGTAAAGTTTGGTGGAGGTGGGGATAATGGTGGGGGGCTTGTGCGGTCCTGGGTTTAGGCTCGGAGCCTTAGTTTCAGTGATGTGAGATTTTACACAGTTATACTCTTCCATCCTTGTGCAGCAGTTTGGCCAATATGAGAAGTTGTTATGTCACCAATATAGTGTATAGAATATCTATACCTAATTATCATATCACATTCTCTTATTCCCACCTGAGCAGGTGAGTCCCACAGCACTGCCACGTGTGCAGGTGCGCTCCCCTCTCTCTGAAGTGCTACAGGTAAGGAGGCGGTTCTCTGTACCATTACACTGGAACTCTTTGGTCCCAAAGGGGAGTTTCCCTTCTCCAAAGAGCGCCCCCTGTAGAGTGAGCGGTGGTCCACAGCCCAGCTCCCTACAGACCACCTCTGCATCCTGCCGGTCAAAGTGAGCCTCACATTCTGTGGTCCAGGACTGATGGGACTTCACCTCCACTCTGCCAGAGCAGAATCCAGCTCCGTCCACAAGTCTTACAGAGTCTGAGGACATACAGGACAATACAGAGTGAGTGATGAAGGCTGAGAGAAGAGGTAGTGCCTTGACAAATTTCAGAACTGATCCATTTCTAACTACTGCCCGTCCTGTGCAGTCTGATGCTGAACTACTGCCCATCCTGTGTGGTCTGATGCTGAACTACTGCCCATCATGTGCGGTCTGATGCTGAACTACTGCCCGTCCTGTGTGGTCTGATGCTGAACTACTGCCCGTCCTGTGTGGTCTGATGCTGAACTACTGCCCGTCCTGTTAGGTCTGATGCTGAACTACTGCCCGTCATGTGCGGTCTGATGCTGAACTACTGCCCATCCTGTGTGGTCTGATGCTGAACTACTGCCCATCCTGTGCGGTCTGATGCTGAACTACTGCCCATCCTGTGTGGTCTGATGCTGAACTACTGCCCATCATGTGCGGTCTGATGCTGAACTACTGCCCGTCCTGTGTGGTCTGATGCTGAACTACTGCCCGTCCTGTGCGGTCTGATGCTGAACTACTGCCCATCCTGTGTGGTCTGATGCTGAACTACTGCCCATCATGTGCGGTCTGATGCTGAACTACTGCCCATCCTGTGTGGTCTGATGCTGAACTACTGCCCGTCCTGTGCGGTCTGATGCTGAACTACTGCCCGTCCTGTGTGGTCTGATGCTGAACTACTGCCCATCCTGTGTGGTCTGATGCTGAACTACTGCCCATCCTGTGCAGTCTGATGCTGAACTACTACCCATCCTGTGCGGTCTGATGCTGAACTACTGCCCATCCTGTGCGGTCTGATGCTGAACTACTGCCCATCCTGTGCGGTCTGATGCTGAACTACTGCCCATCCTGTGCGGTCTGATGCTGAACTACTGCCCATCCTGTGCGGTCTGATGCTGAACTACTGCCCGTCCTGTGCAGTCTGATGCTGAACTACTGCCCATCCTGTGTGGTCTGATGCTGAACTACTGCCCATCATGTGCGGTCTGATGCTGAACTACTGCCCGTCCTGTGTGGTCTGATGCTGAACTACTGCCCGTCCTGTGTGGTCTGATGCTGAACTACTGCCCATCCTGTGTGGTCTGATGCTGAACTACTGCCCATCCTGTGTGGTCTGATGCTGAACTACTGCCCATCCTGTGTGGTCTGATGCTGAACTACTGCCCGTCCTGTGCGGTCTGATGCTGAACTACTGCCCGTCCTGTGTGGTCTGATGCTGAACTACTGCCCATCCTGTGTGGTCTGATGCTGAACTACTGCCCATCCTGTGCAGTCTGATGCTGAACTACCACCCGTCCGGTGCAGTCTGATGCTGAACTACTGCCCATCCTGTGCAGTCTGATGCTGAACTACTACACATCCTGTGCAGTCTGATGCTGAACTACTACACATCCTGTGCAGTCTGATGCTGAACTACTGCCCATCCTGTGCGGTCTGATGCTGAACTACTACCCATCCTGTGCGGTCTGATGCTGAACTACTGCCCATCCTGTGCGGTCTGATGCTGAACTACTACCCATCCTGTGCGGTCTGATGCTGAACTACTACCCATCCTGTGCGGTCTGATGCTGAACTACTGCCCATCCTGTGCGGTCTGATGCTGAACTACTACCCATCCTGTGCGGTCTGATGCTGAACTACTACCCATCCTGTGCGGTCTGATGCTGAACTACTACCCATCCTGTGTGGTCTGATGAGGAACTACTACCCATCCTGTGTGGTCTGATGAGGAACTACTACCCATCCTGTGTGGTCTGATGAGGAACTACTACCCATCCTGTGTGGTCTGATGAGGAACTAACTGAATTACCTGAACAAATCGTCACTGCATTCGAGTACATTACAGAGGTGTTTGAAATTCCGCAGTCACCCAGCGCCGACTCTGATCCTTTACACCTAATGTAGACACCCTGCTCTCTCCAATCTTTCTCAGACCGTCTCCATGTGGCTGAAACAGCAGAGCCACAGTCCAGCTGTCTGCACACCACAACAGCCTCTCTCCCGGGCCATCCGTCGCCCCTCACTCTCCTCCAGCCTCCGTAATGAAACACCTCCACGGTTCCAGCACAGCGGCTGCTGCCATCCACCAGTCTCACCTCAGTATGCTCTGAATAGAGAGGGAGGAACAATGTTCAGAGGAAACCAAGCAAAACACCTGCTCAACTCTGAAGAAGCTGCAAGCAGAAACTTAAATAAACCATGTGGACCGAGGTATTAAAGGATCAAGCTTCAACAGGTAGTCCTGTTGGTGAAGTGAAACACCCAATTACACCAGGTACCAGGATCAATAACTGATGATCAGTTTAGACTGATATGATCAATATTTATTGAGCTACACATACAGAAGTCTGTCTCTCAGTATGGCGTCGGGCCGCCGTGTTTGCTAACCCAACACGCCAGACGTCTCGGTATGGAGCTGTAGAGGTTCCTAATGGTGTCCTGTGATAATCCATCCCATGCAGCTTGAACATCCTCACACAGTTCCTGCAGATGGTGCGGTAGGGGTGGAGGTGGAGGGACACCAGGCCTTCTGGACGTGTGACGACAGACCGTTCATCTCGGTGCTGACCACGGTGCCTCCACACACGGATTCGTTGGGCGTCTCCACCAAGACTAAAGCGGGACTCGTCACTGAAGATGACCCGCTGCCATTCTGAGTCACTCCATGACAGTCTGGTACGACACCACTGCAGTCTTTGGTGACGGTGACGTGGTGTTAAGGACAGTTGTGGTAACGCTCTGTGTGCATGTAGTCCTGCGTGGTGCAGCCGTCTTTCTCAGCATCTGTACATTTGATCAAGGGGGAATTTTGCATCCAGCCAGACATATTTTTTTAGGTGCTAAAAAGAGTCACCCAAGGTTTCCTCCCCCTAATGTCCTCCATTCTCACAGGCTCAAAAATAACTGGACAAACTAACAATCATAAGTGCAGTTATTTGTAATTCCGTCTGAGAGAGACAGACAGAACTAACATACTGGAACACTGACAGTGACTGGTACAGACACATACACAGAAACTGGGATAAACCGTCAGAAACAGGAGACGGAACAGAGAAAGGAGGAACCACATGATGTGAACTATTACAGCCACCAAGCAGGGAATTGGAACAGTGACTCGGGAGGGTACTGTAAGGGCTGGGCAGCTGGCTGGGCAAGAAAATGGAAAGGTCTGGCCGCTGGTCAGAAAGAGAACTGGCAGTGAATTGCTAGTGTGGCTAGATAAGGCACTGCGAGGGCAACAGTGCAGGTAACCGTGAGGGCGGCTGGACAGCTGAAGGGCCATCAAAGTACGGAGGCACGGTGGAATGGTTCCAAAGGCTTGTTGGCATCCAACAGGTCCAGAAGCTTGGCGATGGCAGGCCTGAAGGTTGTGTATCCCAACCTATCAGCAAGTGAGCCTATCCCAGCGTTCATTGGGGGTAAAGCAGGAAGCATCCTGGACAAGCCGTCTCAGAGTTATGTTATATCTTTTATATCCATTTTTATTTTATTATCCTCTTAAATCAGCATCTCCACATGTGCGGCAGGTTCTCAGTGAGGAACCGAAGGTCGGGTTCTAGCTTTACTGGCAGATACAGTGAGCGTCTGGTTCATAAGAACAAGGTCCAGCAGCAAACACACAGGACAACACAGCTACAGACTGGCAGAGGGCCACACCCCCTCTCTACTGACCGTGATGAGCGCCACCTCATTCCAATGTCCCTTACCCACCGTAAGATGACCTCGAGTGACCTACAGAGAGACTGGCGAGCGGTGGCTGGGGTGAGACGCACAGCGAGCATGGTTCTAAAAACAGGCTTCTGGAGGTCATTAGTGATTTTCTAAATACACAGATCTAATACAATATCTGATCTGGAGTTTGGGAGACATGCTTCCAGTAGTGTAGAGAACCAAACAGAACCAACACAAACCCAGAACCTGTACACCTAGAGAACCTGATCAGTTACAGGTGGACTCTTACAATTTCTACAGAGCTTCAGTAGTTCAAAAATGCATAACATAGAAACATATGGCAGGTTAGCCTGCTACTTTAAGGCACCAGCTGTTCATGGCCTCTTTATCTCCCATCTGAGGCCTGTAACCCTCAGAGACCTTCAGAGACAATCTCCCACGGTTCAGTAGCCCTGCTAGAAGGCTGAGAAACTATGTCCATCACATGCACATGAGATATGACACAACAAGTTCTTGGGGTCTTATCTAAAGTTCCTGGATAGGAGCACCTTTCAGCAGGTCCATTTCATTTCAGGTAGCCATGCAACGTTTCAACGTAATCCGGGGCAGGACATTTGCTACATGTGGAAATTAAAAAATATATATTAGAGGGGCTACTGGGCCAGACCCTTCTCCAACCCCAACATTAGCCACCTCAGCCGAACTGAAGCAAGCGCTATGGTCCTACATTCGACAGGGATGTTGTTCCTAATGCACTTCTGAGACATCTGCATTTATTAGACTTTACATACTGCTACCAGGAAGCACCTGTTTTTCACCGACCTCTTTATCTCCCATCTGAGGTTTCTCCCCCGTATCGAGTACGACTAACACGTTTCCTGTGTTAAGAAGCTTTCCCACAGTTTTGCAGCCATGTACAGCAATGTCATCAAATATATGAATTACTGTCTACAGCTCAGTTTCATGATTCCCATGCTCTTCTATCAAACCCAACAGCAGAACGTACTCAGAACTGAACAAATTCTGACACGAACAGGTTCAAGCAGCGGCGTAGCTTCCAATATCCTTCCAGAGGTTTGAGAAGAACGTTACGATACAGGGTATCATCTGGAGCTCCGTTAACCACAGCAGCTAAGGATGGTCAGTGCCGGCCCACTTCAACACAAACAGCCAAAACCGCATTAAGCAACCCGACGTCAGTCTAGAATTACAGCAGTGTAAGCCACTCAGTTAAAGTCCGTCAGCCCAGCCCGGCTGCCCGGGTCCTACCTGAGGTGGAGCAGATGACCATCAGTATTACAGAGGTTAGCCCAGCTGCTAGAGGCTGGTGCAACATCGTCGTTCGCTGTCTGCATCTAAGAGGTCTGGTCTCTGTACCTCCAGAGGACAGATGTAGAGATTTTATCTGAGCTTTGGGTGAGCGCTACAGCTCTGTAAGAGCCCACCTGTACCTGATAAGGTTCTCTAGGTGTGCAGGTTCTGGGTTTGTGTTGGTTCTGTTTGATTCTCTACACTACTGGAAGCATGTCTCCCAAACTCCAGATCAGATATTGTATTAGATCTGTGTATTTAGAAAATCACTAATGACCTCCAGAAGCCTGTTTTTAGAACCATGCTCGCTGTGCGTCTCACCCCAGCCACCGCTCGCCAGTCTCTCTGTAGGTCACTCGAGGTCATCTTACGGTGGGTAAGGGGCATTGGAATGAGGTGGCTCTCATCACGGTCAGTAGAGAGGGGGTTTGGCCCTCTGCCAGTCTGTAGCTGTGTTGTCCTGTGTGTTTGCTGCTGGACCTTGTTCTTATGAACCAGACGCTCACTGTATCTGCCAGTAAAGCTAGAACCCGACCTTCGGTTCCTCACTGAGAACCTGCTGGAGATGTGGAGATGCTGATAGACACACACAGTGAGGACCAGTGTAGAGCATTTGATGGAAGTTTAAGGAATTCACTTTTAATAGAATATGAAGACACAGGAAAAGGCAACAGCACTTCCACATACTGCCCCCTGGTGGGCCTGGGTGGTGCTGCACTTGACTTTCTTTTCCCGGCTCCACCCTGGCTCCACCCACTCTGACACACCTGCAGCTGATCTAGGACATTTATACCCCTTAGGCTGGGCCGCCTGTTCCCTAGGTCTCTGTGCCGCTGAAAGCTCTGAGCAGCCTGTGTTGGGAGCCTCAGCCTGTGTTTGGAGCCTCATTGATGGACTCCACTGATGGATGTGGCATCCAGGTGTCCTTTGGATGACTCTTCTACGCAGATGTTTATGCCACCCAGCCACCATGGCGGATTTGGGCCTGCTCTGTTTCAGACTCAGGGCCTTGGCTTGAGCCATGTGGTGTGGGTGCAGGCTGAGCTCGGTCGACGGTGGTCTGGTAAATGGAACATCAGCCCTGCTCCATTCCACCACGTCAAGGCTGGATGCTGGTTTTGGAGTCTGAGCCCGGTTTGGTTTTCATCTAGCAGGTGTGTATGAGACCACTCAAACGTTCGGTGGTCCTGTCTGTGTAGTTCTGCTGGTGTTTCGCCAGCTGATCTGGATACCACCATACTCTACGGTGGGTTTAGGACCACCTTCCCTCCAACGGTCACTTCTGAAAATGAACAGGTAAGACCATCTGTTTGGGATTAGCACTGGCAGAACCGATACATCTCTGAATACCGTACCAGAGGGGGGTGTCTGATGCGGTCTGATGTTGTAATTCAGTGTTTGGGCCAGCTAGCCTAGCTTAGTTTGAACTCCTGTTAGCTTTGTTTTAGCAGTGCTAACTAACCAGTGTATAGGTTTACTAATCTTAGGTTATTGTGTAACCCATGTAGCTGGTTCATCTGGTGTCTAACCTTTTGGTAAGCTCAAGTCAGCTAGTTAGGTAGGTCAGCTAGCCAACAGTAACTAGCCTAGCTTAATGTTATCTCAGTTTAATTTATGAAGTCTAAGTTTGTTAACCAGGGAAAGATAACTCGGGGTGTTGTTCTCACCAATATCCATAAAACAAATAATCTCAAGTGTTAAGTACGTACACCTAGCACCCTAACCTTTTGGTAAGCTAGCCAAGTTGGCTAATGGCTAGCAAGCTAGCTATGTAGTTCTTTGGCCTTGTAGCTTGTGGTAGAAGTAGGTTAGATGGGTTTTAAGAGGCAGCCGGACCAAACATACCAACTCCAAACGTGTGTTATGAGAGAATTCCCAGAATGCCCTGCGACCAGAGAGTCCCATAAATATGTATGGTCTCTGTTAAAGCTGCTGTACTGTAAGGTCACCATGGTAACAGCGTTTTATGGTCATTCATGACAAAATCGGTATTTGCATGTGGTTCTAAGTGCTTCTACAGTCTGAAGGCAGTAGGCCGTGCTCCGCCCTCGGTACGTGTGGGTTCTGTTAATGAGGAGTTTGAGATCCTCAGTGGAGCTGAAAGTGGGCGGTGCAGACACATTGAGGTGGTAGTAATGCCCTGATGGGTTTGTGTGCCAATCTGCTGGCACTGTGGGGTAGCTGGGGCGTTGGTGGTGCCTGCTGTCTCGGCCGTTTTTGGTGGTGGTAACTCTGGGCTCCTGCAGGTGGTGTTGCACATTTGGCTTGGAGAAGGCTGGGCACAGTTTACCTGATGGCTGATTGTGCAGTTTAGTCTGCTGGTGGTGGTGCGGGTGGTGGTGCTGGTGGTGGTGCTGTTTTTCTTGCTCATGGCTCATGGATTCTTCATCTTCTCATGGCACTGAGATCCCCACCCTCTGTCCAATGCTTGCATGAGCACCATCCTCGCAGTCCAGCGCTGCTTACCGGTAACATGTTTGTCCTTGATTCCAGGACAGCCAGCGATGGGGCGTCTCTAACGTCGCTCTGGGGACCGTTCCGGAGTTTTGGTGCTGCAACAGCAATGACACGGTTCCGTGGAACAGTCGTAGCGACTGGGATGCAGACCGTAACAACCGTAAGGGGACATACATGCAAAGCAGGTCCAGGACACGTGCAGGTATGAGTTCTCCATGTGTTACCCATACGGGACTTTATTATCGGACGTATGGACAGACGGAGGCGTGTCCATTCAGGGTTATGAAGACACAGGTTCCGTTTGATGAACCTCCTGTCTGTTCTACAGGTAGACGTGTCCATGTGTAGACGGACTCCAGGTTGGAATACTGTCCATGTCCATGTATATAACTGGAGAGTTCTATAGATATGGGATACATGTGTACATATGGTTTTGTATATAGATTTATTTTTAAGGTGGCATTATTGAATTTAAGGTGGGAGGGAATTTAAGGTGGTAAGAGTAATTTTATGCAATTTTTAAGCAGCAAATTTAATGTATTAAGAGTGAACTTAAGGTAGCGGTGAGTTTAAGGTGGTAGGAGTGAGTTTAGGGTAGCAGACAATTTAAGGTGGTAGTTGTGAATTGAAGGTAGCAGGGAATTTAAGGTGGTAGTAGTGAATTTAGGGTAGCAGGCAATTTAAGGTGTTTTCAATTGAAGGTAGCAGGGAATTTAAGGTGGTAGTAATGAATTTAAGGTATCAGTGAGTTTAAAGTGGTAGAAGTCATTTTCCAGTGGTTAGAGTGAATAAAAGTATCAGGGAGTTTAAGGTGGTAGTAGTGAGATTAAGGTGGCAGAGAGTTTAAGGAGGTAATAGTGACTTTAAAGTATCAGGGAGTTTAAGGTGGTAGTAGTGAGTTTAAGGTAGCAGTGAGTTTAAAGTGGTAGAAGTCACTTTCCGGTGGTAAGAGTGAATTAAAGTAGCAGGGAATTTAAGGTGGTAGTAGTGAGTTTAAGGTGGTAGGAGACAAATTACATACAACTTCCATAATGAATTTCAAACGTAATGTCTGTTTTGTATGTAGGTGTGTGATGTCCACATGTACAGATGGCCTTTGGGGTGGAAATACTGTAAATGTACATGAGCTGATCCTGGAGATTTTTTATAGATGTGTGACACAGTTACATACATACATACAGTTTTAGATCTATTTTATACAGATGTTTCCTATATGTAGTTCTGTAACAGATGGATAAATAAATACACAGTGTGGTACACAGTGTGGTATCAATACAGTGTGGTATCAATACAGTGTGGTATCAGTACAGTGTGGTATCAGTACAGTGTGGTACACAGTGTGGTATCAGTACAGTGTGGTATCAGTACAGTGTGGTATCAGTACAGTGTGGTACACAGTGTGGTATCAGTACAGTGTGGTATCAGTACAGTGTGGTACACAGTGTGGTATCAGTACAGTGTGGTACTAAGTATGGTATCAGTACAGTGTGGTACACAGTGTGGTATCAGTACAGTGTGGTACTCAGTGTGGTATCAGTACAGTGTGGTACTCAGTGTGGTATCAGTACAGTGTGGTACACAGTGTGGTACACAGTGTGGTATCAGTACAGTGTGGTACACAGTGTGGTATCAGTACAGTGTGGTACTCTGTGGTATCAGTACAGTGTGGTATCAGTACATTGTGGTACACAGTGTGGTATCAGTACAGTGTGGTACACAGTGTGGTATCAGTACAGTGTGGTACTCTGTGGTATCAGTACAGTGTGGTATCAGTACAGTGTGGTATCAGTACAATGTGGTACACAGTGTGGTATCAGTACAGTGTGGTACACTCTGTGGTATCAGTACAGTGTGGTACTACGTGTGGTATCAGTACAGTGTGGTACTACGTGTGGTATCAGTACAGTGTGGTAGTAAGCGTGGTATCAGTACAGTGTGGTAGTAAGCGTGGTATCAGTACAGTGTGGTACTCAGTGTGGTATCAGTACAGTGTGGTAGTAAGCGTGGTATCAGTACAGTGTGGTACTCAGTGTGGTATCAGTACAGTGTGGTACTCAGTGTGGTATCAGTACAGTGTGGTACTAAGTGTGGTATCAGTACAGTGTGGTACTCAGTGTGGTATCAGTACAGTGTGGTACTCAGTGTGGTATCAGTACAGTGTGGTACTCAGTGTGGTATCAGTACAGTGTGGTACTCAGTGTGGTACACAGTGTGGTATCAGTACAGTGTGGTATCCAGTGTGGTATCAGTACAGTGTGGCATCAGTACAGTGTGGTATCAGTACAGTGTGGTACACAGTGTGGTACACAGTGTGGTATCAGTACAGTGTGGTACACAGTGTGGTATCAGTACAGTGTGGTATCAGTACAGTGTGGTACACAGTGTGGTATCAGTACAGTGTGGTATCAGTACAGTGTGGTACTCAGTGTGGTATCAGTACAGTGTGGTACTCAGTGTGGTATCAGTACAGTGTGGTATCAGTACAGTGTGGTACCCAACCCAACCCATCCCTAAATCTCTGGTGACGCCCCTGTCAGGATCCGCTAAGAGACGTGAGAGTCAGCTTTGCTTAGAGACTCGCTGCATTATTGGTATGTCTGGATGTGAGGGAATTCCATATGGAGCCGATGTATTCTTTCTCACCACCAGAGGGCACGGAGGAGCAGGAAACCTGTGAACAGGTGTTCAGCAAAGCTGGTTCATTTGTTTGGAATTCTTTGCCGGCTCTGACCGTATATTCATTTTAACGCACCGAGTTACCTGAACAGATCACGCCGGCGGCAGGCCTCCGGAACGCCATCCCGGAAATCGAGCATTCCTTCGGCGTGGATTCCGAACCTGTACACTTCATGTAAAGCCCCATTTCCGCCTCGCCTCCCTCCGCCTCGCCCTCCGACTCGCTCTCCGTAGCTGCAACAGCCAAGCCGCAGTCCAGCTGCCGGCACACCACCGCAGCCTCCATCAGCCTCCACATATACGCTTTCAGTGTCCTCCACCTTCCTTTATCGAACACCTGCACCTCCCCGGCACAGCGACTGCCCTGCTACCCCAGCCGCACCACTTCAGGCGTTGATGGCATTCATGGAAAACACACCAGAGGCACTCGTCAGAAACTCCTCAGGCCACATACCTGTTGACTGCTATGGGTAACATTCCATCACTCTTACCTGAGCAGGTGAGTCCGACGGCACTGCCACGTGTGCAGGTGTGCCCCTCTCTGGTGCTACAATTCAGGAGACGGTTCTCTGTCCCATTACACCGGAACCCTTGATCCCAAATGGGAGCTTCCCTTCTCCAAAGAGCGCCCCCTGTAGAGTTAGTGGAGCTCCACAGCCCAGCTCCCTACAGAGCACCTCTGCGTCCTGCCGGTCAAAGTCAGCCTCACATACCGTGGTCCAGGACTGACGGGACTTCACCTCCACTCGTCCAGAGCAGAGTCCGGCTCCATCCACAAGCCTCACGGAGTCTGGGAAGATACATAGAGTGAAGGGTGAGGACGGAAAATATCCCAATCTGAACGGGAACAGAGGGAAGTCATGGTGCAAGTCGTACGTCCATGACCAGGAGGACATTTTCAGTCCACCGCGTTAACTCTCAATGCTAAGCTAACATCCCAACACCAAGGGCCTGCTCCCTGAACTCCTGCCATGGTCTCTACAACATTCTGGTTCCTGTTCGTTAAGGGGCTCCGATAGTTCCCCATACGTTATATGGCCCAAAGTATGTGGACACCTTCTAAATTCACATCAGCCACACCCATTGCTCAGCCAATCAGTGCCCAGTACAGTGCCAGTCACCTTTGAAGGGCAATGGAGGAAAGCGTGCCGCATGTAATGGTCTGTTGCATCACCCACGAGAGCTCCAAACCGCCTTGGGTAGCTCCATCAGCACCCCAACCAAGCATTAAGAGCTCCATTGCGTTTTGTCGGTGTCAGGTGGAAAGGTGCATAGCGCCACCACTGGCTAGACCTGGAATCTGTGCTCTGGTATTGGCAGGTTCTGCAAACTCCTGGATGGGAATCTGGTGACTAGAGGCCGAAACCGTACAACAGGTTCTTCAAGGGTTCTTTACAAAACCAGGACTGGGAACTAGAGTTCTTCGAAAGTCTGGATTTGAAGATCGTTGGCCTATAATGAAGAACCCTCGGAATTAGTAGAATTTCCCTCTGGGATCAATAAAGTATCTATATAGTATCTATATAATTATCTATCCATCCATCCAGTAAGCACTCATAGATAATGGGATCTACCATTGTTTACAAAATCCAAGACCAGGAACTGGAGTTCTTCAGAAGTCTGGATTTGGGAATCCTTGGCCTATAATGAAGAACCCTTGGAATTTGTAGAATTTCCCTCTGGGATCAATAAAGTATCTATCCAATCATCTATCCATCCATCTATCCATCCAGTAAGCACACATAGATAATAAGATCTACCATTGTTTACAAAATCCAGGACTAGGAACTGGAGTTCTTCAGAAGTCTGGATTTGGGAATCCTTGGCCTATAATGAAGAACCCTCGGAATTAGTAGAATTTCCCTCTGGGATCAATAAAGTATCTATCCAATCATCTATCCATCCATCTATCCATCCAGTAAGCACTCATAGATAATGGGATCTACCATTGTTTACAAAATCCAGGACTAGGAACTGGAGTTCTTCAAAAGTCTGGATTTGGAGATCGTTGGCCTATCATTGGTAGGTTCCATTAACAATGAGTGCTTACAAATTCCAGAACCGGAATTTGGATTTAAGGTCCAGATTTAAAGACCTCTGGAATAAAGGATCTAGGCACATTTTGGTTGAACACGTACATGACCAATTCAAAACCATGTCAATTAAATCTTATCTGTTTCTTGCAGATGCCTTCCAGAGGGATCCCACACTATTGGAAAGGTGTTCTATGGCGTGATGACTCCACCCATCTGAATTTGGTGGATGAATCCAGGACAGTGTTGCCTACTTGGAGTTTGGTGGAGGAGGGATAATAGTCTGGGGCTGTTTTGCAGGGTTTAGAGCCGGGCCCTTGGGTGCAGTAATGGGCCCCATGTTGGCTTGCTAATTCAGCGTTGGCTAGCTGCTCTCTTGCCCAACTGGAATTTTGTTGGGTTCTTGTTCTGGGAATGCTCTTATCTAGTTTGGTCGTTCCACCACACCTCTTTTTTACCTGAGCAGGTAACCTCAACATGGGGCGCGATGTATTCGCTATAGCGGTTCCTGCGTTCCCTCAGGGCAGACTCCAAACCATCACACCGTATCCAAACGTCCGGTCCAGGCTGATCCCTAGCGGGCTTGATTGCTGTAGTCGCTACCGCAGAGCCACAGTCCAGCTGTCGGCACAAGACGATGGCCTCCTCCATGGACCATTCTTCTCCACTCACAATCCTCCACTGTGGAACATCTCCAACGCTCCAGTGCAGCGACTGCTCCCATCCACCAGTCTCACGTCGCCAGGCTCTGGACAGAGAGGGAAGAAAGGTGCCACTCTGCCTTGTGAATGCCACCTTGTGTAATCCGTACCTGAACAGGTGAGTCCCACGGCACTGCCACGGGTACAGGTACTTCCCCCTGTGATCAATAAAGTGTCTGTCTGTCTGTCTATGTATCTATCTATATGTCTGTCTGTCTATCTATCTGTCTGTCTGTCTGTGTCTGTCTATTGATTGATCTGTCTGTCTATCATTCTGTCTATTGTTCTATCTATCTATTTATCTTTATATTGATCTGTCTGTCGTTCTATCTATCGATCTATCTAAATATCTGTCTGTCTATCTATCTGTCTATCGATCGTTCTGTCTATCTGTATCTATCTGTCTATTGATCGATCGTTCTATCTATCTATTGATCTGTCTGTCTGTCTGTCGTTCTATCTGTCTGTGTATCTATCTATCTATCTATCTGTCTATCTGTATCAATCTATTGATCTATCTGTCTGTCTGTCTGTCTGTCTATTGATCAATCGATCGGTCTATCTATCTATCTATTGATCTGTCTGTCTGTCTGTCTGTCGTTCTATCTGTCTGTCTATCTGTCCATCTGTCTATTGATCGATCGTTCTGTCTACTTTTATCTATCGTTCTTTCTATCTATCTATCTATTGATTGATCAATTTATCTAACTATCTATCTGTCGATCGTTCTCTCTGTCTGTCTATCTGTATCTATCTGTCTATCGATCTGTCTGTCTGTCTATTGATTGATCGTTCTGTCTAGATAGATAGACAGACAGACAGACAGACAGACAGACAGACAGATAGATAGATAGACAGATACACAGATAGACAGAACGATTGATAGATAGAGAGACAGACAGATGGAACGATCGATTAATAGATAGACACAGATAGACAGACAGAACGATCAATAGATAGATAGAACTATAGACAGAACGACAGACAGACAGATTGATCGATCGATAGACAGAACGATCAATCAATAGACAGACAGACAGATCGATAGACAGATAGATACAGATAGATCGATCGTTCTCTCTGTCGTTCTATCTATCTATTGATCGTTCTGTCTGTCTATCTGTGTCTATCTATTAATCGATCGTTCCATCTGTCTGTCTCTCTATCTATCAATCGTTCTGTCTATCTGTCTATCTATCTGTCTGTCTGTCTGTCTATCTATCTATCTATCTATCTATCTATCTATCTATCTATCTATCTATCTATCTATCTATCTATCTATCTATCTATCTATCTATCTATCTATCTATCTATCTATCTATCTATCTATCTATCTATCTATCTATCTGTCTGTCTGTCTGTCTGTCTGTCTGTCTGTGTATATATCTGTCTATCTATCTATCTGTCTGTATCTATCTGTATCAATCTATTGATCTATCTAGCTGTCTGTCTATTGATTGATCGTTCTATCTATCGATTGGTCTGTCTGTCCATCTGTCTATTGATCGATTGATCGTTCTGTCTATTTATCGAACGATCTGTCTGTCTGTTGTTCTGTCTATCGTTCTATCTATCTATTGATCGATCTATCTATCTATCGATCATTCTGTCTGTCTATCTGTGTCTATCTATTAATCGATCATTCCATTTCTCGGTCTCTCTATCTATCAATCGTTCTATCTGTATCTATCTGTCTGTCTGTCTGTCTGTCTGTCTGTCTGTCTGTCTATATCTATCTATCTATCTATCTATCTATCTATCTAGATAATGGGATCTACCATTGTTTATAAAATCCAGGACCGGGAACTGGAGTTCTTCAAAAGTCTGGATCCGGAGATCCTGGGCCTATAGTAATCATAGGTAGGTTCAGTTAACAATGAGTGCTTACAAATTCCAGAACCGGAATACGGATTTAAGCTCCGGATTTGAAGACCTCTGGAATAAAGGATCTACGCACATTTTGGTTGAACACGTACATCATTAATTCAAAGCTATGTCAATTAAATCTTATCCGTTTCTTGCAGGCGGCTTCATTTAAGAGGCAAATATTCGGATTTCCGATGTGTCCTTTTCCCTCCCCTCCCGTTTCCAGTGATGTGGAATATACCATGGTGAATTTGATGCCAGCAGCATTCCAAAAGAGTTGGAACAGGGGAATACAAAGAACGGGGGGAGGTGTGTCTAAAACCAAGAACCCATTTAGTGGAACATCTCACGGCTGATTAGGTGAACTGGCAGCAGGTCAGTCACCTGGATGGGTATATAAAGTCTCCCGGAGGGGCGGGGTCTCCCAGAGGGGCGGGGTCCCCCAGAGAGGCGGGGTCTCCTAGAAGTGAAGATGGGGAGGGGTCACCACTCTGTGAAAGACTGTGCCACCAATCAGTGCAGCAATTGAAGAAGAAAGCTCCTCAGCAGAACACGGCAAAGGACCTGAAGATGATCATCTACACCACATACCATCATTAAAGATCCAGAGAAGCCGGAGAACCGGAGAACACAAGGGACAAGAACCAGAACCAGTACTGGACGGTTGGGATCTTCAGACCGTTGGATGGGACTTCATTAAAAACACACCCCACAATTCCGGAGTGCAGTCACCGGAAGGGATTAGAAACACAATTCCACAAACGGGAAAACTCCATCATGGAGAGAAAGAACCCGGGATCTGAACAGAACCAGAAACACCACTTCCTTTCCTGGACCCGGCCCATTTAAGGAAAACAGCGGCCCCGGCAGGCCAGGAAGCATGAGCAGGAACGAGTGCGTCAACAGTCAAAAAAAAGAAGCATGCTGACATCCGATCTTTTCAGTTTCCGATTTGGCACACCTTCATATGTGGGCAGGAATTCCCCAATCCCGAAGGTCTGTCACCTTGGAGAGAATTCCGATCTGACATGCGTGGCTCCAAGGCTAGGTTTACTCAGCAGGTACAAGTGTGTAAACAGCAAAAAAAAAGAAAAGATGTTGAGTCTGATATTGTGAATTCCGATTTAGGACAACTTCGGGAATGCCCAATCCTGCCACCTTGGAGAATTCCGATCTAACATGCCAGGCTCCAAGGCTACATTTACACAGCAGGTGAAAATGTATGACCAGCAAAACAAGACGTTCTATCTGATATTGTCAATTCCGATTCGTATGTGGTCAGGAATTCCTAATTGTGGTCCCGGAGCTCTGCCACCTTGGAGAGAGTTCCGATCGACATGCCTGGCTCCAAGGCTACGTTTACACAGCGGGTAAAAGTGTGAGAGCAGCAAGAACAGTTAGTCCGATCGGAATTCGTGATGCCAATCCAACTCGACATTCATCATAGCCGCTTTGTGTCCAGGGAGTTTCCGAATTTTCCGAAATGTGCTTGTAGGAGAGCGAGGCTGGAGCGTCAAAGGGAAGCTAAGAGACTGAGAGCATAGGATGGGAACGTGGACATGGAGGAATAGCATCCCCTTCATCCAGAGAGCTCAGGTAAAGAGCCCAGCGGTCGGTGATTGGGACGTGATGGAAACCACGGGGCAGCGGACCTGCATCCACTGGGGCAGGAGCCCTTACCCGCTGGCCTAGGGCGGTTTAGCCGTTGAGGGTCCATCTGTGTCCGGCTACGTCAGAGCCAGGTTTGGAGTGAAGCAGCCGCGCCTACATCAGCAGAAGAGCCGCCTCCACCCACAGACAGGAAGCACACACACCCTGAGAGAACCTGGCAACTCCATGGCAGCAACCGTCACCAACCGGCAGCACCGCTTCTCATGAAGCTTCAGCACCGACCTCTGGGTGTTCCAGGTGGTTGTTATAGTATCTTGTGTGGTTACTAGGTGTTGCTAATCAGTCACTATGGTATTCCATGTGGTTGTTATGGTATCCCCGGGTAGATGCTGGAACACTGCTAATCAGTTGCTATGGTATTCCATGTGGTTATGGTGGCCAAGGTGGTCGCTAAGGTGTTGTTAATCAGTTACTATGGTATTCTGTGTATTTATGGTATTCCAGGTTGCTGCTGGTCAGTTGCTATGGTATTCTGTGTGGTTATGGCGTCGCATGTGGTTGTTAGGGTGCTGCTAATCAGTTACTATGGTATTCTGTTTGGTTATGGCGTCGCATGTGGTTGTTAAGGTGCTGCTGGTCAGTTGCTATGGTTAAGGGGCTGCTAGTCAGTTGCTATGGCACTCCGTGTGGTTATGGTGTCGCATGTGGTTGTTAAGGTGCTGCTAGTTGGTTGCTATAGTACTCTGTGTGGTTATGGTGTCGCATGTGGTTGTTAAGGTGCTGCTAATCAGTTGCTATGGTACTCGGTGTTGTTATGGTTTCACATGTGGTTGTTAAGGTGCTGCTAATCAGTTGCTATGGTATTCCGTGTGGTTATGGTGTCGCATGTGGTTGTTAGGGTGCTGCTGGTCAGTTGCTATGGTATTCCTTGTGGTTATGGTGTCGCATGTGGTTGTTAAGGTGCTGCTGGTCAGTTGCTATGGTATTCCGTGTGGTTATGGTGTCGCATGTGGTTGTTAAGGTGCTGCTAATCAGTTGCTATGGCACTCCGTGTGGTTATGGTGTCGCATGTGGTTGTTAAGGTGCTGCTAATCAGTTGCTATGGTATTCCGTGTGGTTATGGTGTCGCATGTGGTTGTTAGGGTGCTGCTAATCAGTTGCTATGGCACTCCGTGTGGTTATGGTGTCGCATGTGGTTGTTAAGGTGCTGCTAATCAGTTGCTATGGCACTCCGTGTGGTTATGGTGTCGCATGTGGTTGTTAAGGTGCTGCTAATCCGTTGCTATGGTATTCCGTGTGGTTATGGTGTCACGTGGTTGTTAAGGTGCTGCTAATCAGTTGCTATGGTATTCCGTGTGGTTATGGTGTCACCTGGTTGTTAAGGTGCTGCTAATCAGTTGCTATGGTATTCCTTGTGGTTATGGTGTCCCATGTGTTTTTTTTAAAGTGCTGCTAATCAGTTCGAGGTGGTCGCTAGGGTGTTGTCAATCAGTTGCTATAGTACTCTGTGTGCTTATAGTTTCCCAGGTGGTTGTTAGGGTGCAGCTAATCAGTTGCTATGGTATTCCATGTGGTTATGGCGTTGCATGTGGTTGTTAAGGTGCTGCTAATCAGTTGCTATGGTATTCCGTGTGGTTATGGTGTCGCATGTGGTTGTTAAGGTGCTGCTGGTCAGTTTTTTTTTTTTTTTTTTTTTTTTTTTTTTTTTTTTTTTATTTTTTTTTTTTTTTTTTTGCTATGTTTTTAGTTTGCTATGGTATTCTGTGTGGTTATGGTGTCGCATGTGGTTGTTAAGGTGCTGCTAATCAGTTGCTGTGATATTCCGTGTGGTTATGGTGTCACCTGGTTGTTAAGGTGCTGCTAATCAGTTGCTATGGTATTCCGTGCGGTTATGGTGTCCCATGTGTTTTTTTAAAGTGCTGCTAATCAGTTCGAGGTGGTCGCTAGGATGTTGTCAATCAGTTGCTATAGTACTCTGTGTGCTTATAGTTTCCTAGGTGGTTGTTAGTGGTGCAAGCTAAAGCATTTGCTATGGTATTCCTGTGGGTGGTTATGGTGTCCACCTGGTTTGTTAAGGTGCTGCTATCAGTTGCTGATGGTATTTTTTCCCCATGTGGTAGTATGGTGTCAACCGTGTTGTTAAGGTGCTGCTAATCAGTTGCTATATGCGTCTTCCCATGTGGTTATGTGTCCCAAGACCATCCAGATCTTTACGAGGTGTCAGTACCACTGTGAAGTGAACCTTCACTGTACCTGTTGACTCGTGATTGCTGCCTCCGATGAACTAGAGTTATCCCCGTGTTGCCTAGAGTCCCCCCTAACCTGCAGTGGAGCAAAGGAGCATCATATCTCCTGCCACTCTCAGTAAACGGTCCA
The DNA here is from genome assembly GCA_024036415.1 of Prochilodus magdalenae. NCBI lineage: Eukaryota > Metazoa > Chordata > Actinopteri > Characiformes > Prochilodontidae > Prochilodus > Prochilodus magdalenae. The sequence continues at coordinate 11,268 of JAMWET010000643.1, read as the reverse complement.
GCTGCTGGATGCTTGAACTTCACGGTCTCCGGTCCGGATTCTCGGTTAACGCCATGTGGTGAGGCGAGTGTTTGAGGCGGGGAATGTTCTGCTGCTTGCTTGGAGTCGCCTGAAGACCTGCATGTGCGCTTTCTTCAGATACGTCGTGATGATCTTATCTGACTTCGCCGCCCTTCTGGTAATGTACTTGCGCAATATGGAACATCAACTGGCCGGGAGCATGCACACAGCCACTCGTGGTGCTGGGCTCATGGGAGATCTGGGAGGCCCTTGATGGATTCCATTCACGCTGCTGTTCAAGAGAGGTTTAACGAACGGTTCCACTGGTAAACTCGGTGTTTGACCTTGAGCACTCCTGTACGTCAGATGATCTTAAGTGCTGTAGGGTCCACTGCTGCTCCACACTTGGTTCATTTTTAGCCTGGGTGGTTGCTGGGGTGTTGCTAATCAGTTTGCTATGGTACAAGCTGGTTGAGTATGTAAGAAGCTCCATGTGGTGCATTATGTTCCCAGGTGGGCTGCAGGGGTGTTTGTTACGATTGGGTAGTCCTTGTGTGTTTACTATAGTGTTGGCTAACTATGTATATCCGTGGTGTATGTGGTTATGTGGTGCCCTCAAGGTGGTCGCTAAGGTGGTTGTTTATCAGTTACTATGGTATTCCTGGTTGCTGCAAATCAGTGCTACAGTATCCATGTGGTTTTAGGTTCCCCTGTGTTTTACGGTGCTGCTAATCCAGTTTGCTATGGTAATTCCATGTTGTTATTGGTATCCAGGTGGTTAATGGTTTGCTAATCAGTTGCTACTCTGTATCTATGTAGTTGTCGGGTGCTGCTAAGTAGTTGCTATAGGTATTCATGTGGTTATGGTAGCTAAGCTGTTTACTAGGGTATAACCATTCTAGATTGTTGCTAAATCAGACTTTAAGATGTTTTTCCCAGGGTTGTTTCTACGTAGTTGTTACAATTTCATGTGGTGTGGGGTTTTGTTACAGTTGCTATGGCAGTGCTTCTCAGTATTCTCTGTGGTTGTTATAATATCAACTGGGTTTGTGCTAATCCTCACTGGGGGGGGTATTCTCCAGGTAAATCTAGGCTACCTGATTGCTAATACAGCTTTCCTATTGTATTTCCATGTGGTTGTTATGGTGCCAAGAGTGGTTGCTAAGGTGTTTGTTAATCAGTTTACTGTGGTGTTCTTTGTTTACGTGTTCCAGGGTACTGCAAATCAGTTGTTACGTTATTTCCATGTGCCTATGTAGCCGAGGTGGGACTAGGGTGTTGTTAATCGTTCATACACAGTAATATCACGTGGTAGTTATAGTGTCCCATGTGGTTAGTTCTATAGCGGTACCTGCTAATACAGTTTGCTATGGTATTGTTGGCACTTTGTAGTTATCCATATCCCACATAGTTACACTATGTATATTGCTACAAGCAGTATCCCATGTGTTTATGGTCTCCCAGATGGTTTCCTACTGGCTGTGTTTCTAACTCAGTTGCTATTCAGTATGCCATGGTGGTTGTATGCTATCCCCGTGGTTGCTAGGGTATACCATATTACTATGGTTGTTGCTAACAGTGATGTCGCTCATAGCAATATCCCCAAGTGGTTGCCTTGGGCGTTTGCTAATCGGTTTTTGCTATGGTATGCCCAGATGTTATTAGGGTGTTCGCAGCAGTATCCCATGTGGTTATGGTCTCCAAGGATGGTTACTAGTGTGTTGCATAGCCAGTCTAGTCAGTATTCCATGTGGTTGTCTGGGTGCTTGCTAATTATTGCTATGGTATCCATGTGGTTGTTATGCTGTCCTCGCGGCTGCTAGGGTATAACCATATACTAGGGTGTTTGCTAACCGAGCAATTAGCCTCGCCTAATGAAGTTTCGCCAATCAGAAAATAAGCCTGTTGCTGGTGTGTTGCTAATGCAGGTTGCTATGGTATGCCATATGGTTATTACTAGGGTTCACTAGGCAGTATGCCCTGTGGTTATGGTCTCCCAGATGGTTACTAGTGTGTTGCTAGCCTAGTTGCTATTTCAGTATTCCATGTGGTTGTCTGGGGCTGCTAATTAGTTGCTATGGTATCCATGTGGTTGTTGTGGCTGTCTTCGGTGGCTGCTAGGGTATTACCATATACTAGGGTGTTGATAATCAGTCGCTAAAACTATCCCAGTGGGTTGCTGGGTTGTTGCTAATTACACAGATTGCTATGGCACTTTAATGTTGATTTTCATGCTGTCTTCTCGGCGCCTGCTAGGGTACAACCATATACTGGGTGTTGATATTGCACGTCACTAAGACGTTCCCAGGCGGTGTTCTGGGTGATCGCTATCAGTTGCTATCGTGTATTCCAGGAACTCGTTAGATATGGTTTGCGTACTTCATTATTCTTGGTGGTATGTTATAGGTACCCTGGGTGGTTACTAGTGTGTGTGCTACTCCACCGTTACGGTAAATTTCCTGTGGTGGTTTGGTATCCAGGTAGATCGCTGGTGTTGCTACTCACTTTGCTATGGTATGTAAATGCTGGTTGTTACCGGCCACTGCTAATCATTCTTGGGTTGTTGCCGATCTGGTAAGATCGGCCGCCCACTCGCTGTAATCTATATGCTCCTCGCATCGTGGGTACTGTTCGAGCAGCGCCCTCTATTGATGAATGAATCCATTGATGTTTCCCCTGAATAGCACCAACGTCACGAAACCAGTTCCTGCTGGTCACACGGGCTAAATGTGGACCATGGGGCGGGCACCCAGGGTTAATGCTATAGAGAGGACAGTCCAGGTAGTGGTTATGATAAGAGATTCACACCATTCAGAGATAAACATTAACTCATGGACGTATTTATTTATTTATTAATACATTTAATAGTGCACTTTGTGCTTAATCTGTACATAAATATATTAATAATAATAAAAAAGATAAACATTCTTTCATTTCGAACTTAAAAAGGGTAACTTTACAATAAAAATCAGGTACATTAAAAAAGAAACAATATATCTGTGCTGTTAAATACCTAAAGCTTTAATTAACTTTCCATTGTAATGCGTTATTCGCACAATGTACACACAGGCCGCGCGTTGCGGCGCAGGGCTATGCTAGCTGGAACGTCTTTGCTGTGAAAGCTGCTGGCGTGTCCGAGGAAAGCAGAGCGCCGGTTAGCGTGCTCGTACTCGAGGCCATATTTGTGAGCTGAAGGAAAATGCGTTTGTGTAAGTCTTTATTGTTTCTGATTTTTACTATCATTTTATCTGGTTAATCAAGACATGTCCCAACGGGCATCGTGTTTTCGCCAATCACCGTGAACGGATCCATCCGCCCAAAAATCTATTCTACGGTTCCCATCTTACCAGGAGTCGGATCTGTATGTTTGCACCATTTCGGTTTGCTCATGCGGCTCATGACATGCTAAAGGTGGCTACAACATGTAAACGAGGCTTAAACGCAGCATTGATTACCGAATCGGTTTGTGTAATATGTTAAGCACTTGTCTGGCCCCTGGCGTGTTCACCCAAATGCATTGCCCTGAATCCATAGGCATAAATGGCACACCCCAAAGCCGATTACGAATCGGCAACTAGCATGTAGAGGCTAAATGGCTAATAGTCGCGGCTAGTTAGTGTTCCAAAGCTTTGGTTTACCCCAAGAGGTCTTCTGACCTTGCTCATCTGACCTTGGACGTCATCTGAAAGGAGTTTCCCAGTTGTTATAATGGAAAAAATAGACCTCAAATCCAGATGGCCGCTGCTACGATTTTCAGCTAGCCTTACGGATTACATGTTGAGACTACGTTGATCTTCCAATGCTAAGTACAACAGATCTGTACCTTTGGGGTAAACGAATGAAAACCGCTAGTCAATTTTTTATAGCGTTCCTTCGAACACTTCGGACATCTCTCCATCCCATCGGCAACAAACAAGAGCCCCTTGTGTTTACTCTCTAGACTTCCCCTCTTAGTTCCTCTGGTGAGTCCCTATTCACCCTCCACGTGCTGAGAGATGCGTCAGAACCCGGTGAAAGCTCTGCGCGTACGTTTGGTCCGTCACTTGTATAAACCGTTTGTCTCCGTTTTCGCGCTGTACCTCCTGTTGGTGTCTACAAGCCGTCCACTCGTCCTTCTGTTCACCGTTCGTATTCCCCCATGTCCGATGTGTTCCCATCGCACCGCACGTTTCCATGTGCCTTCCACTTTCTCGTTAATAAGTGTTTTCATCTAGAACCCCACCCACTATTCGTCCAAACCATCCTTCCGTTGTTCGGAGAGCCAGATAATGGTGAAGAGCCGTGAGTGTAACCTCATGCAGACTACTGCAGCCTGTGACTAGACAGGCACAGTAGTCCACTACTCCTGTCTTTTCCCTCGCTCCACAGTAAATCATACGACTCTTGTGGCATAAGGTAGCAGTGCCAACGAGTACAATCCGCAACAACCATCACCTCACAAGGTGTACATACGGCGACCTCCAAAGGTCCGAATCTGACGCCGTTAGTGAGACATTGCTCCTCTTTAGAAATACGATTGTTGGGATTGACTGCGGCAATGTTAACCTTTTTTGGGCCGGTCCCACTAGCCGGGATCAACTGTTTTATCCACCACAGTGACGTTTTGACTGGGCGTTTGACCGGAGCCGCCAGCTGGGACACGGTGTGCTACTAGGCTGTGATTCCACAGGATTAGTGTGGTTAAACTGGGCCTGTGATGCTACACGGTTGATTGGGTTTCCTGGGTCAAAACTTTGTTTTTTGCACCAGCAGTGCCATGGATGTGACTCGGTATTGCCACATGACTGACCATCGATTCCAGAATGTGTTCTCAAGTCCTGTTTGGGCCGTGAGCTTTGGGCCAGTTTTTTTACTGTGTGGCTGAAGTTTGGGATTGGGCCATGATCCGCTGCCAGTTTTTTTAACTGGGGTCGAGGTTGGAATTTGGGCCGTGAGTCGGGCCAGTTTTTTACTGGGGTGCTGAAGTTTGATTGGGCCGTGAGTTGGGCCAGTTTTTAACTAGGGTGCTGAAGTTTGATTGGGCTGTGAGTCGGGCCAGTTTTTTATTGGGGTGCTGAAGTTTGATTGGGCCGTGAGTCGGGCTAGTTTTTTACTGTGGTGCTGAAGTTTGATTGGGCCGTGATTCCAGATGCGCTGCGTGCTGACTTGATTGGGCCGTGAGTTCTGGGGGATATGTTTTTTATTTGGGTGCTGAAGTTTGATTGGCCGTGGTGTCCAAAGGGTTACTGCGAAGTTTTATTGGGCCGAAAGTCGGGCCAGTTTTTTACTGGGGTGCTAAACTTTGATTGGGCCGTGATTCCAGATGGGTTCTGAAGTCTGATTGGGCCGTGAGTCGGGCCAGTTTTTTACTGTGTGCTGAAGTTTGATTGGGCCATGAGTCGGGCCAGTTTTTTACTGGGGTGCTGAAGTGTGATTGGGCCATGAGTTGGGCTAGTTTTTTACTGTGGTGCTGAAATTTGATTGGGCCGTGATTCCAGAGGGGTACTGAAGTCTTGATTGGTCCGCCGATGTCTTCCAATGTTGCCATATATATTCCTTTTTCTCGCGAATGAAGTGTGATTTAGCTGCAGGCTGAAAGACGTAAGTGCCAAATCGAGCGGAGGGAGTGAGGAGAGGGATGAGTTATCGTGGCGCATGGCTATACCTTGCGGCTTCTTCTAGAGGTCCTGAGTCAAGCAGAGGAGCTGTCTGTTGTCGCTGCACAGACAAGTCCCATGCTTATCACTGAAGCTCTAGTGGCCTAAGGCCTGAACCATACAAAAAAAAAAAAAACAACAGAAAAGGCTTACTATTTGGGACTAGGAGGTGTCTTATCATCCCCCATCCCATCACCAATAGTTCAATTAATTTTTTGTTGCTGAATACACTCATCACCATCCTAGCTGCACCAACCGCTAACGCCGCAAATCTTGGAACTCAACCACCAGGAACGGACTTTGAGTGGGTTTGGTTTGACATTGTGATAACATGCTCATGAATGAACAGTGCCGTGACCTCAAACTCTCTGTACCAGTGACTGACCCCACAGCCACCACTACAGACATCCAGTGAGCAGTGGTGTCCTCCATGAGTCTCCTGTTTAGCGCAGCACCATCGGCGAACGGCTGCACCACGCAGGACTACATGCACACAGACCGTTACCACGCCTGTACTTAAAACACCACGTCACCGTCACCAAGACTGCAGTGGTGTCGTACCAGACTGTCATGGAGTGGAATCGGGTCATCTTCAGTGACGAGTCCCGCTTTAAGTCCTTGGTGGAGACCGCCCAACGAACCTGGTGTGGCGGCACCTGTGGTCAGCACCAAGATGAACAGTTTTGTCCGTCACCGTCCGAAGCCTGTGTCCCTCCACGCTCCACCCTACCCCGCACCATCGCAAGAACTGTGGTGAGGATGTTCAAGCTGCATGGGATGGATTATCACAGGAACTCCATTAGGACCCTCTACAGCTCCATACCGAGACGTCTGCATGTTGGTTAAGAAACAGCGGCCCGACCCATACTGATAGACAGACTTTCTGTATGTGTAGCTCAATAAATATTGAATCATATCAGGTCTAAACTTTATCATCATTATTATCCTGGTCACCTTTATCTTCCTTCCCAACAGCACCGCAACTCCCACACCTCCTTCTGGGTGTAGGAAGTGGGTCGATCGTGTGTCTATCAGAAAAAAAAAATACTAAATCACACAAGGACATCAGACGGACACGCACACTGGAGGAGAATGGGAGGCTGCTATTTCGAGTTGTGCTCGTTTGGAAGGCTGTACACGCAGATGTTGTTATTACCCAGTACATCGTAAAGCAATCTGGAGAGCACCAGAATCCGGCTTTTTATTGGAATGGTTAAACAGCCCATAGATTCTAACTGCAAGAGCGTTGCTATGGTCTATTTTGTTCACATTTTCACTGCAAGTTTACCAGTTTGTCACTCTTGTAACCTTTTTAGAAAGTCGTTGGTTACGCTACGGCTCATCTCATCACAACCCCTGCATCCTACCTAGAATCCCGGAGTTCATAACTGTACTTTGGCTCACCACCGTTATTCTACAGCGCCGTTTACAAGTGGGAAAATGGAGTTTTCCTCCTTCCTCTAACAGTTCCTCCCGTTCCTCACACGTGCCACTTCGAATGAAGCGGCGTGCTACCTCTATGCTATGTCTTATCAAAGATTTGCACCTACTTCACTTGAGTTACGTAATGGAGTAATGCTTGCGCACAAGCATTTCAGGTCAGAACCCTCCCCTAATCACTGTCAACCCGCACTACCAGGGGCGATGTGGCGTATATTAGAATTTAAAGACCCAGCCATCTTTTTTCATTCTGGAAGGGAGCTTCGGCCCCGCTAAGGATGTTCATTAAACCACCACTTTTAACGTAGGGGCGCAGTTTATTAGATACAGCTCTGGAACAATAACTCGAGCCCACAGTTGGGAACACTATCCAGTGTTCTTCGCTTAAATCCATCCCTCCGGTCCACATGTACAGCGAGGTTCTCATTGAGGAACCCGACCAGGTTGGGTTCATACCTTCAACTGGTCATATACAGTGAAGCGTACCTGTGTTCCATAACGAAACAGGTCCAGCCAGACAAACACAACAGCAGGACAAACACATGCTACAGATGTCAGAGGGCCAAACGCCCCTCTCTACTGGACCGTGAATGAGTGCCCACCCCGTCATCCCAATGTCCCTGTACCAACAAAAAACGCCGTAGAGCATGACCTCGAGGCAGAGTGAACACGTAACAGAGGAGACTGGCGAAGCGTTGGCTGGGGTGACACGCACACGCGAGCAAATGGTTCTAAACACAGAATCTTCTGGAGTCCTTATGATTTTCTAAATACACAAGATCTCAAAGTACCTATCTGATACTGGGCGTTTGGGAGACCATGGTTTTTCGCCAGTAAGTGTATAAGGAATCAAACGCGAACCAACAGCAAACCAGAGACAACTGAATAACGGTTACCAGGGCGTCTTACATTGTTTTCCAACAGCTGTCTATATATATATAGCTTCTTCCTTATATATCATGCGCTGTCCAATGAAAAACTGTCAGTCCTCATTTTTTTTTCTGCTTTTCCCACTTTTACTGCCTCATGGTTGATGCACACGACAGCTGCTGTTTATACACTGTGGTGGAAAATTTCATGAATAATGCACAACAGAAATGGCGCCCAGAATGGCTTTCGAAGACGTCTGGTTCATTGACCGCTCCATTCAAGGATCAAATTAGGTTTTTGGCCTCTCCTGTAAAGTTGCCGATTTTGGAGCTTTGTACATGGAACTGGACAAATCCCTGGCCAATGTTCAGAAACATCCTTTACATCGAAAGTATTCCACAGTTGGGGCCGGGAAATTTGAGTGCGATGCCCGTCCCTGGCACAGATTCTTGGTGAGAATACCTCTGTCTAGATATGGGCCCTTTAAGTGAGTCAGTCAATTGTGGTATTCCTTTAGCACCCGTGTGTAACCATCTCTGCAAGCCCTCGGTGTACGTTGACTACCTACAGACGTTATGGGCGCTGCCCACAACCACAAAAAACCAAGTCATAAGCACCCCCGTCTGTAAATGAAGCACTGTGGGTTGGTTAATCTAATAGCCTGCAGTTTCCTCCCTATATCAACTAATTTCCACGTTCCTCGTGCCTCCACCACACCCACGGGACTCCATCCCGGCCCTGGTATTGTATTCCAATTCAGAAGGCAGAGAGTCACCTGAAGCAGAGGCGGGGCGAGATCTCCAGGCAAGTGCCATGCGCACAACCACAACCACACACGACCGCCATGATGCCCAGCGGAGTAGAAACAGCGGGAAGGCTGAACTGGCTGCCGTCACCACGTAACTTTCAGCGTCCCTCTCACTCATGAACCCCCACGTGGGCCCTCCCAGCTCGTCTGGAACCGCCTGCCCTGCAACACGACGTTGCTCTTACCCGCGCGTTAAAAGTTTGGAGACGTTCGGTTACGCCGACCAAGCGCGGTGGCGTGAACGCGGGGCTGAATTGTAGCTTCGTTCCTCCAGCTCCAGCGAAGCCTAGGAAACCGAGAGGCCACGCCGAAAGCGCAGATCCGTTCCCCAAAATGAACAACAGCCAAGCAGCACGGTGGTCCTGCGGCGCAAATGGAGCCCACCATCCCGGTGTCATGTTCATCTTCGATGCGTGCTGAGCAAAACGTCATAAGCCAATCGTTGCTGATTCAATTCTCGGCGCGACAGGAAAGAGAGCGCCTTCTACAAACGCTCGTGTGTGGCGCCAAATGCCCGGTCACCGACATGCTGGCAGAAACGCGTGCTGGCCCATCCCCCGTGACCATCGTAACGTAGTGAAGGAGGCGCGTGGCCGGCCGCGGACGCGCTCTGGCCATTAACTGTCGTCTTCGTGCTGCTCTTCCTTCTCGCTGGCCCGGCTCAGGCATCATCTGCCGCCATGTCCGGTGGAGCGCTACGTGGCCATCAAACCACAGAGCGTACTATCTACAAACCGTGGGCGGGACCGTCGGCGTGCGCGGCGCTCCTGCTTCTAGCTCGCCATCGGTACGCGTCCACGCGCTCTTTCTGTCCTGGCGCGCTGCCCAACGTGGGCTTTCGCGAGGTGAAGATGCAGTAACCGCGGTACACTGTGGTGCTTCATCGACTGGAGGAACGAACGTCAGCAGCCACGCGACCCTTCCTCCTACATGTACAGGCGGCTTCGCTCGTGCTGGTTCGGGTGCACCGTCGGGGGCAACGTGCTGGGGTGTGCGGCGCAAAAGCTCGTGGCCATAGCAGACCGCAGGCGCCTCAGTGCGCAGGGACCCTCGCTGGGCACGGAGCAAAACAGGCTGCCGAGCAAGGGGGGATGACGGAGGCGGGCCGGGGGCGGGAAATCCAGATGGTCCATGTCTGCTTCATCGCCACTTCGGCCGTGGTGCTCATCGCTCCATCCCACTGTTGGTAAGTTCAGGGGCTTGGTACCAAGGGTGCTTACTAATCACCACCGCTGTGAACAGTGCTCTGGAACAGGGCAGTCAGTAGGAGGGCCTACAATGTCCCTTTGTTTACATTATAACTGTTCTATAATTCACCCAGGAATTCCTCTTTAATAAATAGTCCACTACGAGGTGGGGCTATATAGATGTGCAGGTTACGAATAAGAGGCTCCAATTCCCAAGCCAGAAAACATAATATAATAATTAATAATAATAATAATAATATAAAAATAATATTAATAACAGTGGGGAAATAGCAATGTTACAAGCAGCACCAATAGGAAAAAATAACAGAAGGGTCAGAAATATACAAATAATAAATAAGATCAATAAACAAAATTTAATATATAAATAAAATACCTAAAAATTTACTATCACTGATTTAAAAATATGAGATCTGCATACTTTGAAACCTGTGACAATTTCCTCTTTAATTCACTACAGTTTTGCTATAATAAATATGCAGTTACAGAATAAAGTCCAACCCATACAGAGAACCATAGAAAAGCCGGTAAATAAATAATAATAATAATCATAATAATAATAATAAATAAATAAAAAAAAACTAAATAAATAATAATAATAATCATTTTAAAAATCAAAAATTAAATAATAATAATAATAATAATAAATTTACAAATAATGAAAGAAAATAATAAATATACTGATATTAGGAATAGAGATTCTTGTAATAATATTACACTGGTAAAAGAAGATGTAAACAAAAGTTTCAGGTTGGTTTGAAATGAGCCTTAAACTAGCAGAGCCAACGTCACTATTCCTTTACACTGTGTTTGAAGGTAACCACGGGGTCAATAGAGTGTCTACGACTCTTATATTATCCTGATATTTAACTATGCAAAAACGACCAGGCGAGAAGCCGCGAAACAATGTCTCAGGCACCAGGAGCCCCGTAAAGTTAGAGGCACGTGCGAATAAAGAACCCTGTGAAAACTATTTGATCACGATGTGAACTTGTCCCTGTGCTTTCTTGTAACCATGCTGCTTTGCACACGTCAACATGTTGCATGTGGCTGTCTTGTAATGCATGCAGGTGTGATGCTTTCTACTGCAGTGAAACCGTGCTCCTGGAGTAACGAGCACTTAATGCCAAATACTGAATATCTTCGTTTACTGTTATAATTTAGAATGTAAACAAAGAGATGTTTGTTTTTTTTTATATATTTCTTTGGAATTCCCACTTAAAACATTCACTTACGTACACGGGGTCTGCTACTATAGATATATATGCAGTATAACAGAATGTCCATCCTCAGAACAGAGACCATGGTG
>JAMWET010000642.1:0-47019 GCA_024036415.1 Prochilodus magdalenae | reverse complement strand
GAAAAAGCTCTGCTTATTAAAGGCGCATTGTTTACCACACTTGACACTAACTGATTCCTCAAGCGAACAAACTAGATGGGAAAAGTTTCATATTCAGATTTCTGTACTATTGTGAGATTTTGTCTGTTTAATATTCGTAACCATGTTAGTGACGTTTAGCATGATTTGCCCTTGGTTGGACAAAACCATCACCTTTGGTGCTGAAACGGTGCCTCCACACACAGACCTTGATGGACAAAACAGTGGGACTCGTCACTGAAGATGACCTGCTTGCCATTCTGAGCCACTCCAGACAGTCTGGTACAAAACCAATTGAAGGTCTGTTGGCGGAGTTCTTTTGAGGTCTGGTCGTTTTAAAAGACAGTCCATCGTAAACAATCGGCAGGCATGTGGTAGTCCCTGCGTCACCGTGCCAAATAGCGCGGCCTACTAAACAGGAGTGACTTAGTATTTAGTTTTTTTGTTGATGTGACCCTCAGCGTAAGTTCAGGTTGTCATGTCGTATATTATCTTCTTTCATGTCAGGACACATACAGTTTCTGTATGTCGTGACCTGGAGATCATTTGTTCCAGGTTGTTCTTTGCGCCAGTTTCTCTTTTCTTCTTTCCTTTGAGTGACCCCCCCCCCAGACCCGTGCGGTAGTGTGAGCTCAAGGGTCACCTCACAGTATGTGTAAATTACGTCACAGGTTTTCATTCCATATAAAATTAGTGTATTAATCACCATCAGGAATATCCCATCCGCATGGGTCAGATGAAAACGTCAACTCTTTGTCAGTTTGTGTTATTGCAAGGCATTTATGTATTGGTTTGCCCTTTCTTTTCTGTAGAACATGGAAGTTTTGGTTATTAATCTAGTATAACAAAACAATATAAACAAAATAGAGGGACCTCAATAATGGGCTTGTTTCAGAATAGTGTTGAAATCCTAAAATATGATTTTTTGTGTTTCTGAGTAGTGTAGTTAAACACAAGTCAAGTTATAAAAAGTGAATAAATGTCAAAATTTTCATTAAAAACGTTTTAATAAATATACTACAGTAAAGAACTCCTAAAGCAACATATTTATAGAAACAATAAAGATAAACTTAGTATACTATGGGCTAAATTGCAGTTCAGTCGGTACTTGCAGCCCATAATACTGGATCCTCTTCTAAATCACGGAGCCACAAACCAAGGACCTTTAATTAAGTCCATACAATTTCACCACCCAGTACTTTATAACACACGGCTGGTATACAATGATAGTTAAAGAGAAAGCGTATGGTTTTTGCTCTTGCTGTAGTACAAAATCATGGCCAAACACTGAGGGACAGCCCGTTAAACGACTTTATTCAATCAGTTATGAGGCCCTTGTGACTTTCATGGTGATTTGAGAAATAATAACATCAATCCAACTTGTATCTGACATCCTATTTCCTAATTTAAGAAGCGCATGTGACTTGTGATTTTTGAGTTCATCAAGTTGTTTGGCAGGCACCATCGCTGAGGCAAGACGGTGCTGCTTGAGTTGATGGGGTGGTCAAAACGTGAATCTCCCTTGTTGCTTTATCGGGCATTCAACAGAAGCAAGCTATTCCCTGTGGTGCTATATAGGAAGAGGTCTGTGTGTACTGTTCTCAGACAAGCAACCGGCCTGGGGTGTTATGGGGTGATATAGGACGGTGCACTGTCACAATCTGTCTGCTCGCTGGCTCTAAGACATGTAAGGTAGTGATATTTTTGGCCGGTAGTGGTTTTCATCCCTGCGTTGCTTCCGATAGTTCGGGTGGTATCAAGGGGGCAAAACAAAGGAGCTTTATATTAAACACCCGACCAACCGGTTTATTTTTTTTTATTTTGAAAACACTATGTAGTGAGTGATATTGAAATGCTCACATAGTCTTGGCCACAACAAGAAGATGGCATATGTAGGCAGGGGCGGAGACTGCTTTGTGACTTTGTTGTTACGAAGAACTGTGTATGACAGACTGAGAAGACCCTTTAGGAGATTCTTGTGGGAAAAATACAGGATTATATATCCATATTATGATGGGACGGGAAATGATGAGTTTTATTATGATTGTTTTTTGGGATGAGGAGTGATGATTCTCTCATTAGGGCTCTCATTTAGCAGATTTTGGTAAACTTGAATAGAGTGAAGGATAGTGCTGTTGGGGCGAATTCCCTTTGGTGTCCTGTTTTCTGCTGTCTCTCGTTCACATTTGTGCTAATAGAATAATTGATACTGTGAGCATACCCCGGTCTCTAAAACCAAATATGGGTGTGACTTCAATCTTTTAAGAAAAAGCAGTAGTGATGTCTGGTGGTAGGGGAGGAAAGGGGGAAATTGGGCAATGGGTTGCAGAATCTACTTTGAGAAGATCCACTGATTTGTCTATAACATGTTTTCCAGGCTTGCGTTTTACACTGCCTTGGCTTCCAGGTTTTCTTTTTGGGAACAGGCATGCATCTTGGCTTAATGATGCTAAAGACTTGGTATTAAATGACCAGATCTGTTCCAGTATTTGGTTATTTTTTTAATGTCATTGCAGAGAAAATGCTGAAACTTAATACTTCTTAACCTGAATCTAAATGCAAAGGTTGTCCCGAATTCATTTTAATATGTAAGTGATCAGAAGTGGTAATGAACAGATATTGCGTTAGTTGTGGATGTTATGTAGTGACCAAGGACGAATGGTTTAAGTCTGTCATTCAAAAATGGAAAGGCAAGTTTTAGGTTTGTTTTCATGGTGGTTACCATGACCTACAGAACTGCCCTTTCCGATGTGGATGACGAGCAAAACTTCACACTACCTCAGTAGTAGAGGTCCGGTCTCCAAGATCCAATGGGTATGAGCCGCCCCGGACACTGTTAACAGTGAATACAGAGTATTCAGTAATAGTATTAAAACTGAAAAACCCAAAGCAAGTTTTAGGGGGCCAGTGTAATATATAATTCTGTTTTATAAACCATTGTAAAGCTTAGGGGTTTAGTTGATTTTTAAAGCTCTTGGAGCATAAAGTGAAGATGGGAATCACTCTTTAAGCATCTACCCTGTACTTGTTACTACAGGCTGGTGGAATGATAGGGCTCGTGGTGCAGCCATGAAGCAGGAGATCTGGCAAACCACCGAAGATAGTTACAGAGGTAAGTCCTCAGAAAGTCTTTAAAAGGAGGCAACTTGGTGTTGTTAGCTTCATTTATTCAACTGGTTTCTCTTAATTACTTAAAAAAATCAAGCCGTAAACAGAGGCCATAGTCACATTAATATGTTTGTTAATTTTTTTTCCAAATATGGCCTTTCTCAATATTTACCCAGCCTCAAAAATAATTTGCAAGGTTTATAAGGGAATATGAATTGTATCGTGATCTTAATATAGCAAACTTCTGCAGGCCACTAAAAGCAGGGTCTAAGGGGTCTCTCATCCATCCCCTGTGGGCGGTCAGGACTACCAGTGGGCCAATGACAGCCACCCTATAGTGGTCTGTGGGCCGTAGGTGAGAGGCTGTACATTCCTGTCTTACGCGGGCCAGAGAAAACAGTTTAAGCCAGATCATAAGTCACAATGGAACCCATGATAGAGAGGTTTCTATTTGTGCTTGTCACAGCTCCCTTGTTTAAATTCTGGTTTGTCTTGAAGAAAATGGATTTGTATTAGTTGATTGTATAGTGGGCTGTGGTGGGTCTGCTATGCATGTAGTTATTATCAGGTTTCCCTTTTGGGCAGGAAAGTTGTTGAAAAGACCCCCTGCACTTTTAAAACGAGGCCTTTTCTCCCCTCTCCCCTCGTGGATGAATTGTTGTAACTACTGATGTGTAATTAACAAACATTGTAGTTTTTGGGCTTTGCTCATGTAACGACACCTAGGTTGATTCAGGGAAAGCTTCAGTGATCTTCTTCCATGTCTCTCAGATTGCCTCAGTTAAATGGTTGGTGTGGTCCCTCCCACATGAACAGCTACTCACGCAACTCACAGAACAATTTGGGAAAGCCAATACAGGGCCCATCCCCCCAAAGAAAAACAAGGAAGGCCAATACAAGATGGGGGACCTCTTCAAGAAACTGCAGGTGCTCTTTTTAAATACTGCAGTTGTGATGTGCCACATTAGTAATGCACAATTTGCAAAGTGTGAAAATATCATGTTTAGCATTAAAATGGCCAAATTAGTCATAGCTTGTGTTTCTCTTTTTGTTGTTGAGTTTAATTAAATCTCCACCCAGCCCTTTAGGCAGCCCATACACTTTTTCATTTTCCATTCAGAATAAATAATTATAATATCATCAGAGCCACCATTAATTTGTGTCTTTTTGCTACGCCTTGGGTGGTCTCTGTAGTTACATCTCGTGGCCCTGATTTTTCTTCTCTCATACATTTCCCAGCATGCAGACAGAACGGAACCAGAGAGCAGAATGAGACGCCCAGACAGAACAAACGAAGAAGCTGTCTTGGCGAGGTGGTCAAATACAGCCCAAGAGTCCATACAGGTGCAGCCCGCCCAGTTCCAGCCATCACGCTTTACTAAAGACCCACGATTCTGTTCATTTTGGCCTGCATAGAACATTCTGTTTGTTGGGCTCTGCAGCCAAGGCTGCCAGCGGAACAATTCTGATATCCCATTTGACCGAGAGGGAAACGAGGATAACAAAAGACGAGCCGAAGAGAAGGACAGGGTGAAATAGTTCTTACGGGACAGTTTGATGTATGGCCCTTAATTGAAGCACGGGGTCGCGGGCACCGTTGCGATTTGCATACTTTTAACACTATAGAACAAGCTTTTTAAATGTCATCTACAATGTTGTATGTATAGTAGTTTACACAGGTTAGAAAGCAGAGGGTTACGGTTCTAATACTGTCCAAACCACACACACCACACACACACACACACTCGGTTTCGGTTAAGGATCATTAGGGTAAGGTTTAGGGTTGAAGTAAGTGCCTAGGTTCACGAGCGAGCTAAGCGTTTAGGGTAAGGTGTTTAGAGGCGTCTTGAGTAGAGGAAGGTAGGGGTAAGGATTAAGGTTTAGAGGCTATGTTTAGGGTAGGGGTATGGTGTAGGGAAGGTTTAGGGCTGAGTAAAGAGGAACGGGTTAGGGGTGAAGGTGTAGGGTTAGAGGCATAGGTTAGGGTAAGGGCGGTATAGGTTTAGGGTAAGGTTTAGGGCTTGGGTAGGAGTAAAGGTAGGGGTCATGTTAAGGTAGAGGTAAGGTTAGGGTAAGGTTTAGGGCTTGAGTAAGAGTAAGGGTAGAGGTAAGGTTAGGGTAAGGTTTAGGTTTGGGGCTTGAGTAGGAGTAAGGGCAGGGGTTATGTTAGGGTAGAGGTAAGGTTAGGGTAGGGGTAAGGTTAGGGTAAGGTTTAGGGCTTGAGTAAGTTAGGGTAGGGGTAAGGTTAGGGTAGGGGTAAGGTTAGGGTAAGGTTTAGGGCTTGAGTAAGTTAGGGTAGGGGTAAGGTTAGGGTAGGGGTAAGGTTAGGGTAGGGGTAAGGTTAGGGTAAGGTTTAGGGCTTGAGTTAGGGTAGGGGTAAAGTTAAGGTTAGGGTAAGGTTTAGGTTAAGGTCATTTGAGTAGGAGTTATGGTCAGGGGTTTATTAGTTAGGGTAGGGGTAAGGTTAGGGTAGGGGTAAGGTTAGGGTAAGGTTTAAGGCTTGAGTAAGTTAGGGTAGGGGTAAGGTTAGGGTAAGGTTTAAGGCTTGAGTAAGTTAGGGTAGGGGTAAGGTTAGGGTAAGGTTTAGGGCTTGAGTAAGAGTAAGGGTAGGGGTAAGGTTAGGGTAGGGGCTATGTTAGGGTAGGGGTAAGGTTAGGGTAAGGTTTAGGGCTTGAGTAAGAGTAAGGGCAGGGGTTTTTCAGTAGGTGAAGGATACAATATATCTGTATCTATCTAAGTCTTATCTGTAAGTTTAGTGCTATGAGGTAAGAGTAAAGGTAGGGGCTATATTAGGGTAGGGGTAAGGTTAGGGTAAGGTTTAGGGCTTGGGTAGGAGTAAAGGTAGGGGCTATATTAGGGTGGAGGTTAAGGTTAGGGTAAGGTTTAGGGCTTGGGTAGGAGTAGGGGGAGGGGTAAGGTTAGGGTAAGGTTTAGGTTTGGGGCTTGAGTAGGAGTAAGGGCAGGGGTTATGTTAGGGTAGGGGTAAGGTTAGGGTAGGGGTAAGGTTAGGGTAAGGTTTAAGGCTTGAGTAAGATTGGTAGGAGGGTAATTAGTTAAAGGTGTAAGGGTTAAGCTTGAGTAGAGGTGTAGGGTGGGGTAAGGTTAGGGTAAGGTTTAGGGCTTGAGTAAGAGTAAGGGTAGAGGTAAGGTTAGGGTAAGGTTTAGGTTTAGGGCTTGAGTAGGAGTAAGGGCAGGGGTTATGTTAGGGTAGGGGTAAGGTTAGGGTAGGGGTAAGTCTGTAGGGTAAAGGTTTAAGGACAATAGTAGTTAGGGTAGGGGGTAAGTTAGGGTAAGGTTTATAGGCTTTGAGCTTAAACGTTGGGTAGGGGTAAGGTTAGGGTAAGGTTTAGGGCTTGAGTAAGAGTAAGGGTAGGGGTAAGGTTAGGGTAGGGGCTATGTTAGGGTAGGGGTAAGGTTAGAGTAAGGTTTAGGGCTTGTGTAGGAGTAAGGGCGGTGAAAAGGCAGAGGTTTATGTCCAGGGTAGGAAAGGTAAGGTTAGGGTATGGGTAATGTTTAGTGGTAAGGTTTAGGGCTTGAGTAAGAGTAAATAGTATGGGCTATATTAAGGGTGGGGTACGGTAGGGTAGGTTTAGGGCTTGGTTAGAGTAACGGATAGGTGCTATGTTAGGTTAGGGGAAGGTTGGGTTAAGGTTTAGGGCTTGGGTAGGAGTAAAGGTAGGGGTTATGTTAGGGTAGAGGTTAAGTTTAGGGTAAGGTTTAGGGCTTGGTTAGGATCAAGGCCCTGAATCCGTTGATCTTCAGTGTAGCTGAGAGAGTTGAGAAAGGATTGAAAAGCTTCAAACGAAATTTAATAATCAAAAGTAAATTAAAAACCCACCAAGACTACATGAACAAAGACAACGACTTAAGTAAATGAAAGCTCTTATTAAGACACAGAGATAAATCTGGGTAAGGTCGAAAGGATTATGGTAATTTTCAGGAAAACACACAATAAGTACAAAGTAAATAAAACAAATAAAGCACTGGTAATTACATACATTGATACTGTTCATGATCAAACAGTCTAAATTTAAGCTCGAAAAAAGAAACCAGGAAAGTAGAAGAACCGGGGTTCCTGTAGTGTACTGTGGTTCTCTGGTACACCGTAAGCAGATTCAGTAATGAATTTCAGACCCAGTAATGAATCTCAGATCCAGTGATGAATCTCAGATCCAGTGATGAATCTCAGATCCAGTAATGAAGCTCAGAACAAGTGATGAATTTCAGATCCAGTAATGAATCTTTTTTTTTCCTCTCTCATCAAGTTCCAGTGCTGAATCTACGATCCAGTGGAATCGACCTCAGAATCCAGTGAACAATGAATCTCAGATGCAGTGAAATGAATCTCAGACATCCAGTAATGATCATCTTTCCGTACGAATGAACCTCGATTTGAGCCGACATCCACAGTGAGAATCTTCGAGGCGCCCATGATACAAAGATCCAGTGAATGAAATCGCCACAAATCCGAGTGATTGAACTTGATTCAGATCCAGTAATGAATCTCAGATCCAGTACAGATATCAAGATTCCCAGTGATGAATCTCAGATCTGAGTGAAGTGGAAGAATCCCCCACGATCCCCCAGTGATGAATCTCAGATCCAGTAATGAATCTCAGATCCAGTGATGAATCTCAGATCCAGTAATGAATCTCAGATCCAGTGATGAATCTCCTATTCAGTGATGAATCTCAGATCCAGTGATGAATCTCTGATCCAGTGATGAATCTCTGATCCAGTGATGAATCTCACAGCAGAGTGATCGCAGATTGAATCTAGTGGTTTAAGGCTACTGGCGCCAGTGCCTGTCCATAGATTACATCAGACTCATCATGCTCTAGTGAAAAACTTGTGACAAACCTTTGCTGGGGTCCTCCTGGAAAGGACTACATGAAACAAGGTCCTGTGGTGTACTGTGTTCTCTGGACTACTTACAGCATAAAAATCCCTAAAACTCCGTTTTAAGTGGTTTTTAAAGTTATTTAACCCTTAAGATATTCCATTTCCATTGAAATATTATTTTCACCCCAGTTTCTGAATCTCCCAAATTTCAGTGGTGAATCTCTGGGACTCTCCGTAGGACCATCAGCACTAATCATGGAATCCCGCCTAGGGTTCACATAAGGCGGATGATGTCTAGTAGATGAAGCAGTAGGTTGACGTTCAGCATCCATGGCTTTCATATCCAGTAAAGAATCTTAGCGTTATGCAGTTGTGCCATCACTAATTTGGGTGATTTCCTCTTTCAATCCAAACGTTCGACCACTGTTAAATAATCTGTGACAGACTCCCTGCACTCCAGCTTGGTGTCTCTCACTGCTACAGCCTATCTTGTCCTTGCTTTGCTGCTGTGGAGCAGCACACGTGTTTGTAATTTCTCAGTGTCTCTGGACCTCTGCCATGGGCAAGCCTCTGAGCAAGGCTGCCCATTGTTCAGCTAAGGCAGGTACAAATTTGTGAAATTCCAGGGTATCTCCTGTTCACTAACAGCTAGATATATGATCCAGGACTCTTTAGAAAGGACACGTTGTGCTCTACTGACCTGTGACCTTTGTAATCTACAATGCTCACAGGAACAGATACTGTAGATTGATGTCTCTGTAAAGGTAGAGTCGGTTAAGTTTTTTCCAAAATGCCTCTAATATCCTCCTGAGAGCTCAAATCCAAAAATGAGCGCCCTCAACGCAGTACCCGAAGCTCGGATCTTGATGAAGGCCAGCCATGAGGTGCAACTAAAAGTGGGTGACAAATCTAAATACGACCCAGGACTTATTGGGAAGGACTTGCCATGCTCTTCATAGATATGTTTGAAGCTAGAGGTTCTCAGTGTGGTTTCGCCATTCAATGGACCATCACCACAGCAGACTAATGTCATGCAAGCCCGCTCGACTTTAATAACCCTGGTGCTCAATAAAAGTAGGGAATCCATAGTCTGACTTATTACCTGTATATCTTCAACCCTCCTCGTTAGCTTTAGCCTTATTGTTACTGATTATGTTGCTCTTAATGTCTCTAGATCTCTGGACCTCCCACCAACTCATCATCATGCAGTGACCTAACCACATAAGGCCGCCATTGTGCACCAGTAGGGTGGGTAGTTGGCTTTTCTAAGTAAAGTGTTAGCCACTGAAGTGAGTGGATCACTATAGAAGAAGGCTGTTTCCCTAATAACGTGGAACCTAGTGAAGATAACGGTACAAGGGTGGTGTGTTCTACATATTGAAGTGGCCACTGTTGAGTGTGACAGTGAACAAGGCGTTGATTGTGTTTAGTCAAATAAAGTGGCCACGCGTTGTAAGAAAAGCACAAAGGGTTGGTGTTTCCAGATAAAGTGGCCAGCGAGCGTGGAGCAGCTAGACCATTGTTCAGCTAAGGGTGATGTTTCTAATAAAGTCCACCTTCATCGTCAGCAAGTGCCTAACCAAGGCCGCCATTGTGCACCAAGGTGGGTGTCTAATAAACGTTAACCAGGGGCGTTGTGCTCTACTGGTGGAAGTAAAACAATGCAGGTGTTTCTAATAAAGTGGCCAGGGAGTAGGGAAGTACCAAGTAGGAGGTGTGTCTCAATAAAGATGGCCCAATGAGTGGGAAGTACAAGGCTGATGTTTCCTCTGAATCTAAAGTGGGCCATGTCGAGTGGAAGCACAAAAGGGTGGGTGTTTCCAATAAGGTGGCCTGAAGTGGGTACAAGTACAAGGGTGAATGTGCTTTCTAATTAAACGTGGCCAGTGAGTGGAAGCTCCACAAGGTGTTTGTGTTTCTAATAAAGTCGGCCAGTGAGTGGGATAGTTTACCAAGGGACGGTGTTTTCAATAAAAGTGGACCAAGTGAGTGGAAGCCCAAGGGAAGTTGTTTTTCCTAAATAAAGTGTGCCAGCATAGTGGAAGTACAAGGTGGTCTGTGTTCTAATAAAGTGGCCATAGTACAAGGGAGGTGTTTTTCCTAATAAAGTGGCAGTGAGTGGAAGTAGAAGGTAGGTGTTTCTAATAAAGTGGTTCAGCGTGGGAGTGGAAGTACAAGGGAAGTACAAGGGAGGTGTTTCTAATAAAGTGGCCAGTGAGTGGAAGTACAAGGGAGGTGTTTCTAATAAAGTGGCCAGTGAGTGGAAATAGAAGGTAGGTGTTTCTAATAAAGTGGTCAGCGTGTAGAAGTACAAGGGAGGTGTTTCTAATAAAGTGGCCAGCAATTGGAAGTACAAGGGAGGTGTTTCCAATAAAGTGGCCAGGGAGTGGAGGCACAAGGCAGGTGTTTCTAATAAAGTCCACCTCCACCATCAGTAAGTGCCTAACCAAGGCCACCATTGTGCACCAAAGACCAAATGTGCCAAGTTCCAGGGTCCGTATCTGTGGTTCCTTACCGGCTAGAACTATGATCCAAGACATCCTTCACTACCTATGCCTGAGCTTTTGCCCACAGTTACTGACCATCGTGGAGTAATCTGCGTGATGGATTCTGCTCACTCCAGCTCTGATTTCCCTCCATTTTCAAAGCCTGTCTTGACCTTGCTTTGCCGCTGCGGAGCAGCACATGTCTGAGTGCTCTGTGAGGCAGCAGTCGGAGGCATTAAGACAGGCATTCATCAGGCGCTTGCTCTACACCTGTTTCTGCTGTGTAAGACGGACAGCGCAAGAACACGCTGTCACATCCGTCTTCTGCTGACGGACAGACTAAAGCGTCCCTGTGAGCGAGAGGTGCATTACCGCACCCTTCCCTCACGTCTCCTCTTTTCTCCTTTAAAACTCCCCCACCTAGCCTTGAACAAGCCCCTTGGCGGTTGATGTGAAATGCTAAGTGGATTAGCACATATTCCCCGCACCTCAGTGCAGTAGCTGTAATCGTCAGTAACGTCTGAGTGCCGGTGTAATCATGGCTGGGCTGGGACGTGATTGGTCCAGGATGCTCTGACACAAGCGCCCGCTGGAAACAGAGCACTTGAGGCATCCTGGATGCTGCGCTGCGTGTGCCTGAGTGTGTTGTCTGGCAGTGTGTGTGTGTTGTGTTGAGTGGGAGGGCTCAGCTCTAACCCTGAATGAAGGATTGCCTCAATTTGTGTTATTAGGAAGTCTGCTATGTGGAATTGAAACCCAGGAGTGAGCCTACGGCGGCTTCCTCGCCGCTTTGTAAACGCTCCTACCGTTATTATTATTAGGATTGTATTTTTTAACTTGGGTGAATATGGCAGAGGCAAACACTACATGGCTTCTCTCTCTCCTCTTCTCTATTAGACACCTGGTCTGGGGTTGCTAGGTAACACAGTAGCGGGACGTTTGATGTGTGCGCTCCTCGCAAATGGCTTTGATCCCCCCCATACTCTGAAAGCCTCGAAGCCTCGGCCTCAGACCTGTTCTCAGTAGGTGTGCCTGATGCTCAATCATTCTGGGGCCATAACCATATTTGAAAGCATGGCTTAACCCTTTATAGTGCAGGCCATGCAGTTATGGATTATTGTTCAGTTGCTAGTATATACTGTATATACTATGTAGTGACGGAGCAGGTAAGCAGTGTATTAGGTACACCTCCTATTATCTACTGTCCATCTTATCAGCTCCACTGACCATATAGGAGCACTCTGTAGTTCTACAGGTACAGACTGTAGTCCATCTGTTTCTCTGTGTACTGCACTACCCTGAACCTTAAAGGTCAGGACCCCCATGGGACCACCACAGAGCAGGTATGTCTTAGGTGGTGGATCGTTCGCAGAGCTGTTGCTTCACCACAAGAAGGGGCTGGGTGTTTCTAATAAAGTGGCCAGTGAGTGAAAGCACAAGGGAGATGTTTCTAATAAAGTGGCCAGTGAGTGGAAGCACAAGGTGGGTGTTTCTAATAAAGTGGCCAGTTAGTGGATGTACACGGTGAGTGTTTCTAATAAAGTGGCCAGTGAGTGGAAGCACAAGGTAGGTGTTTCCAGTAAAGTGGCCAGTGAGTGGAAGCACAAGGTAGGTGTTTCTAATAAAGTGGCCAGTTAGTGGATGTACACGGTGGATGTAAAGTGGCCAGCGAGTGGAAGTACAAGGGAGGTGTTTCCAGTAAAGTGGCCAGCGAATGAAAGTACAAGGGAGGTGTTTCTAATAAAGTGGCCAGTGAGTGGAAGCACAAGGGAGGTGTTTCTAATAAAGTGGCCAGCAAGTGAAAGTACAAGGTAGGTGTTTCTAATAATGTGGCCAGTTAGTGGAAGTACAAGGTGGGCGTTTCTAATAAAGTGGCCAGTGAGTGGAAGCACAAGGTAGGTGTTTCCAATAAAGTGGCCAGCGAGTGGAAGTACAAGGTGGGTGTTTCTAATAAAGTGGCCAGTGAGTGGAAGCACAAGGGAGGTGTTTCCAATAAAGTGGCCAGCGAGCAGAAGTACGAGGGAGGTGTTTCTAATAAAGTGGCCAGTGAGTGGAAGCAGAAGGTGGGTGTTTCTAATAAAGTGGCCAGTGAGTGGAAGCACAAGGTAGGTGTTTCCAATAAAGTGGCCAGCGAGTGGAAGTACGAGGGAGGTGTTTCTAATAAAGTGGCCAGTTAGTGGAAGCACAAGCATCCTTGTCTGATTGTCTACGTCTGAGAACCCATAGCCTGTGGGGGTTAGACGAGCGTACTGTCAGGCACAGCCAGGCAGGACAACCATCCAGTAAGCGTAGCTGAGTATGGCACGCCTCATTAATGAAGCTAGTTAGTCTCCTATCAGAGAAACGCCATGTCTGATTAGCGGGGCCTAATCAACGAGGAACTGTTTCTTTGAAACTCGGGGGGTCGAAATTTCACCAGCCCTCTACCCGCCCATGCACGCGTCCTCTCTTTCCCTAATAGAAGCATTTTTACATCAGTCGATTTTCCGATATCTCGCAATTTGAGCAACTTGCCCTGACTGCTTTCCACCCGTTCCATTCCGATTGCTGGCACACTGGCACCACGTTCCACTACTCGACGAAAGCATATGTCCTTCCTGGCTGATGAAGTGCGGCTCTATATAACGAGAGCTGTTTTAACAGGTTTTGTCTTTGATCCTTGAGCGTTAGCATTCCGGCGTGCCATGTTGTTGTTTTGTTTTTTTGGTGGGAGTGCAATTGGATGCTGATGGGCCTTCACACTGGTTTTGGCCCAGCCTGCGAACGCTGATGCTTGTGAATGCTGATGGCTTTAAAATAAGCCCTGTGTGAGCTGCTACAAGCTGGAGGCAGCCTGTCTCCCCTCGGATATGGAGTTTCAGACACCATTTGCCATGGCTTGTTGAGCTCCTTCCCTTTTGTCTTCCACAAACGAAGACAGAAACAAACATGGCTGCACTGCGACGTCCAAAGCCATTCCACAGCTTTGCCCTGCTCTCCATGCTTCTAACTCATTCAGTTCAGCTCGTTGGGTAATGGTCCAAGCCTCTGGCAGCTGAGTCAGGTGCGGTAGAGCAGGTAAAGCGTTCATTCCTGTGGCTTCCCTTGCTGTTCAGTGTCCAATTACCTAGCATGCTTATGGAGACTGCTCCCTGGCTAGGACTGCACTTGCACAATAAGGGTCGTCTAGTCTCGGTGTAGGCGGCTAACCAAAACTGTACACTGGCCACTTTATGGTCGTCATAGCACCCTGCTGGTGGACAGGCTCTATGTTGATATACTGTTTGTCCTAGACATACTCTAGGCCACGCCTTAATCAGTGGTCAGTGGTTTCTGACCAGTGTGCCACTCTTGGCTGGGTGCTTCTGGGATGAATGGCAAAGAGGAGGCCCGGCAAACTATTGTGGCATCATCAAAGAAGACATGGCGTGTTAGACGAAGAGCAGTGGCAGCAGTGGAGACCTCCACCCAGTGCATCTACATGATGGTAAGCCCCACAACCCAGCACCGCGTAACACAGGCAACACCTATACATGTCTTTAAGCCATCAGTCCAAATGGTTTACATGTATGTTGTGAGACCCTCCTACTGCTGCTGAGACATTACCGGTGGTGCCATGCACCACCCTCCAGCATTGCCAATGAGCATTCTCAATACATAGGGGTTCATCACCTGGCAAGCCTCACCATGAAACTCACCAGGCCATCTTCCAGCCTGGCTCTCCTAATGAGAAAAGTACAAGGGAGGTGTTTCTAATAAAGTGGCCAGTGAGTGGAAGCACAAGGTGGGTGTTTCTAATAAAGTGGCCAGTGAGTGAAAGCACAAGGTAGGTGTTTCTAATAAAGTGGCCAGTGAGTGAAAGCACAAGGTGGGTGTTTCTAATAAAGTGGCCAGTGAGTGGAAGCACAAGATGGGTGTTTCTAATAAAGTGGCCAGTGAGTGAAAGCACAAGGTGGGTGTTTCTAATAAAGTGGCCAGTGAGTGGAAGCACAAGATGGGTGTTTCTAATAAAGTGGCCAGTGAGTGGAAGCACAAGATGGGTGTTTCTAATAAAGTGGCCAGTGAGTGAAAGTACAAGGTGGGTGTTTCTAATAAAGTGGCCGGTGAGTGAAAGTACAAGGTGGGTGTTTCTAATAAAGTGGTCAGTGAGTGGAAGCACAAGATGGGTGTTTCTAATAAAGTGGCCAGTGAGTGAAAGTACAAGGTGGGTGTTTCTAATAAAGTGGCCGGTGAGTGAAAGTACAAGGTGGGTGTTTCTAATAAAGTGGCCGGTGAGTGAAAGTACAAGGTGGGTGTGGCTTGTGCTGGGGTTTGGTCCATGTGATCCAGGACCCGAGAGCTAAAGGTGGATGTGTAAGCCGGCAGGCTGCTGGGAGTTTGTTACCGCAGCGATTATGGAGCTTCTGTGGACCAAACGAAGGAGTCTGGCACCACTTCAGCAAGCCAGCAGCTGGAAGGCTCATCCACACCCACCAGGCGCGTTAAGTGCACTTCACTTCTCCGAGTATCGGGGGAGCTGATCTGGGATTAGGGGGAATTTAATGAAACGTGGATGAAAAGTCATTTCCTGCTCGTATGGAAACGAATGACAAGGCAAGTTCACCATTTGAACTGTTGCTGAAGTTGTTCTCCGCCCAATCCCTTTTCTTCTTCCTCTTTCAGATTTCGGGTGGTCTAATCGGCGTCCCCCCGGGGGCTTTACGATGTTGAATAAGGAAATGTGTTTTTGTATGAACGGTATTATCCTAGCTCCAGCTTTGTTAGGAAAAAAGGGAAAGCGGTTCAAATCAGTGATGTGTGACGAGCCCTCCGCACGACGGCGTAAACTCAGGTGCGGCAATTTCACAGCTAATTAGATGCAATTAGCACACGGTTATTGACTAATAGATTTCAACAACAGTGTGGAAAAATAAGTCTGCCGAGGGAATCCTCCTGGGACGGGATACGGAGTCTTGGGGCAGCAGGTGGTCGGAGCTATGGAGGTTCCATAAACCTGCTCCAGTCGGCCCTGTCACTTGCTACCTAAGCCAAAGCGATGGAGGGTGTTGTTGCTTGTGCTTAGAAGTCGGCTATTACACAGTTGGTTCACATTATTATGACCACTTCCTACATTTGATGTCAGCAGCTCTTTCGGGGAGTTGTCGGGCCCACTCATCCATGTGAAGGGCACTCTCCACCAATTAGGGTATGGATTCCAAGGTCAGCCAAGCATTACCTAAGCCAAAGCAATGGAGGGTGTTGTGGCTTGTGCATAGAAGCAGGATATTACACAGTTGGTTCACATTATTATGACCGCTTCCTACTTTTGATGGCAGGAGGGCTTTAGGGGAGTTCTCAGGCCCACTCATCTACGTGAAGGGCACTCTCCACCGAGCTGGGTATGGATCCTTCCTTGCAGATCACGTACACCCATACATGCTGATTGACTTCCCTGGGGTGGATGGGTTCTTTCGGCAAGACAAGGCGGCATGGCTAGAATTGTCTGACACTGGTTGGAAGACTTCTTTCCCCAGACTTGAACCCAGCTGAGCATCGGTGGGACCACCATGAACATCGTGTTGGACGGATCCTTCCCCATGCACCCTCCAGCAGCTGTGGGAGGCACTGCAGTCTGCATGGCCCCAGATACCCACGACAGGATCTGGAGGAGCATTAGTGAGGTCAGCTACTGATGTTGGAACATTGCTGTGAGGATCTGATTGAGCATTAGTGAGGTCAGCTACTGATGTTGGAACATTGCTGTGATGATCTGATTGAGCATTAGTGAGGTCAGGTACTGATGTTGGAACATTGCTGTGAGGATCTGATTGAGTATTAGTGAGGTCAGGTACTGATGTTGAAACATTGCTGTGAGGATTTGGTTGAGTGTTAGTGTGGTGAGCTACTAATGTTGGAACATTGCTGTGAGAATCTGATTGAGCATTAGTGAGGTCAGGTACTGATGTTGGAACATTGCTGTGAGGATTTGATTGAGCATTACCATGGTCAGCTACTGATGTTGGAACATTGCTGTGGGGATCTGATTGAGCATTTGTGAGATCATCTACTGATGTTAGAACATTGCTGTGAGGATTTGATTGAGCATTAGTGCAGTCAGCTACTGATGTTGGAACATTGCTGTAAGGATTTGATTGAGCATTTGTGAGATCATCTACTGATGTTGGAACATTGCTGTAAGGATTTGATTGAGCATTACCAGGTCAGCTACTGATGTTAGAACATTGCTGTGAGGATCTGATTGAGCATTAGTGAGGTCAGCTACTGATGTTAGAACATTGCTGTGAGTATTTGATTGAGCGTTAGTGAGGTCAGGTACTGATATTGGAACATTGCTGTGAGGATCTGGTTGAGTGTTAGTGAGGTCAGCTACTAATGTTGGAACATTGCTGTGAGGATCTGATTGAGCATTACCAAGGTCAGCTACTGATGTTAGAACATTGCTGTGAGGATCTGATTAAGTATTAGTGAGGTCAGGTACTGATGTTGGAACATTGCTGTGAGGATCTGATTGAGCATTACCAAGGTCAGCTACTGATGTTGGTACATTGCTGTGAGGATCTGATTGAGCATTAGTGAGGTCAGCTACTGATGTTGGAACATTGCTGTGAGGATCTGATTGAGCATTTGTGAGATCATCTACTGATGTTAGAACATTGCTGTGAGGATTTGATTAAGCATTAGTAAGGTCAGCTACTAATGTTGGAACATTGCTGTGAGCATTTGATTGAGCATTAGTGAGGTCAGTTACTGATGTTAGAACATTACTGTGAGGATAATTGAGCTTTAGTGAGGCTAGGTACTGATGTTGGAACATTGCTGTGTGGATTTGATTGAGCATAAGGTCAGGTACTACTCCAGGTCATCCCAACAGTATTGCACGGAGCTCCATCACTCCAGATGCAATCTTAGATTCGTGGGGTTATGCAGCGTTTCCAGAGACAGATCTCGACATATTCAGAGGGTTGAAAAATCGCTTTGATGGTGAGAGCGTCTCCCTCCTCCTCCTCCTCCTCCTCCTCCTCCTCCTTCACCTTTTCATTTCGTCTTATTTTACGTGCTGTCAAGACAAACACGACGGACAAGAGACAGAATTGCTTGGGAGTTCACCACACCAGCAGCTGTCATTAATAATTTGCCCGGACTAAAGCAGACTAATCATCATAGTGCAGGGAACGAGGCCTGTCTGGTTTCTGGCTGATCGCCGTTACGGGTCCCGGTGTCAAATTGGCTGCAGAGATGATTAGGCTGGCGTGGGGAGGGGGTGGCAGTGGTGGCAAAAGGGGGCGGGGGGAGGGGAGGGAAGGGAGCCGAAAGGCTTGCAAGGTTGTTTCCATGCAATATTCATCCCTCATCTGAGAATACAGCGGCTTCAAGTTGTTTCAGATCAAAAGCATTTTTATTCGGCGGCGAGGGGAAAGCGCTTGAGCGCGTGAGGGGGAGGACTGCGCTGAGTGTCTGTCTGACTTTGATACTGTATTTCATCTCCTCTCCGGCTCCAGCCATGCAAACGCCACCCCGAACCGCACAGGGGCCCGGCGCCTATATGCTTGGGTGTCGGCTACCTGCGTTCTCAACCGGAATCTAATTTCAGCGTCTCGGAAACTTGTCAGCCAGTGCACCATGTTTGTTCTGTCGTTCATCCATGTTTCTTTCTTGTCTGCTTTCCTCAACTTACATAATCATTTGCAGGGGCTTTTGGTGTGCCACTGCGGCTGCTCTTCTTGTTGCGGTTGTTGTTATTTTGCCTCGGCCAACCTTGTAAACAATATGTATTATTGAATATTTGCTCTTGAGCTGCAATCTCCTCTGTGTTCCACATGAAAGGCACTCGTCGTTTAGATGACCTTCTGAAATCTGTTGTTGTTGTCGGGAAATACACTTGTCATCAAAGGAATACCTGCACGGGGAGAGCTGCATCAACCCACAGGAGTGAGACTTGGTGGGTAGCTTTGACATTGTGAGACATGTCTGGGATTCAGGTTTCGGCTGCCGGTGTGATGTAGGTAGGGATGGGCCTTATCAGCCACAAGAGCAGTGATGTCCTCCATCCTGTTAGAGCCAGTGCTGTTAGACCAGGACTACATGCATGCAGACTGTTATGACGACTGTACTTCACCACGTCATCGTCACCAAAGGCTGAAAAGGTGCCACACTTGTGGCGGGTGTGGTGGTTGGTGTAGCTCAGCGGATAACACCACTACCCTTCAAGTAGCCACTACCAGAGACTGGGAGACTGGGGTTCGAATCCCGGTCTGGGTGACTATGCTGTGCTACACCAATAAGGGTCCTTGGGCAAGACTCCTAACACTACGTTGGCCCACCTGTAATATGATTAACCTTGTAAGTCGCTCTGGATAAGAGCGTCAGCTAAATGCCGTAAAGGTTGTCAATGGAGTGACTAGCAGTGACCAGTCCCGCTTTGGTCTTGGTGGAGACGACCAACTCATCCGTGTGTGAAGGCACCATGGTCAGCACCAAGATGATGGTTTGTTGTTGAGCGTCACATGTCCAGAAGGCCTGGTGTCACTCCACCTCCTCCCCTGCCGCACCATCTGCAGGAACTGTGTGAGGATATTCAAGCTGCATGGGATGGATTATCACCGGACACCATTAGGAACCTCTACAGCTCCATACCGGGACTAAGCCAACATGGCGGCCTGACTCCATACTACTTCTGTATGTGTAGCTCAGTAAATATTGATCATATCAGTCTAAATGTATCATCAGTTATTGATCCTGGTGACCTTTACCTTCCTCCCCAACAGCACCGCACTCCCACACCTCCGTCTGGGTGCAGCTATTCCTTTGACGATGGGTGTTAACTAAATGCATGGGTTTCAATGAAGAGAGCCGGCTGCTTCCCATTAAACCTCCAAAGTATAAAACACGCCGCATGTCTTTTGCACATTTGGACAGCCACCCTCTCACCCGTGAGCTCAGGGACACTGGTAATAGGATGGCATGTGACTCCGGGGTCTATATGCGGTCATTATAAATGAGGCTGTCCTTTTCTTTTCCGTGTGAGGTGCAGTAATTGAGGCAGCAAAGTTAAGAAGCAATGGGGAGAAAGAGGCACCACACGTACCACACATGTGCATGAGAAGCCGAGAGTTCCTTCAACTGTGTGGGAGTGAACTCGGCGACTCCGTAATGAGCGGCGGCCGGAGCTTTGAGGGACGTTTGCGCAAGAGCCTTCCGCATTGGAAACCGTCTGTCCAACCGGGTTCCGCCCCCCCGCCTCGCGAAGAGCGTCTTGCGCTTTCATGTCAATTATTTTTTGATTATGATGTTGAACAAACATCACGGCCCACGTAGGCACGTCAACGGTCGGCTAGAGCATTGCGGTATGTGCATTATGGGAAACGCTGGCTATGAAGATGATTTAATTTCTCCAGAATTACATCACATAATTAAGGGTTTACGCGCCCGAGAAGAGGTTCAGCCCAACGCTCACGCCTAGCAACTCACTTCCTTGGGCGATGATACAATAGCGTTTCTGTAAACCACCAAGCCTTCGGAGGTTGGATCATGATTCACGCATGCATTATTAATTCCCCCATTCAGAAACAACCGCGTTCTCATTTTGGTGCTCCATGCAAATGCTTCTGTTATACATAATACCGGCAGTTATTACTAGTCCAGCGAGGAGGTCTACCACGCTGTGGGTCTACCTCCAGTTAATTAGGAAACACAAGTTGAAGCTAAGCTGAAAGTAGACCCCTGCTGGAAGTCATTAAACTGTTGGGAAATTGCTAATCAGTTCAGCTGAATGAAACTTGGTAACCTCACCATACCATAACAACGAGTCCCCTGAGGCTGAAACGTACCCGATAGCCTGTACTGCCTCCACAAGCACCATTAATAGCTTGGACTGGATTACATGGGCTGGACAAGTTTCTGGATGTAGCCACATCAATGTTCAGACACTCTTGCATCACAGAATCCCGTAGTTGGGCCAGATTTGGTGGACGCCTTCCCTGTAGACTGGGATTTTAGCCACTGCTGGTAGATCCGTATGGCCGTACGCTTCCATACACCTGCAGATTCAGCTACTTCCTTCACACTATGGTCTTTGGCCACGCCCACATGCTCAGTCACTCCTTTTAGCCGATCATTAACATCTGCTCTGGAGCCATTTTCCACACATGGAACGAGACATTCCCTGCACTGTAGCACCTCTTCTCAAACTATGGATCCCGTCACTCACACCCCAGCGGTATTTATAGCCCCATGCAGCGCCATCTGCAGGAGCCTGACGGCACTGTTTGACTGGTTACACTGCAATGAGGGATTGATACATTACATTTATAGGAACACTGACCAGAGTCATCACATGCTTCACCCCTCAAGCTTAATTTGTTTCATTTCACCATATTTGAAATATTTTTTTATTTTTAGATGTTATATCTTAAATATAGTTTGTGCCGTCAAAGCTTTTACTCGCCGAATTCTGTTATTAACATTACACTGGTCTGGTTGCACCATATGACTTACTGGTTGTGCCGTCTGACTTTTTAGACCGATTTTAATCTTGATCTTGAAACAGGCATCTACTTAGACACTCATAGAAACCGTTTTCCTTACTTTTGAGATTATTCTTACGTATTTTTCAAATGATAAACTGTAATATTGACTATAACTATTATAATACTTACACATTTTGATGATTTCCATGAGGAAGTTATATCAGCTGACACGGTAAACTGAACCCATCTAACCCACCCAAAAATTGTGAAACAACCTCAGCAATGCACCATGAAGCTCACCTCCAGGGTTCTTTATGACCCAATACCCTGAACCCGGTGTCAGAAAAGCGTGTCAAAATAAAAGTCCTTTATTTTCGGTTGTGCAGCCTGACATTTAAGGAAGTAAGAACCTGCTGCCTGAAGCTTTTACTGACTCAAGTACTTTTACAGTTCTCAAACATAAAAACCTATTATTATTTCCCCTTCTATCTTTTTTAATTTCATTTTTAACAGTTTGCTTATTTCAACATACAGTGGGGTGCAAAAGTTTGGGCAGCGTTGTTAATTTTCCTGATTTACCTTTATAAAGCATTGATTGTTTAGATAAAAAAAATCGGTTAAATATATCATATAGGGGACAAACACAGTAATATTTGATAAATAACAGCCTCTAAAAGCTTCCTATAGCTTCTAATGAGAGTCTGGATTGTGGCTGAAGGTATTTTAGACCATTCTTCTTTACAAAACATCTCTAGTTCATTCAGGTTTGATGGTTTCCGAGCATGGACAGCTCTCTTTAAGTGACACCACAGATTTTCAATAATATTCAGGTCTGGGGACTGGGATGGCCATTCCAGAACGTTGTACTTGTTCCTCTGCATGAATGCATTAGTAGATTTTGAGCAGTGTTTAGGGTCGTTGTCTTGTTGGAAGATCCAGCCCCGGTGCAGCTTCAGCTTTGTCACTGATTCCTGGACATTGGTCTCCAGAATCTGCTGATATTGACTGGAATCCATGCGTCCCCCATGCGTACAATTGCCCCCCTTAAATACCCTTTCTCATAATTGGAGTCACCTGTGTATGGAGGTTAAGGGTCACTGAATTTACCAAACCAAATTTGAGTTGCAATAATTAGTTCTAAAGGTTTTGAAATCAATAAAATGACAAATTTATGCACCTGCCTACTTTTGTTTAACCAATTATTGCACACTTTCTGTAAATCATATAAACTTCATTTCACTTCTCAAATATCACTGTGTTTGTCCCCTATATGATATATTTAACGCAATTTTTTTATCCAAACAATCAATGCTTTATAAAGGTACATCAGGAAAATTAACAAAGCTGCCCAAACTTTCGCACCCCACTGTATATGGTAGGAGGGGTTGCACCGCATGACAAATGTAGACTTTCAGAGGCAAAAAGAAACGAATTCTGTATGGATGCACTGAAAACTGGTAAAGCTTAATTATTCCACACTACTCGTCTATTTATTACATTCGTTTTTGAGAAATTAATAGAAACAAAAATTCCGTCTATACGTCTATTATATAGTGCATCCCTATGCGCTTACAGAATTCTCATTACAAAACCATGAGCATTAACACGGAGTTGCCGTAACAGCCTCCCCAGTTCTGGGAAGGCTTTCCACTAGCTTTTGGAACATGGCTGCAGGGATTCGCTTCCATTCAGCCAGCAGAGCATGAGTCACTGAATTCCTCAGTAGGACACATTCTACTGCCAGTGTTTGTCTATGGAGATTGTCTATGGATCTGGATTAGACCCTGCCACTAACTAACTGCTGCTAATCCACGTAGGCTGGCATGAGTGATGAGGTCACGTCCCAGTGCTGCTGTTAGTAGGCCAGCGGTTGGCAGAGGGTTTTACTTGGGCTACTGCTGCAGTGTTAGGACTTGAGGACCTGCCAGTGTAGCCCTCTCTATCCCCTTTATTAGATATGTGTGATGCACTGAGATCAGATTTATCATCGGATTATGACTATTTGCAACACAAGGGTCAGTACAAGCACCATCAGATAAAAGATGGGTAAAATAAAATTGCTTCCTAAGTGCTTCGATGGTGGTTCTGGAGTCAGGCCTAGTAAAGGGTCCTAACAGGTTCTAGAGCTGTGTGGAATTCTGATGTATGACAATTCTGATGTATGACAATAAAGAACTTACCAGGGGAGGTCTTTGTCATGGGCTGGAGGTTAGGGAACCATCCATGGGACCGAAGGGTTATCAGTTCTGTTCCCTGAACCGTCAGTAATGACTGAAGTGCCCTTGAACAAGGCACCTAACCCCCAGCTGGATATAGCACCACTGCTTCATCATGCCACCCCTCCAGGCGAGGGTGCTCACTGCCTCCTAGTGTGTGTGAGTGTTTCGCTTCACATATGGGTGAAATGCGGAAGACGAATTCCTCTGTGAGAACACCAGTGCTCTGGGACATGTATATTTTGACAAGCTCACAACATGGTATGGTCCATTTTTGTTGCACACCAGCACCGACACAGTGCATCAATGCACATAGGTGCTCAGCATCTGGATGCCAAGCCCTATTTAATTTCTTAGTACGTCTTGAAATATATATACAGAGAAGCCCACTAAGCTTATACAGCCCCCTATTAAAACACTACCACCACCATGCTTCACTGCTACCACTATGCTGTCTCTGTAGTAGTCTAGTCAAACCACACATGCTGAACTGTCGGATTAAACCAGCAACCAAAGACCGCAGGACTTCAGTTTTACTGGTAGTGTGGCTCCTCTGAAGCAATATGCTACCAATGACTCTAAAGAATGCACAGTCAAGTCATTATGACCACCAGCTATAATCCAGAGTTGAATCCAACTCAGGCCCTTCATGATACGTATATGATTTGTGGACATGTGACATGAATGTTAATGTTCAGATCGGATTTCATGGGGGGTTGTCGACATCACTGCATGTGTTTGGGGATATTTGGATGGAAGTAGGAAATGCTAAACCCACAAGACTTTGGAGGTGTGTTTCTTTGAGATATCGAACATGAGTATAAATATATATAAAGAGTTATATACTATCTAAGGAACAGCTGGCCCCAGAAGGAGGTGTGGGAGTGCGGTGGTGTTGGGAAGGAAGATAAAGGTGACCAGGATCAATAACTGATGATACATTTAGACTGATATGATCAATATTTACTGAGCTACACATACAGAAGTCTGTCTCTCAGTATGGCGTTGGGCCGCCATGTTTGCTAACCCAACATGCCAGACGTCTCGGTATGGAGCTGTAGAGGTTCCTAATGGTGTCCTGTGATAACCCATCCCATGCAGCTTTAATATCCTCACACAGTTTCTGCAGATGGTGCGGTAGGGGTGGAGGTGGAGGGACACCAGGTCTTCTGGACGCGTGACGACAAACCGTTCATCTTGGTGCTGACTACACCACTGACCAAACCTACCCACCGATGTTCAGCCCTGTCGGTTGATTCCTTTGGGAACAGGTTTTTAGCAGTGGGTGTATTTACTTTTTGGGTTCTCTGAATTTTTTTCCAGACACTGAAGTAACTATAGACTTAATGGTTGTTTTGACTGGGAAGTTGATACATGAAAGAGCGACCTCTGACTCACCACAAGCAGTGCGGAGCTTTCTGCGCTCATATGCCTTCACATTTAGTCAGGCTTAAATGTCTAATTGTACTCACCGCACCCCAAAGAGAAGCTGCAGCGTATGCCAAGTGGTTATGAATACATATTCAGTACAGTAGATGAAGTCGTTGCACTGTTCCGGTTGATTGACATTGGACCATGTGCGTGTCCTTGCTTACCCTATGTCCCCATCCCGCATGTGCACCCTCCCATGCTGCTGTGGTTCATGCGGTCTGTTTGTGAAACTGGAGCAGGAGAGCGAGGGGGGCGAGTGAGCCAGCATCATCGTTGTTGGGGATGAGTCACGGGACGATGGAAATGCCATCAGTGGCAGAAGAGGGAACCCAGCAGGAGGCCTGCACGTTTCACTGCTCCTACAGCAGTGACCTGGCGTGGCCTCGTACCGCGTCACCCCTTCGTCCACGCTGATCTGGCCTTTGGAAGCTGTCGGCGCCCCTCCTAATAAGCTTCCCGGGTGTGTATGACAAGCTTCCCTTGTTTCGTCCACTGTGGGCTGTGAGGCGGAATGAGAGACGCATCCTGACAGACAGAGGAGGAAGTTCTC
Source organism: Prochilodus magdalenae (assembly GCA_024036415.1). Lineage (NCBI taxonomy): Eukaryota > Metazoa > Chordata > Actinopteri > Characiformes > Prochilodontidae > Prochilodus > Prochilodus magdalenae. The sequence goes on along the minus strand of JAMWET010000642.1, from coordinate 21,923 downwards.
TCAGGGCCCGCCGCAGGACTTCACATGCTTCCCTTATTGAACTGAATACTGTATGCCGTGCTCTGCCTCAGATTAACGGTGCAATTATACATTCATAGGCTCCCTCTCCAGCGCAGGGTGCAGCGTTCCATAAGATGAGTTCGGCAACGTAGGAAAAATGAGTTTTCACCCTTCTCCGTTCCTTCCTTTTCTTTTCCTGTTGCAGTAATGAGGCCATAGCGGCCTGCCTCTTTGCCAAGTGCCTGTAATTCCGAGCTGCCTTTTGTTTACACCCAGCTTCCCTTGATCAAACCGCACGCCGCCTGTAAGTGTCCGTCTTTGAGAGCCTCCATATGGAGCATCAATCAAGTCGGAAGCTAATGCATAATTCTTCAAGTGTTTATCCCTCCTGTCAGAGAGGCAGAGAGGGAGAGTAATGAACGCCAGCCACTTTCTGGACAGGGTGCCTTTAGCCTGGAGCTGCAGCACGCTGCCTCTGGCTCCTCCTCCTCCTCCTCCTCCTCCTTTCGGATCCACGCTGGCGATATGAAGTAACGTACCTTGACTATCAGAGCTAAACATCAAGTTGAGGCCATATATGTCAAAATAAGGAAACTAGGGTCGGTTAGATAGGCGATGCCCATTGTCCAGCTGTCAGGTATCACAATGTTGAGTCACCATCATGATGCCCCTATAGGGGGCGCTATAGTAAGAGGATGCATTTACCTTCACAGCATTTAGCTGACTCTCTTTTCCAGGGCAACCTCCAAGGTTATTCATATTTCAGGTAGGCCAGTGTAGTGTTAGGAGTCTTGCCCAAGGAATCTTGTTGGCATAGCAGAGCATAGTTACCCAGACCGGAAATCAAACCCCCGTCTCCCACAAGGGGGGGTGGTGCTGTCCACTGAACCACACCAACCACCAGGAGACACCCGTGGCAAAATAAGTATTCCCTTTTCACCTCAATGTCGAATGTAAAAATCAACCAGTGATTCAGGAATGCTCCTTGTATATTAGCCACAGCAGCTAGCTAGCTATATTAGCACCAAACTAGCCGGTTTAGCTCGGTGATATTTGGAAGTTCTATGGCAGCTCTGGTCTAAATACAGACACTTCCAGCTCATAACAGGTACGTTAGTCACTTTCTTTGATTTGTATGTCTCAGTGTTTGAGTTTAACGTTTTATTGACAGGCTTAAAGTATGTCTTTTACTGTTTTACTGTGTTAGCCAGCTAGCTTTCTGCCATTTCAGTCATTAACAAAGAGACTGTCTGTCTGTCTGTCTGTCTATCTGTCTATCTATATATCTATCTGTCTGTCTAACTGTCTGTCTGTCTGTCTATCTATCTATCTATCTATCTATCTATCTATCTATCTATCTATCTATCTATCTATCTATCTATCTGTCTGTCTGTCTGTCTGTCTGTCTGTCTATATATCTATCTGTCTGTCTAACTGTCTGTCTGTCTATCTATCTATCTATCTATCTATCTATCTATCTATCTATCTGTCTGTCTGTCTGTCTGTCTGTCTATCTATCTATCTAATTATATATATATATATATATATAGATATATATAGATATATATAGTTTGGTGTGCTATGACAACTGCCCTTAACACCACATCATCAACGTCACCAAAGACTGCAATAGCGTCATACCAGACTGTCATGAAGTGACTCAGAATGGCACTCACTCCACCTCCACCCCTACCACACCATCTGCAGGAACTGTGTGAGAATATTTACACTGCATGGGATGGATTATCACAGGACACCATTAGGAACCTCTACAGCTCCATACCGAGACGTCTGGTATGTTGGGTTAGCAAACATGGTGGACCATGTTTTAGTGTCACACTGAGAGACAGACTTCTGTATGTGTAGCTCAGTAAATATTGATCATATCAGTCTAAATGTATCATCAGTTATTGATCCTGGTCACCTTTATCCTCCTTCCCAACAGCACCGCACTCCCACACCTCCTTCTGGGTGCAGCTGTTCTATTAATGATGAGCGAATATTACCTGACCTGACTTTACCAGTGGCCTCAGAGCTCTGACACAGCATTGCTGTTTTCCTTCTGCCTGGAAGCGTTGCTCATACCCTCACTCAGTTATATATGTAAACTGGTCTGATCTGTCTGAATACTGGCTCACTCTGGTGTCTGTGTTTAGTTTAAGTGAGTTTAATGAACAGTAAATAGATTAGCTTGTTTGGCTAAGATAACATCATGAACTCGGAGGCTTGTTTGCTTTGTGCATATGCTATGTTGAAAGTAAGCAGCGGTATAACTGGCGTTGTGAGGGATCTGTTTGAAAGCTGTCATCATGGATGAAAAGCTTTATGAGTAAGAGAGAGATAAATAGACATGAGTGGTGTCTGTGTAGTGTTGAAGGAAGTTTCCCGGTGAGATAGATTTCCTCTGAGTCATGGGTGTGCAGTCATGTCAGTATCTATATGAAGCTTCTGATAAATATTTAAGATGAAGGATGCACATCATCAACCCAGTAACCATCCCTCCAAACCATGTAACAGGGGGTAGTATGTACACTCATCCTTAAAGTACAGCTGCACCCAGAAGGAGGTGTGGGAGTGCGGTGCTGTTGGGAAGGAAGATAAAGGTGACCAGGATCAATAACTGATGATACATTTAGACTGATATGATCAATATTTATTGAGCTACACATACAGAAGTAGTCTCTCAGTATGGAGTCGGGCCGCCATGTTTGCTAACCCAACATACCAGACGTCTCGGTATGGAGCTGTAGAGGTTCCTAATGGTGTCCTGTGATAATCCATCCCATGCAGCTTGAATATCCTCACACAGTTCCTGCAGATGGTGCGGTAGGGGTGGAGGTGGAGTGACACAAAGCCTTCTGAATGAATGCTCATCTTGGTGCTGACCACGGTGCCTCCACACATGGATTCGTTGGTCGCCTCCACCAAATGTGGGAATCGTCACTGAAGATGGCCCGCTGCCATTCTGAGTCACTCTATGACAGTTAGCCTTAATCTTGTACCTGACTGACTCAACAGCACTGCTCCCCTCCATCAGTCATCCTGTAGTCCACTGCAGTCTCTGGTGACGTAGAAGTGGTGTTAAGGACAGTCGTCGTAACTGTGTAGTCCTGTGTCGTGCAGCCATCTGCCACTGGTGCTGGCACTAACAGGATGACACCACTGCTCACTGAATGTCCACCATCATGGCTGTTGGGTCAGTCAGGTACAGTGATAAGGCTGTCCTGGCTTACGCCACATGCACAGCTGAGCGTGAAACTTGAACCATTGGCATGTCTCATGATGTCAGACCCACCCACCATGTTTCATAGCTGTCGGTTGATTCCTTCTGGGTGCAGCTGTTTGTGCACCTGCTTGTTTGAGAATGAGGTACAGGACAATGGACTCGCAATGCACAAGCACTAAAGTCACAGTATCAGATTGTGTCTTTCATCACAGAGCCCAAGGCAACCCTGGAAACTCCTCACTTCCCGCCAGCCTGTGAAACCAGCCGGGCCTAAGCGAGGCCTCCTTAAAAAAAAAAAAAAACCAGGAAACAGTGTGGTCCAATAGTCTGTGTCCACGCTGGTTATTTACGAGGCAGATGGGTTGCATAAATTTAGCTTTCAACGTCCTGTTGGAAGGCTCAATTAGACAGGCTGAGTGTTCGCACGTTCGTCCAGGTCTCCGTTGCTGAAAAACGATAGCAGGCAGATGGGGGGAATTTTTCATTTTGGTGGAGGTGCCACATTCTGTCTTCCCACAGTGCTCTCGTTGCATAATTAGTTTGATGAATAAAAGGACGGTTCGCCAGCCCGGTAACGTGCAGTATATAAATGTAGGTGGGAAGATTGAAGATGATTTGAATTCACTGATGGCCGGTGCTTCACGCCTGAAAGTGCTGGAGCTGAGTAATAACAGGAAGGAACCATCATGGCAACATATGAGCCATGTGATTCAAATCATCATTATTACGGAGATCCTTAATCTTATTAACTGGGCTTACCGCCTCATGGTGATATCTCCACCTCTGTCTGTCTTGTCCTTCTGTTTTGGCCTTGCATTGGTGGCCGGACCCGGATGCCAGTTTTTGGGCTATGGTGCTTCAGCAGTACTCAACAGTGGATGTTCTGAGCTTTGCCCTGGGCATTGGGCCAAGAGGACGGGCCTGAGAAAGACAAATGATATACAGTCACCGTCAAACAGTTACATAACCAGTTGCATCCAGAAGGAATCAACTGACAGGAAGAACTTGGTGGGTAGGTTTGACGTCGTGAGGCATGCCATTGAGACATGCCAAAGTTTCACGCTTGGTTCCACATGTGACGTAAGCCTTATTGTTGTACCTGACTGACCCAACAGCACTGTTGCCCTACATGAGTCGTCCTGTTAGTACCAGGGCCACTGGCAAGACTACATGCACGCAGACTGTTATGACGGCTGCCCTTAACACCATGACATCGTCCTCCCAACACTGCAATGGTGACCTAGGGTAGGGTTTGACATTGTGAGGCATGCCAATGATTCAAGTTTCATGCTGGACCACATGGGCCTTATCCCTCTACCTGACTGACCCATGACCTCCATGAGTCATCCTGTTAGTGCCAGCACCATTGGCAAGAGGCTGCACCACATCAACGTCACCAAAGACTGCAGAGGTGTCGTGCCAGACTGTCATGGAGTGACAGAATGGCAGCGGGTCATCTTCAGTGATGAGTCCCACTTTAGTCTTGGTGGAGGCGACCAATGCATCCGTGTGTGGAGGCACCGTGGTCAGCGCCAAGATGAATGGTTGGTTGTCACACGTCCAGAAGGCCTGGTATCACTCCACCTCCACCCCTACCGCACCATCTGCAGGAAGTGTGTGAGGATATTCAAGCTGCATGGGATGGATTATCACAGGACACCATTAGGAACCTCTACAGCTCCATACCGAGACGTCTAGCCTGTTGGGTGAGCAAACATGGTGGACCATGTTGTAGTGTCATACTGAGAGACAGACTTCTGTATGTATAGCTCAGTAAATATTGATCATATCAGTCTAAATGTATCATCAGTTATTGATCCTGGTCACCTTTATCTTCCTTCCCAACAGCACCGCACTCCCACACCTCCTTCTGGGTGCAGCTGTTCTTTAGACGGTGAGTGTATGATGCCTGTAATAAAAGCACATGTGGTGCTTAGCACAACTTTGCTCCATCTACCAGGCCTGTTAGCCTGTCTTAGCAGTAGGCTAGGTGCTTGCAGCAGCACAGTGCTTGCACAGGTTAGCCAGCACTTGATGGACGTGGTCTAAATCGAGGTGGGAATGGCATACATTGCTGTGGTGTTGTAAACAGTTCCGAGTTTTTAAAGGGAGGAAATGTTTATGTTGTGCAGTTTTACACAAGGACGTTTGGTGGAGTGCTGTGTTCTCCAGAGCAGAGCAGGGGGTTGTAGTTTTAGCTGTTAGCGCTGGCGGGGCTTTGTTTCTTGTTGCTGTGTTTCCTGCAGTTTTCAGCCAACTAAAAAATGAAGCAGTGTTACAGACCGTATCCCTGAGTTGTCCAATTTGCTGCCGAGAACCCTGAACATTAGCCTTTGCTGATAGAATCAGGCATAGGCGATATGGGCGGATGCTAGGGGTGCCGTCCATCCGTAGGACCACAAGGGGATGCCTCAATTGAGAGAAAAACATACCACATACTATTTCACTGTTACTAGTATTTGTTCTATTATTTCTATATAGTGTACTTATATATGTAAACTTAGAGATTAGCTAACAACGTAGCAGCTGGTAGCCAATATGTGGAAAAGGCTGAAGCCCTCTGGAGCCCAGAGGAGAAAAAACGAAAAGAAGAGGATGAAAGATGGCAAAAAAGGCAGAGGTAATATACTGTGATGAATGAATATGTTCTCTGTTGCATAGTAATTGGGAGTGCCAGATGCCCAGAGCAGGATTAGCCAGCTCGATAATGTTTGCTAATGTAATAAATAGCTAGCTAGCTGGTGGGGGTGTTAGCGTCAGTTAATCCCACCCTAAGTTTATCAGGAAAGCCTGGAAAGACTATGAGGAAGTTTAAAAATTCTGAGAAATTCACTTGTAAGTGTGCTGCCTGAGCGAACCATCCACTGTCTGCCCTGAGGGAAGTGTTTACTGACCTCCTAGCCTAGTTAGCTAGCCAGGGTTAGCCCTGCTTATACCAGTGGGTTAGTCTGTGTTTCCTTTAGTCAGTAACTGATGTAGGACTTCAGATTTTCATTTTTAATTCATTCACTGAATTCAATATTCACAGATTAGTAGAGAGAGGGCTCAGTGAATACGAGTTCTGTGTGAATGCTAGGTGTTGTGTTTAGCGTGTTAGCAGCTATAATCTCTCTTAGCTGCTGTTTTAACCTGGGTTTTGCCATCCAATACACACCAGCCAAAATCTAGCATAAGGCATCACACTGGTCAGGGCCGGCTCTGGGTAGATCGAAGACTGAAGTAGTCAACTAATCAGGTTCAGCCATTTTGCTTTGATAAGCATTTATCCAGTGTCCATGCTTATTACCAACCTTGTTGTTGATGAATAACTGTCCTAATGGCGCATTCTGGCCAAAACCACACACGGTCCCTTTGTGCTGTACCTTAAGGTTTGGAACAAACTGCAGCTGCTTTGGGTTTTTTTTTGTTTTTTTTTAAGTGTTGAGCTAACGCTACTGCTAGGAAACTCAATATCATATTATCTGTCATACCTGTGTTTAAGTCATCATTATGATTGGTTACTCTATGGGTGAAATGACTCATAAGGAACAGAGGACAACAAGCTAAAAGCTAAAGTTAGCATAGTTGCTAACTGGCTTTGTAAATACCCCAGTTTTCTTTCTTTCCACTGTCTAAACCTGTCTCCGGTATCCATTTAGTGTTATTTAATATTTGGTTTGATGACCAAGATAAGAGTTACAATGATAGCCTGACTGTGTTTATTAGCCCGTTGCCCAGTGGCTAGGCTGTAAGTCAGGACTGGTTGACACCACTGGGATTATTAATGGTTTTATGATGTATCTGCATAATGCATGCTTGGTATTGGTGTGAGAGAACAGTGATGAATGAATATGAAACTTTAATGGCTATGGATGAGTAAATCGCATAAAGCTTCTTCTACGGCTCCTCAATCTCCTCAGCTTACTGTTAACTGCACATGTGCCACAGCCCAGATCTGAGCAATGAAAAGGCTAGCTCTAACCATCACAACTGGAACTATGGCCTTGCTCAGACTGCCAGCCCGAATCTGATTTTTGGTATATCTAGATTGATTTTTGACAGCCTGGACAGCAAAAAACAATATACGCTAACCACATTCGAAGGTGGTTTAAAATGGGATCCAGTCAGATTGCATCTCAATCTGGACGGCTTTGACGGCTTGAATCAGATTTCAAAGCATCAGCTATGTCAAATCCAGAGATATCGAGGTACTGGGATTTGCTACGCTGCTCCTGGCATCTACATCTATGCCAAAACACCTATACAGATGGGTTGGTGATGTCTGGACACCCAAATCCGATCTGATCCCCTGCACATACCATATGGACATTGGTCCCAGAAAGAACTGATTTGAGAATCAAATCTGATTTGACCCCAGTTTGCACACAGCCCTGAAGCAGCGGCCACCAACCCTGGTCCTGGAGAAGTTCCAGCTCATCAGTGCCCTCAGAAATTCTTGACTGGACTAGGTTTGCTGACCACTATCCCAGACCAGAGTGTCTCAAACCTGGTTCTGGAGGCACCCTGGCCTGCACATGTTTGTGCTTTCCCGGCTCCCTAATACACATGATTCTGAACGGCTACTGAACAGCCAGTAGTGCTGAGGCACTGGTATGTGGACCTGGTTCAGCACATCTCACCAAAACCATCTATATAATGATCTCCATGGACAATCATCACCCTGCACTTTACATTAGCATACTATACTTGCACATATACAGGGGTTGGACAATGAAACTGAAACATCTGGTTTTAGACCACAATCATTTATTAGTATGGTGTAGGGCCTCCTTTTGCGGCCAATACAGCGTCAGTTGGTCTTGGGAATGACATATACTGAGTCCTGCACAGTGGTCAGAGGGAGTTTAAGCCATTCTTCTTGCAGGATAGTGGCCAGGTCACTACGTGATGCTGGTGGAGGTTCGTCCTTCTTGGTGGTATGCTGACATTACCCTGGATATCGTGGCTCTTGATACATCACAAAGACTTGCTGTCTTGGTCACAGATGCGCCTGCAAGACGTGCACCAACAGTTTGTCCTCTTTTGAACTCTGGTATGTCACCCATAATGTTGTGTGCATTGCAGTATTTTGAGCAGAACTGTGCTCTTACCTGCTAACTGAACCTTCACACTCTGCTCTTACTGGTGCAATGTGCAGTTAATGAAGATTGGCCACCAGGCTGGTCCAATTTAGCCATGAGACCTCCCACACTAAAATGACAGGTGTTTCAGTTTCATTGTCCAGCCCCTGTATATCGTCGCTGTCCAATGAAAAACATGTATCTCCATTTTTGTCCATTTTGACTTTTATGCATCATTTGATCACATGAGCCCCTGTAATTTCATGAAGAACGGACCACCCCAAACTGCTTAGACGCCTGGTTCCATTGACTCTGAGGTTTTTGGCCTCTGAGTCACAGTTCCTTTTTTTCTTTGGACAGCAACGATTTTTGTTGTTTCCTGTGCCACTGTTTTCACTCACCCACAAAAAACAATATACAAGTGCATTTGCTTATTAGAAACTGTCAGAGTTCTACAGGAACAAAAAAGGTCAAATGTCAATTACAGTGTGTTTTTCGGTAGAGCTGGACACCCAAGTCTCGAAGCATTAAGGAACCGTTATTTTTTAGAGTGGAGCTGAGAATGCTTGGCCCAGCTCTCTACCGCTTTCATCCTTCCTCTTCCTTTGCCTCTTCATCTTTCTCTCTGTGTCTTCTCCATAGTCCCTCCGCCCACTTCCCCAAAGGAAAGGGAGCCTGGCAGCCTTGGCCCCCTTAAACGCATCATTTCTTCAGAGAGAGGGCTCCTCGTGGGCTGACCTCAGTACCGGCTGGCTGCCTGCCACTTCCACTCGCTCGGCTCATCAATCCATCTCGCTTCTCCGTCGGCCTTGATTTTATTGTCTCGCTCAACTCTTCTTCCCCTCTCTTCATCTCTCATCCTAAATGTCATCCTATCAGATGCGCCTGCGATTCCAAACAAACATGCCGACCACCTGCAACAGACGTTATCCGAAATCAGGCCGGGGGCGGGGGCCCGCGTGGGTTGGGAAGGGCATCGGGATGAACTCTGGGACCAGGGGCTAATCTGTCCTCACGACTGATGGACGTTGATGATGTTTGAGCGCCCTTGCGCCGGACGCTTCCGTGTGCTGTGTCACCCGGGGGGCAGCTGGGGGGACGATGATTGATTCGGTAGGTATTTTCCGCACAAAAATAGCATGACATTTTCCCTCCACGTTCCCCGGTCATATATGCTACGTGACATTCACACTCGGGAAAATGCAATTTCTCTCTCTAACATGCAGACCGAGCGATATTGACATGCTAGCTTTGGAACCGCCAAAGCTACTTTGTGTCATGAATGCTAATGTTCCCGATCATATCGCCACCACCATGAATGAGGACACGTCCTTTTCAACCTCACCCCTTATATGCAGGGACATGTGTTTCTTGGGATTCGCTGATCAATACCTGCTACGCTCCGCTGCCAAACATCTTCATTAAGGAATGGGACCAACTTGCATGGATGCTCACAAGGTGCCGGGATATGGAGACATATTAAATGTCAGCCATTCTTTTTGGACTCTCTAAAGCACTAAAGAAGAGCCTTCAAGTCTATTTCAACCATACACAGGACGTCCTAGCTTGCTGTAGTCACACGGTGTATATTAGAACTTAGAGAAGCATCACTAAGAGAAAGTATCAGGAGAAGGAAAGGCCAAGTACACTAGAACATGGTCCCGGTGTGGGCACCCTATAAAGCCTGCACTAGGCACCTAACCAGCAGTAGCATCTGGTCATTTGGTGGAAGGTATGGAGGATGATGGGGCTATGAATACCTGTGGGGTGTGAGTGATGGGATCCATAGATTGGGAAGAGGTGCTACAGTGCAGGGAATGTCTCGTTCCATGTATGGAAAGCAGCTCCAGAGCAGATGGTAATGATTGGCTAAAAGGAGTGACTGCATGTGGGCATGGCTAAAGACCATAGTGTGAAGGAAGTAGCTGAATCTGCAGGTGTATGGAAGCGTACGGTCATACGGGTCGACCAGCAGTGGCTAAAATCCCAGTCTACAGGGAACTGGGCCAGGGAAGGCATCCACCAAATCTGGTCCATCTTTGCAATTCTTTGATGCAACAGTCTCTGAAAACTGACCTACATCCAACTTGCCAAACTGAACGTATGTCTTTGGATTGGGGGAGGAATCCAGAGCACCCAGGAAGAACAGGAAGGACCCTGAACACCCCAGCTAGGAATCAACCCCACGTCCTTCTTGCTACGAGGCAACAGTGCTACCCACTGTGCCACCATGCCGATTCAATTCCAGACTGTAGAGTTTCGTGTATGCATGCAACTTGGGCACACACTGGGTGGTCTTGCCGAGAGGCTTGCCCATAGTGGAAGTCCAGTAAGCCAGAGAAATTTAGAGCCACGTAACTCTCTAACTGAATTCAGACTTTACCTCTCCCACCACACATGGCTTATGTATGGCTGTCTTTCTCAGGCTAAGGGTGACCACGTTTGGTATCTGATCCATAAAGTACTGTACCTATGCCGAGAAATGCCCAGCAGGTCAGTGGAGGGTGATGTGATGATGTGTCCTCAGGAAACCAGGGATACGCCCCCTGAAATCACTGGGGTCTTCACCTGTTGTCTTCTCTTAGGCATCAGTGTAGTTGGTGTCATGGTAACGTGATTGGCGACTAGTTGACATCAAGCTTAGGACATCCTGCACTACTTGTCCTGGATTGGTCTTTAGCTTGGGACCACCTGGCCCTCCACTTTCACTGCCAAGCTGAACTCCACTGCTGACAGCGGCGTTGCCTTTTTCTTCCAGGACTGCTTCACCTCAAGATATTGGGTTATTGAACCGAGGTGCGTGTGACGGCGTCTGATATGCGAACCCCACCGCGCACACTCACAAACACCAGCTTGGCTTGCTTTGCAGAAGCTGAAATACCCCACAGAGTTCATCTTCAGCGTCTCAGTCTGCCCCCTTTTGACGCACGTCTTGTTCCCCTGCCTCTGCAGGCTGGAAGAGAGGAGCGCTTGCTTTTGTATTCCTTCAAATATTTTCCTTGCATCTGTCCTCTGAAGAGACCCCGTCATGTTCTGTCCCAGCGTGGGGTCGAGACCTTGGAGAATGATTGTGTCTCTGTTCTCTCTGCCCAGTCCACCTCAACCAACACAACACCGATGTAACCACCGGTCTGTGTCGCGCCGCTGCACCGACTTAGCAAAGCAAATGTCATGTTTTAGAGGCTGAAGATGTGTGAAACCAGATGAAGAAAATGTCAGGAGACTCCAGGGATTTCTGATTTGACACAAAGGAGGATATTGCATAGCCAAGGCCCGTAGAACCCTTCAGCTGAAGATCGTTACAGGCCTGCGCTAGCTGCGGACACGCATCCTCGGAACAGGATTTCATTTGTGGGAATAAATGAAGATAATACTGTTGTCCTAAACATTTCTATCAGTTCTCCGGCAGCCCAGAAGAAGCTGTACCGTACGTGTTCGTTTACCGCTTACAACGCAGTGACTGACAGATGTGTAGTTATTTCCAGGCTGGATTATTTATGAGACATTCATCAAACGTTTAAAAAAACACATAGAAAAAAACAATCTTTTGTTGACATTCGTTTGTTCTTGTCCAGATCTCTATCTTTCTTTGACGTCTCTCTTTCAGCAGCCTTAGAGAAAAGCCTGCAAACCACATAATAACATTCAACGGTTCCACGTCACGCATCCCGTTGCTAAGCATTGCTGATAACTTGAATGCAGTTGTGATTGCTACTCGTTTCTGCTTCAGTTTGAGCCATAAATGTCCAAACTTGGTCAACTAACACGAAGGGAAAAAAACACCTTTGTAACAATGCTAATTTTTGTTATTTCTAGTAGTATATGAGTGCTGAGATAAGAGACACATCAACTTTCATTTGCGTGTTCTAGATTAGACTTGAATCTTATTAAGGACATCCGATGTTTTATTGTAAGCTAGTTTCACTTCACCAAAAGGTATTGCTAGAGTCAACTGGCTTTTGTACCAGCTACTTTGTTTTTCGACTGCAGATACAGTATCCCCCGTCCATGTAGCTGGTCATTATTGTGATGCCACATGAAACTGCCATGACATGAAAGAGACAGATGTTGTTCAGAACAGGCTTAAGACAGAAAGACTGCTGTGTGGTCTGATGTACAACAACTGTCCATCCTGTGTGATCTGGTGTGGAACAACTGCCCATCCTGTGTGGAACAACTGTCCATCCTGTGTTGTCTGGTGTGGAACAACTGTCCGTCCCGTGTGGAACAACTGCCCATCCTGTGTGGAACAACTGTCCATCCTGTGTTGTCTGGTGTGGAACAACTGTCCGTCCCATGTGGAACAACAGTCCATCCTGTGTGGTCTGATGTGGAACAACTGCCAATCCAGTGTGGTCTGATGCTGCACTACTGCCCATTCTGTGTGGTCTGATGCAGAACAACTGCCCATCCTGTGTGGTCTGGTGTGGAACAACTGCCCATCCTGTGTGGTCTGATGCGGAACAACTGCCCATCCTGTGTGGTCTGGTGTGGAACAACTGCCCATCCTGTGTGAACTAATGTGGAACAACTGCCCATCCTGTGTGGACTAATGCGGAACAACTGCCCATCCTGTGTGGACTGATGCAGAATAACTGCCCGTCCTGTGTGGACTGATGCAGAATAACTGCCCGTCCTGTGTGGTCTGAGGAAGACAAACTGCCCATCCTGTGTGGCCTAGTGTGAAACAAATGCCCATCCTGTGTGGACTGATGCGGAACAACTGCCCATCCTGTGTGGTCTAAATCAGAATCATTCTGTGTGGTCTAAATCATTGCTCTCATTATTTATCCAGTAGAGGCTAAGGTTTAGGTTTATATCATGATTAGAAGACCCTACTGCCCAAAACAAATTCAAAGAAGACTGGAGACTTGGGTGATAATTTGGGCTTCCAGAAGGCGTAAAGTGAAGTTTTGCTCACCCATCAGACTTCCTTGGTTGATTTCAAGGGGTGCATTCAAGGGGTGCTTTCCAGAGCCCTATGTACCCTTCCTGAGGCATATGGTGAGAATGACAGGAGAGACAGGTGAGGACTAACCATTGTGGATCCTCTTGTTTACAGATGTCTGGCTAATCTAGAGCAGAAGACATTCAGATGTGAGTAAAAATGCTATTGTTTATTAATTTAACTTGTCATTGCTAATATTCTGTATTCAGATACGGTAGATAAGTAAATTAGCTCGCTGGAGTGACTCGTGCAGAGCCCGCACATTGTTCAAGTCTGTCCCAAATGCATATACACTCACCGTCAAAAGAATAGCTGCAACCAAAACGTATCAGCCACCAGGAACGGAACTTAGTGGGCATGCCAATGATTCAAGTTTCATACTGGACCACATGGGCCTTATCCCTGTTCCTGACTGACCTATGACCTCCATGAGTCATCCTGTTAGTGCCAGCACCATTGGCAGGAGGCTGCATCATGCAGGACTACATACACATAGACGTTACCATGACTGTCCTTAACACCACGTCACCATCACCAAAGACTGCAGTGGTGTCGTACCAGACTGTCATGGAGTGACTCAGAATGGCAGCGGGTCATCTTCAGTGATGAGCCCCGCTTTAGTCTTGGTGGAGACGCCCAACGAATCCGTGTGTGGAGGCACCGTGGTCAGCACCAAGATGCATGGTTTGTTGTCCTGCGTCACACGTCTAGAAGCCCTGGTGCCCCTCCACCTCCACTCCTACCGCACCATCTGCAGGAACTGTGTGAGAATATTCATGCTGGGATGGATTATCACAGGACACCATTAGGAACCTCTACAGCTCCATACCGAGACGCCTGGCATGTTGGGTTAGCAAACATGGCGGCCCGACTCCACCATACTGAGAGACAGACTTCTGTAGGTGTAGCTCAATAAATATTGATCATATCAGTCTAAATGTATCATCAGTTATTGATCCTGGTCACCTTTATCTTCCTTCCCAACCCAACCGCACTCCTTCCTTACTTCCTTCTAGGTGCAGGTGTACGATGTGTGTAGTAAGACACGCTGCCTATTTCCTCAAATGTTAGTTTGGAGCTGTAGTTGTTTTGTACCTGTACACTGGAAGCCTCCCTTGGGCCCTCCTCGCTCTTGCACGGCAGCGCGGGAGCGAGCTTTGGCTATTTTTGCCGCCGTTCTGCTTCTTTTACATTTGGCAAGGATCGTGTGGGTACGACATTAAAGATTCACGAGATCGCTTGCCTTCAACACCGCGTGGGGCTAGACCTCGGGCTGTAAGCTACAAAAACAAACACAGCTCTGGGAATGACGGAGGCAATTAACCAGGTTAGGATCACCGGCGCCCAAACGTTCCGAGTCCTGTAGGTTCGGACGCAGTGGCTCTGCAGACGGGACACATTAGCATGCATTAGCTCAGTGTTTTGGACTAATCGGGTGGTTTTTAGGAAGGGGGTCTGTTTGTGCTGCTGAACCATCGCACTGTGTGGCAGAAATGCTCAGGTAATGCCTGCAACACTGAGTGACACATGAGGGGTAATGTAGCCGTATTACGGTTAAGCTATAATGTCAAATGTATCAGAATTAGCTATAGGCTAGTGGCAGAATTAGCTGGATTAGCTCTATTGCATTGCGTCTAGCAGCAGCTATGCTCTTTAATGCTTACTGACAGTCACCACAGTAGCACTGCGGCTTGCTCCGAGCTGCTTCCTGAAGGTACACTTGCAGTGTACTTCACAGTTCAGCTTCCGTGGCTAAAAGCATGGTACACCTGTGTGGCTAAGCCAAGCTAATCAAACTATTCATTCTTTAACAACGCTAACGATTTCCACATTGCTCAGTCCGGATGCGATGCTGCGGTTGGGTTCCAGCAGTGACTAACTCTTATCTCCAGTATCGATCTCTGCAAGTGAAGGTTTAGATAAATGGGACACCCTCCAGCACCATATTTAGTCCCTAGCATTGCACTGTTAGACTGGACATGGTTTCACCTTTTAGCATAGCATGGCTGATTCAGGGTGGGCCCTCATTATCATGATAGAATAGCAAGTTAGCATAACTAAGTGCAAAGTTTGGTGGAGGGAGGATTACGGTGTTTGGCTGTTGTTCAGGAGTTGGGCTCGGACCTTTAGTTCCAGTGGGAGGAACTCTTAATGCCTCAGCAGACCAAGAGACTCTGGACCAGTCCATGTTCCCAACTTTGTGGGAACAGTTTGGGGATGGCCTCTTCCTGTTCCAATATAGCTGCACACCAGTGCACAAAGCAAGCTTCATGAAGACATGGAGGAGCGAGTCTGGTGTGGAGGAACTGGACTGCTGTGTACGGCTCCACCAGGAGCTAGCGACTGTCCAGGGAGTCCCCCAACATCACCACTAACGTTTTGAAGATACGAGGGGTTGGTATAGGGTGGGTTACGAGACTTAAATCGTACTACCAGGTGATGGCTGGTAAAACTACTTCACTACTTCATGAATCAGGGCTGGGTGGTGGCAGTGGGCAGCGCTCACCCTCACAGCAAGATGAACCTGGGTTTGAATCCCGGCTGGGGCAACCTGGGTCGTTTCTACTCGCGTGTCTATTTTCTCCATGTGTCTATGTGGGTTACTTCCAGGTGATCCGGTCTCCTTCTCCTGTCCAGTGAGATTCCTGTCTAAGCCCCCCGCCACCAATGACCAACACAGATGGACTACAGTCTGTGATTGGTCAGTGGAGCTGCTGAAATGGTCCCAGTTCAGATAAACAAGGATGTAGAATGAACTACATACAACTGCATAAGCATCACAACCGGGCCTGTAAAATTAGAACTTTTAAAATGACAAAGGAAATGGACCCCTAAATGTGGCGCTAATATTCCGTATGGGGAACTTTTTCTAGTATCAGAGTTCGGCTGTATCGTCCTCCCTTACTGCTAACCCATTCTGGCTGCCCAGGGGCAGCTGGGAGGGCCGGTAGGCTTAGCGCCCACAAGGTCAGGTGTTAGCAAATACCAAGTACCTTGTTCAGTTCTGGCCAGCATCTGCCTAATGAAGGAGGAGCGAGGCCACTCTGGCCATGGTCAATATTCAAAAGGGGCCCAGCGAGCCAGCGATCAATCCAGGGATGAATCCAGCATCGAGGTGCTGCCGACCCCCTCCTGCTGAAGGAGACGCATCTGGGCTCCCAGGATATGCTTGTTTATGTCTGTATTGCGTGTTTGGAAGGTGGGGAAGCGGCTTTGTGTACAGTAGAGCCGTCCTGCTGGGATGCAGTTAGCGTTAGGACAAAAGCGTAGCTGCACTGCATATGACTAATCCTATCAGTGCACTGTAGTGCACAGCTGTGCCTTCAGGGGGCACTCTAACGCTTTCTTACTGCGATCTGGTATTGGTCTCTCTCTCTCTCTCACGCTCTCTCTCTTTCAGTGTTTCTCCACTCTCTCTCTCTCTCTCTCTCTTGCTCTCTCATGCTAGCCTTCTTTCTATTTCAGTGTTTCTCCACTCTCTCTCTCTCTCTCTCAGTGTTTCTCCACTCTCTCTCTCTTTCTCTCTCTCTCTCTCTCTCAGTGTTTCTCCACTCTCTCTCTCTCTCTCTCTCTCTCTCTCTCTCTCTCTCTCTCACGCTAGCTTTCTTTCTTTTTCAGTGTATCTCCACTCTCTCTCTTTCTCTCTCTCTCTCTCTCTCTCTCTCTCTCTCTCTCTCTGTGTGTTTCTCCACTCTCTCTCTCTCTCTCTCTCTCTCTCTCTCTCTCTCTGTCTCTCTCTCTCTCTCTCTCTCTCTCTCTCAGTGTTTCTCCATTCTCTTTCTCTCTCTTTCAGTGTTTCTCCACTCTCTCTCTCTCACGCTCTCTCTCTTTCTCTTTCAGTGTTTCTCCACTCTCTCTCTCGCTCTCTCACGCTCGCTCTCTTTCTCTTTCAGTATTTCTCCACTCTCTCTCTCTCTTTCTACCTCCTGTCTCTATTTTCATTCCTCTATTCCTTTATTTCTGTCATTCGCCATCTCCTATTCTCCCCTTTTCCAGCTCCTGCTTATCACTCTTCCTCTTCCTTTTTCTGCACCATCCCTCTCTCTGTCTATTTCTCTCTCTCTCTCCCTTTCTCTCTTTCAGTGTTTCTCCCCTCTCTCTTTCTCTTGCGCTCGCTTTCTTTCTCTTTCAATGTTTCTCCACTCTCTCTCTCGCTCTCTCACACTCTTTCTCTTTCAGTATTTCTCCACTCTCTCTCTCTCTCTCTCTCTTTCTACAGTGGGGAAAATAAGTATTTAGTCAGTCACCAATTGTGCAAGTTGTCCCACTTAAAAAGATGAGAGAGGCCTGTAATTGACATCATAGGTAGACCTCAACTATGAGAGACAAAATGTGGAAAAAAATTGAGAAAGTCATTTTGTCTGATTTTTAAAGAATTTATTTGCAAATAATGGTGGAAAATAAGTATTTGGTCAATAACAAACAAGCAAGATTTCTGGCTGTCACAGACCTGTAACTTCTTTTTTAAGAGGCTCCTCTTTCCCCCACTCATTACCTGTATTAATGGCACCTGTTTGAAGTCGTTAACAGTATAAAAGACACCTGCCTACAACCTCAAACACTCACACTCCAAACTCCACTATGGTGAAGACGAAAGAGCTGTCGGAGGACACCAGAAACCGAATTGTAGACCTGCACCAGGCTGGGAAGACTGAATCTGCAATAGGCAAGCAGCTTGATGTGAAGAAATCTACTGTGGGAGCAATAATCAGAAAATGGAAGACCTACAAGACCACTACTAATCTCCCTCGATCTGGGGCTCCACGCAAGATCTCAGCCCGTGTGGTCAAAATGATCACAAGAACGGTAAGGAAAAATCACAGAAACACAAGGTGGGAGCTAGTGAATGACCTGCAGGAAGCTGGGACCAACGTTACAAAGGCTACCATCAGCAACATACTACGACGCCAGGGACTCAGATCTTGCAGTGCCAGACGTGTCCCCCTGCTTAAGCCAGTCCATATCCAGGCACGTCTGAAGTTTGCTAGAGAGCATTTGGATGTTCCAGAAGAGTATTGGGAGAATGTCATATTGTCAGATGAAACCAAAGTAGAACTATTTGGTAAAAACACAACTCGTCGTGTTTGGAGGAAAGTGAATGCGGAGTTGCATCCAAAGAACACCATACCAACTGTGAAGCATGGGGGTGGCAACATCATGCTTTGGGGCTGTTTCTCTGCAAAGGGACCAGGACGACTGGTCTGTGTACATGAAAGAATGAATGGGGCCATGTATTGTGAGATTTTGGGTGCAAACCTCCTTCCATCAGCAAGGGCAATGAAGATGAAACGTGGCTGGGTCTTTCAGCATGACAATGATCCCAAGCACACTGCCAGGGCAACAAAGGAGTGGCTTCGTAAGAAACATTTCAAAGTCCTGGAGTGGCCTAGCCAGTCTCCCGATCTCAACCCCATCGAAAACCTTTGGAGGGAGTTGAAAGTCCGTGTTGCCCGCCGACAGCCCCAAATCATCACTGCTCTAGAGGAGATCTGCATGGAGGAATGGGCCAACATACCAGCAACAGTGTGTGCCAACCTTGTGAAGACTTACAGAAAACGTTTGACCTCTGTCATTGCCAACAAAGGATATACAACAAAGTATTGAGATGAACTTTTGTTATTGACCAAATACTTATTTTCCACCATTATTTGCAAATAAATTCTTTAAAAATCAGACAAAATGACTTTCTCAATTTTTTTCCACATTTTGTATCTCATAGTTGAGGTCTACCTATGATGTCAATTACAGGCCTCTCTCATCTTTTTAAGTGGGACAACTTGCACAATTGGTGACTGACTAAATACTTATTTTCCCCACTGTACCTCCTGTCTCTATTTTCATTCCTCTATTCCTTTATTTCTGTCATTCACCATCTCTTATTCTCCCCTTTTCCAGCTCCTGCTTATCACTCTTCCTCTTCCTTTTTCCGCACCCCCCCTCTCTCTCCGTCTCTTTCTCTCTTTCATCCTCTCCCTTTCGCTCACACGCTCTACATCCCTCTGTGTCTCTGCTGCTCTGAGAAGAGCCCCGGCCCCAGCCTGCGGTATGAAGCTGGTGGAGCACATTGACCTGTTATTCCCCGTGTCTCTTTGAACAGCCAGGTCTCTAATGCATGTTGCCTTCCCTGCGAGTACGAGCGTGTGGGTGTTCAGCCAAACATAGTACGCTTCCTGCCAAAGGAGTGGGCCGCATCTCGAAGCGGCACACCACGGCACGCCACTTCGTCATTCTCCCTCGCCTTATTCATATTTTTAAACACCGGAATGCTCACGATTCACACCAGTATAACTCGCTCTGGGTCGGCGCCAGCTTGCAGCTGGAGGAATTCCAGGACTAATTAATAAGTCTTCTGTTGAATATGTTATTTTATTACCGCACCTGTTAAGAAACGCAACGGTGGGCGTCTGCGCTGTGTTGCCGCGGCTGATAATGAACTGTTATGCAACAGTGGTGTTAAGGAATATCAGGAAGCTGAGCGGTCCGGAATGCATGTCTGGGGGCAGCTTGTCAAGCTTTTGCTGGTGGCTTGCAGAGAAATCTGCCACCGACACATTAAACATGCTGTGCAATGTAACGTATAAGTTGCGACAGTCGTGACCTGCAGAGAATGAGCGTTCAGTTAATTGCGACCGCACTGGTTCTACACCAACACTTGTAAACCAGCGGCACCAGTCACCACCTCGCTCCAGTGTCATTAGATATTTCTGCATATGAATATGAATATAGTCCAATTCATTTACATTGTGGTGACAATATCGGGGAGACTGCATCCTGGACTGATTACTCTACACACTACAGCACTCAGTAGCAGTAATGCTAATCATTCAGCAGTCAGTACCAATACAGCCAACCAATCAGATCCCGATAGCAGTAATGCCAACCAGTACTGCTAACTAATCAGTACTCAGGATCAGTAATGCTAACCAGTACTCAGTAGCAGTAATGCTAACTACTCAGTACTCAGGATCAGTAATGCTAACCAGTACTCAGTAGCAGTAATGCTAACCAGTACTCAGTATAGGTAATGCTAACTAATCAGTACTCAGGATCAGTAATTAAAAACAATGAGCTCTCAGCAGCAATAATGTTAGCAAATTAGCACAGTAGCTGTAATGCCAACCAATCAGTTCTCAGTAGCTGTAATACTAGCTAATCAGCCTCAGTATCAGCAATGCTAAGTAATCAGCACTCAGTAGCAGTAATGCTAACTAATCAGCTCTCAGTAGCAGCAATACTAACCAGTTTACTTTCAGTAGCAGTAATGCTAACTTACCAGCTCTCAGTAGCAGTAATATTACTCAATCAGCTCTCAGTAGCAGTAATGCTAACCAAACAGCTCTCAGTAGCAGTAATGCTAACCAATCAGCTCTCAGTAGCAGTAATGCTAACCAATCAGCTCTCAGTAGCAGTAATGCTAACCAATCAGCTCTCAGTAGCAGTAATATTACTCAATCAGCTCTCAGTAGCAGTAATATTACTCAATCAGCTCTCAGTAGCAGTAATGCTAACTTACCAGCACTCAGTAGCAGTAATGCTAACTTACCAGCTCTCAGTAGCATTAATGCTAACCAATCAGCTCTCAGTAGCAGTAATATTACTCAATCAGCTCTCAGTAGCAGTAATGCTAACTAATTAGCTCACAGTAGCAGTAATGCTAACTAATCAGCTCACAGTAGCAGTAATGCTAACTAATCAGCTCACAGTAGCAGTAATGCTAACTAATCAGCTCTCAGTAGCATTAATGCTAACCAATCAGCTCTCAGTAGCAGTAATATTACTCAATCAGCTCTCAGTAGCAGTAATGCTAACTAATTAGCTCACAGTAGCAGTAATGCTAACTAATCAGCTCTCAGTAGCAGTAATGCTAACTAATCAGCTCTCAGTAGCAGTAATGCTAACCAATCAGCACTCAGCACTAGGCAGTAAGCACTAAGTGCCACCAGGCTTTGGGAGTGGAGCTCTGCATGCGCCTGCTTCTTTGCCTCAAGCTGAAGACGGCTGTGGTGTTAATGGGATTTGGACTCATAAGCACCAATAACCAGCTGTGACTGGATTTGGCATGTACTGGACACGTTTCTGGATGTAGGCCACATCAACGTTCAGACACAAGGAGCATGCCTTCGCCGGGACAATTCCCAGGAGAATTCCCTGTAGACTGGGATTTTAGCCACTGCTGGTAGACCCGTATGAGCGTACGCTGCTTCCATACACCTGCAGATTCAGCTACTTCCTTCACACTATGGTCTTTGGCCACGCCCACATGCTCAATCACTCCTTTTAGCCAATCATTAACATCTGCTCTGGAGCCATTTACCACACATGGAACGAGACATTCCCTGCACTGTAGCACCTCTTCTTAATCTATGGATCCCGTCACTCACACCCCAAAAGTATTTAAAGCCACGTCTTCCTCATGCAGCGCCATCTGCAGGAGCCTGAAGTTACTACCACCTTAAACATGAACTAAGCTTATCAACTATGTATCCTGGTAATCTGTTTACAACATGAGTGGCTGTCACATGGCTCATGTCAACACTAGCACTCTTGGCCGGATGAGGTCCAGATCCGACATGTAGGCCATATGTGTGTTGTTAAGGTGTTGGCTGCGTTTGGCTGATATGCAGTTTGCCAGTGGTAGCAGCATTGCCGTAATTCTGCCGGAGGTGGCCCAGACCTGTACTGGCACATG
>JAMWET010000641.1:0-96416 GCA_024036415.1 Prochilodus magdalenae | reverse complement strand
ACTGAGAACACAGAATTTTTGCGTATACTTCGTCTCAGCCGCAGAACCAAGAACGCGGACGACCCAACCGAGAAAACCATAGAGTCACCATGCCAGGACGCTCATGAGAAACTAGAATATTTTTCTTTTTTTTCTCCAGGAGAGCAGGGCTAAAAGAAACACAGTGACCTGTGAGGCACCAAGGGACTCCCAGCCTGACTGTCGCAGGACATGAGGAGAGGGCAGTGTATGAGTAGTGAGAACCACTGGAGGTTCAGTGATAAGAGCCCTCCTCCTCTCTAATGTGCTCAAACACGTCTGTGCTTAAGCTGAAATGATGATCTGTTTAGTCTGAGAACAAGAAAAATCAAAGAGTTTCACTCAACAACACTGTATGGGAAATTTTTTTTTTTACCTGTCTGAAAGTTTCCCGCCATTAAACATAAACACAAGTAAATATTCATTACAACACTTGTTCGATGTTGAAAGCAAAGATTTCCAGCCATGTACTGATGATCTACACTGTGATAAAGTCTCAGGAAACCCATATACAGTAGATCCTCAGAAACAAGTTTGAACTCTGTAATTAGAAACATTCATTACAATAGGAAGTGTAGTATCTAATATTATGTGCTGATTGGTTTATATTATTAGTAGTTAGAAAATGATCATTGTTGTAAATTCCTGTAGTATGTAATTAAAGTAGACACAGGAAAATACGTCCAATAAGCTTCACTGATTCACGGCTGCACTGCTGCCTCAGTAACTCTCTGTAGAGGTGGAATCTTAAAGTCAGGTGAGTATAGAGTTATAATGTGATGCGGGGGGGGTTGTGGGTTCCTGATTTCATATATGTGCAGATTATGTTGCAGTGTTATTATTAATACATTGGTTTCATGTCTTCCCAGGCTACTTAGTGATGGTTCAGATCAGACAGTGGTATTCTATATTTCTAATATATATACTACAAATTTGCTTAAATTAAAAACCATCTGCGATTTCTATGTGTTTCCCAGGAAAGGTTATTCTTATATATCATGGCTGCACACACTCCTGACAATACTTCATTTTTCAGTTCCATGTTTGGGTTCCATGCATGGAAATCTGGAAGTAATAGGATGTAATTTGTTACAACCCCCAAATATCAGAAAAATGTTGGATCCAGTTTTAGATAATTGTTTTTTCATGGAAATAAATAATCAGGTCAATTTGAAGCCAAAGGCTAGCATAACCTAAATATAGTTAAAACTCTATGTCTCAATTCTACGTCTCCAAGTCAAGCATCAAGTCATAAAAGTCAAGTTATATAGAGTCTTTCATTCCCCAGTCTTAATCATGCATGGCAATGTCAGCAAATCTGACTCAGGTTAAGTCAATTTGACTTGACTCCTCAATGTCCGCTACACACCTACGACAGTGAAATTTAAAGGACCCCTTGACCAGATCATTTTGGACTGCACTTCCACTTTCCTTTTTCATCAGATGTTCCTGTGCCCAGCTGAGAAAGATTTTTGGCTGGCTAATTTACTTAAGATTGACAGAAACAGGCTCATCTAGAAAGTGGTACATGTGTAAAGTGATCTGTGATGGTCATGTTCACATGTAATTAGTGTGGATGTGGTTTGTAAGACCTTCAGCGTCTTTGACCAGTAATGAATTTCCATCACCCCACCTCCTTCAGGTTTATGGTCGGGAATCACACCTGATAGAGCTCATACACTCACCTTTACTGTGTCACACACACTTCAGACCAACTCCAATATCCAGTGTTTCCGTTATCTGTCGGTACCAGCTTCTTTCTTTCTTCCCTCTCTTTTATTCTTCACCAAGTCAGATTTACACAATTCTTCTCTAAGCAATTGATACCGAAACGTCTACATGTTTATCATCGTGAGACTCACAGTTCTACCTGTTCAATCTCTGGGGATTTGCTGATCTGTGATCAAAACCTTTTAACTTTTTTGGAGATGTCATCTTTGGGACTGTCTGATCCAGTCTCGGTCCTCATGAGCTCCAGCTCTGTTGAAAGTGATAGAATGGGGTTGTTCACAGACATCACTGTAATCATCTTAGAATGATCTTAATGTCTTAATCTCATCAGAGACTGAAGACGGAGGGCTACATGATATATGGGACAGGTTACAGTGAACTGAGTGGAGCATCAGAGTGAAATAAACAATGGTCCACGATGTTTCAGTACGGGTCATAACATGGTAAGATCACGTTTCCCTGGGAGCACAACACATTCTCACCTCAACACTGTAACAACAAGCTGAAAACCAGCTGTATGTGTTAGTGTGGGTGTGTAGTTGTGGTGTGTTTCCTCTCCTCCACAGAGTGTGTGACTTCCCCCTCAGCACCTGCAGTAGGTCTCAGCTGCAGCAGTGCAGTCTCTGTGCCCTCTGACTCACACAGCTTTTTGTACGGCTCTGTATCACTGTGTGAGTGCTGATGTTTTGTAAGTGTTGTAATGATCCATCAGACAGTAATAATCTCCTGCATCTTCAGTCTGGACTCCACTGATGGTCAGAGTAAAGTCAGTTCCAGATCCACTGCCACTGAAACGAGCTGGAGTTCCGGAGTGTAATTGGTTTGCTAACTTTATCAGGAGTTTAGGAGCTTCTCCAGGTTTCTGCTGTAACCAGGACACACGGTCATTACTGTTACAATCATTATCTACAGGAACATCAGCATTACAGCGGATGGTGACTGTTTCTCCTGGAAGAGCAGATTTCACTGCAGGAGTCTGACTGATGATGGCTTTTCCTCTGGACTCCTGAAAAATAAATTAATGAATTTTAGTATAAAATATAACATTTATTATTTTAATTGCATGGAATTTGAGATACAGCATGTGCACCAACACTAGTACAAATAAATATACACCCAGAAATCCTACCTGGAGTCCAGAAGATCAGAGTCCAGATGAAGATGTTGATGAAGGTCATGTCTGCTGTGGGTGAGGTTTGTGGAGCAGCAGCTCTCAGTCATGAAGTGTTAAACTCACAGGACTATAAACACTCCCAGAGCACTGAAGCATGTGCTGATAATGCAAAGTCAGCTCTCTCTATGGAAATGTCATTAAAAAATCCATCTGTAGAGATATAAAAGTCTACACACTGTTTAAAATAGAAGGTTTTGTCATGTAAAAAATCAACCCAAGATTCTAACATTTCAGATTTATTTTCACCTTATACATGTTATGTAAACTGCAATCAGTTCAATTGAAAACCCACTGAAAACTTTAAGGGTAAACGGAAAGATAAAAATAAAAACAACTCAATTAAAGTGGTTGCTAATAAAAATGCACAAGTGTAAATGTAATACTTTGATGACAGCACTCCTTGACTTGTATGACATAATTCATTGAATGCAATTATAGGAGTTTGTAGCATCAGCATGGCACATCTTGACCTGGCAGTCTTTTAATGCCCACTCTTTCCTGACAAAGCACTACAAATCTGTCAGATGGAGAGGGCCATTTATCCTGTGTACAACCCTCTTCAGGTCTTCCCACAGATTTCCAATGGGATTCAGGTCTGGGCTTGCGGCTGGGCCATTTAAAAAATCCTGGATTTATAGAGCTTTGGGTCACAGGCCAGAAGGTTTTGTGCCCAAAGTTGACTGATATTTGGAACTGACACAATAGATCACAGTATCATACTAGAAAGATTAGAAAATAGGATTGGAATCTCAGGAACAGCTTTATCCATAGTGATGTTACTTTAAAGTGAAGTTCAAATTGTCCTTTGGACTAGAGGAGGATGAATCCTCCCGTGTTGAGTCTGGTTCCCCCGTGTGAGTCCGGTTCCTCCCAAGTTTCTTCCTTCTACTTGAGGGAGTTTTTCCTTACCACCGTCATACTTCAGCTTGCTCACCAGGGGGTTCTTTCTTTTCTTTTCTCTCCTTAAAAGAATAATTAGTGCTGAATTTCTGTAAAGCTTTGTGACATCAGTTGTAAACGGCGCTATATAAAAGGAATTTTATATGTATTTGAAATACACTAACACTATGTAATGATCAGTGCTGTGAGAGAGGATCTTTAGCTGGAGGTTCAGTTCAGTGCTGTGTGTTGGGCTTGAGTGAGTTGTTTGGCTGAATGAAGCTGAACATCTGCTGAAAGTGCTGCTCTATTCTGGGAGACAGAGGACGACTCAGGCCTGTTAATGCAAATCTGAGTTTCACCCCACTTATCTCTCTCTCTCTCTCTCTTTCTTTCTCTGAGTGTTTTACTGGTTAACCTGCTTGTTAGTGTTCAGGTGGGTGGGGGTGGTGGGGGGTCGCGTTCCTCTTCTTCCTTTAGCGCTGCTGTCCTCCAGGATCTGAGTTTAATATCCTGATCTAACTGTCAGTGAGTCGTAGTCACAGTGCTGGGAGGTTAATAGACTAAGCTGATGTTAAAGAGATTCAGTTTATAGACTAATGATGCTGACTAAAGATGTATGGAGTCTGAAATGGATCATGATGGGATGGTGGTGTAGAAGAACAGGCTCTGTGTTGATTATGAGGGATAATAATGTGAGTGTAAAACAGTGTAATGAGTGGAGCACTGAATGAAGCTCCAGCTGATTCTCCTGTGGTCTTTATCACAGTGTACAGAGAGTAATCCTGCAGCAGGAACATGACCAGTGAGAACTCACAGCAGTGTTCCTGCTCACCTCCCAGTTCCACACTCCAGGATCAGTAGTGGGAGTGTTACTGATCAGTGTGTGAGAGTGAAGGACAACATGGAGGTCCTAACCACTGAGACACTGTGAGTCATGAGTGGAGCTCAGAAGAGTAAAAGTCCTCTGCTGTCTCTCTCCTTACAGTGTGACATCTGGAGAAGAGATCTCCACTCCTGGTCCTGAAGATCCACCTTCCTGCAGTGTCTATTTCCAACCACAATCTGACACACCTGCTCCAGGTAAGTAACTCCTTCAGAAGCTCCTGATTGGCTGGATCAGGTGTGTTAGTTAGGTGGGGGGGCAGCATGTTATCAGTGCAGTCAGTCCATAAGTCTGGGTGAACATGTAAAGTCTATCAGAGGACTGATTTCCACCTTCCTCCCTCTACAGCCTGGACCGCCAACAGTCAAAGAGCTTCTCTACTCTGTATGTATCATGTGACCAGAAAGAGTCATTAAGAGCTTTTACACCGCCCAGAGTTTCAGATGATGACTGTGTGCACCTTCAGGGTTCCAGGTGAGGTCCTAACCCTGGAATGTATTCTGGTATTAGGGGAAGCCATCACCATTAAACTTAGTCCTAGGATGTTCAAGAAATATAAGCTGTTCCGATGACCCTCTGGATTCTGGATTCACTTTCTTTTGGAGAGATGGTGAGCCACCTACTTAACAAGAGCAATACCTTGATCAAATATCATCTCTACCAGTTCATCTTCAACCCTGGTTGTTGATGATAGGGAGGAGCTTTTCCTGCACCGTCTGTCTTCTGGGCTCATGAGCTCATTTCAGTAATCAGGATCACTCAAACTGGCATATGGGCTACATATAGATTTATACATTATTGCTCTGTGCTTATTTGTGTGTTGAGTTGTGTGTTAGTGAGGTGTGTTTCCTCTCCTCCACAGAGTGTGTGATTGCGCAGTTTCACATCCTCCTCCTCAGCACCTGCAGTAGGTCTCAGCTGCAGCAGTGCAGTCTCTGTGCTCTCTGACTCACACAGCTTTTTGTACGGCTCTGTATCACTGTGTGAACGACCAGACACTACTGATGTAGAATTCACCCATACAGTAATAATCTCCTCCATCTTCAGTCTGGACTCCACTGATGGTCAGAGAGAAGTCAGTTCCAGATCCACTGCCACTGAAACGAGCTGGAGTTCCTGACTGTAAGCTAGTAGTATAATAGATCAGGAGTTTAGGAGCTTCTCCAGGTTTCTGCTGGTACCATGAGAGATCAGTGCCATCATCTACTCTGTGACTGGTTCTACAGCGGATGGTGACTGTTTCTCCTGGAAGAGCAGATTTGACTGCAGGAGTCTGAGTCACAGTGGCCTGACCTCTGGATCCTGAAATAACCAATAAGAATTCAGGATGATTCATAAACACACATGATATTATTATTCTCAATATAAGACCCACATATACACCTGCTTTAAAATGTCTTCATAAATCATCTCCATAAAGGGACATATAGAACAGTGTGTTACCTGGAGTCCAGAAGATCAGAGTCCAGATGAAGATGGTGATGAAGGTCATGTCTGCTGTGGGTGAAGTTTGTGGAGCAGCAGCTCTCAGTCATGAAGTGTTAAACTCACAGGACTATAAACACTCCCAGAGCACTGAAGCATGTGCTGATAATGCAAAGTCAGCTCTCTCTATGGAAATGTCTCTATTGGCTGCAGTGATCATGTGACACTGAGTAGAAGAGCATGGAGACAGAAGGAGTTCTTCATGGTGGAGTGTCTAACTGCTGAATATCAGACAGAAGCATGAAGATGTTTCTATGTGATGTTTATCAGCTTCTGTTATTGCTGAAATGTGTTGAACAGAACACACTGTAAACGGTTTAAGACTGTTTTATTGTGTAGACTGTAGAGATTTATGGTCAGTTTGAGGTTTTTACTGGGAGTCATATGTGAATCTTCACTCTCCTGATCTCCACAGTTGATCTTCTCACAGCTCAGCAATCTGACTGTCCAGATCAGTGTGGTATCTTGTTAATGTGGGGGGCGATCTCACGTTGTTCAGGTTAGAGTGGATCAGTCTTTCTCTGGAGGGATTCTGCAGCTACTGCTGTCAGTCTGTCTCTCAGTGCAGGAGTGTCTGGTGGAGGAACCAAACTGCATGCAGGGAGTGAGTAAATCCACATTTCATTAAACTACTGTTCTCTCTTTCAGCAGGAAATCATCTTCTGTTCATTTATCCATCTTCATTTTCATTCCTCAACACAACCAATAAGATCTTTATACCCAGCAGCTCTTTAACTGTGTTCTGTTCTTCTAACAGTTTATTATTATTTCATATTCAAGGTCAAATTAAAGTTCATCCATCAGAAACACTGTAGATATTTTAGAATGATGTCACAGATGAATGAATAAATGAGTAATCTGAGAACAGATAGAATAATGTGTGATCAGTTCAGACAAACAAGTTTAAACAGTAGAGAAACAAAAGTTCAGGGGTTTCAGAATTTCTACATGTATCTGCTGATTATAAAAATACATCAGTATTTAATCACTGATATGAAGAAGCTGTTTGTACAGCACAGAGAGAGCCCAGTCTTTACAGCAGGAGGTTTTTGTACAGGCACTGAATGAGTTTGTATCACTGTGGTGGACTTTTGGTGGAGGAACCAAACTGTCAGTTGGCCGTAAGTAGCTTTTTATCACTTCTTCATAATTAATCTGTTCATAAATTCTGGAAAATCAATGTACTTGATGGTGTTAATCAGGTTTAAATGTTGTTTAGTGTTTATTAGTGTAGTATTTATTGAACAGTAGCAGTGTAGACGGTGTTTGGAGAGTTTAATGGAGCGTCTGTTTCTGAAGGGTCATTAATAACAGTAGAAATGTTCCAGTGAATTTCTCTCAACCTGCTTTAATTACTGAGTTTATTAGAACAGTAGAAAGATCTGTTCTAGACTGTAGACTCTCAGTGCAGCTGCTTCACTGGAACTCTCATTCTCATGCTGAACAATCACAGTGCTGCTTATTATTAACACTCACACATGGTTTAAACACTAGATGTAGAGTATTAGTATTGTTTATATTCTCATTATTTCTGTTATGAATGTTATTATTTGTGTTTATTTCTGTAGAAAGACAAAATTCATGCTGATTTCAATATTGTAAATGACTTCCTGTATGAAGTTCCATCATGTTAATGTCTGGTAAAGGAAATATTAAAGAGTTTCTATATAATAAGACAGTGTTGATGACTACAGCTCTCTCTGAGAGACAGTTTAAACTCTACAGTAGGTTTTAATTAGAGGCTGAAACATTTTAATGCACCACTGAACTCAGTTCAGCTCTGGACTAAATAGGAGAAGTGAAACCCACTCGGGTGTGTCTGTACTGGGTGACTGACACCTGTCCCTGCATGTGTTTGTCTGTCCTAGGTGTGGCCCCTCCCACCCTCACGGTCCTGCCCCCCTCCGGTGTTGAGGTCCAGCAGGGGAAGGTCACACTGGTGTGCTTGGCTAACAAGGGCTTCCCCTCAGACTGGACGCTGAGCTGGAAGGTGGATGGGAGCAGCTGGAGCTCAGGGATTAGCCAGAGTCCCGGGCTTCTGCAGAAGGACGACAGCCTCTACAGCTGGAGCAGCACCCTGACCCTCCAGGAGGAGCAGTGGCTAAAGAACACAGTGACCTGTGAGGCCACCAAGGACTCCCAGCCTACTGTCAGCAGGACACTGAGGAGAGGGCAGTGTACTGAGTAGTGAGAACCACATGGAGGTTCAGCTGATAGAGCTCCTCCTCCTCTCTAATGTGCTCAAACACGTCTGTGCTTAATGCTGAAATGATGATCTGTTTATCTGAGATAAAGAAATAAAGAGTTTCAATCAACAACACTGTATGATTTACTGTCTGAAGTTTCCCGCCATTAAACATAAACACCGTAAATATCATTAACACTGTTCGATGTTGAAGCAAAGATTTCCAGCCATGTCTGATGATCTACATGGTGATAAAGTCTCAGGAACCCATATACAGTAGATCCTCAGAAACAAGTTTGAACTCTGTAATTAGAACATTCATTAAATGGGAGTGTAGTATCTAATATTATGTGCTGATTGGTTTATATTATTAGTAGAACTGATCATGTTTAATTCCTGTAGTATGTAATTAAAGTAGACACAGAAAATACTACAATAAGCTACGATCACGCTGCACTGCTGCCTCAGTACTTCCTCTGTGGAGGTGGATCTTAAGTCAGGTGAGTATAGATGTTACTAATGTGATGCGGGGTTGGTTGGTTCCTGATTTTCATATATGTGCAGATTATTTGCAGTGTTATTATTAATACATTGGTTTTCATGTCTTCCCAGGCTACTTAGTGATGGTCAGATCAGACAGTGTTATTCTATATCTAATATATACTACAAATTTGTTAAATTAAAAACCATCTGCATTTCTATGTGTTTCCAGGAAAGGTTATCTTCATATATCATGCTGCACACACTCCTGACAATACTTCATTTTCAGTCCAGTTTGGGTTCCATGCTGTAATCTGGAGTAATATATGTAATTTGTTACAACCCCAATATCAGAAAATGTTGGATCCAGTTTTAGAATATTGTTTTTTCTTTTAAATAAATACTCAGTCAATTTGAAGCCAAAGCTAGCATAACCTAAATATAGTCTAAACTCTATGTCTCAATTCTACGTCTCCAAGTCAAGCCTCAAGTCATAAAGTCAAGTTATATCTAGTCTTTCATCAGTCTTAATCATGCATGCAATTCTCAAATCTGACTCAGGTTAAGTCATTTGACTTGACTCCTCAAGTCCGCTACAACCTACTGACAGTGAAATTTAAAGACCCCTTGACCAGATCATTTTTTGACTGCACTTCACTTTCCTTTTTCATCAGATGTTCCTGTTCCAGCTGAGAAAGATTTTGGGCTGGTAATTTACTTAAGATTGAAGAACAGCTCATCTAGAAAGGGTACATGTGTAAAGTGATCTGTGATGGTCATGTTCACTGTAATTAGTGTGGATGTGGTTGAAGACCTTCAGCTCTTTGACCAGTAATGAATTCCATCACCCCACCTCCTTCAGGCTTTATGGTGGGAATCACACCTGTAGAGCTCATACACTCACCTTTACTGTGTCACACACACTTCAGACCAACTTCCAATATCCAGTGTTCCGTTATCTGGTACAGTCTTCTTTCTTTCTTCCTCTCTCTTTTATTCTTCACCAGGTCAGATTTACACATTCTTCTATAAGCAACTGATACCGAAACGTCTACGTGTTTTCATCTGAGCTCACATTTCTACCTGTCAATCTCTGGATTTGCTGATCTGTGATCAAACCTTTTACCTTTTGGAGATGTCATCTTTGGACTGTCTGATCCAGTCTGGTCCTCATGAGATCCACTCTGTTGAAAGTGATGAATGGGGTTGTTCACAGACATCACTGTAATTCATCTTAGAATGATCTTAATGTCTTAATCTAATCAGAGACTGAAGACGGATGGGCTACACTGATTATATGGGACATGTTACAGTGAACTGAGTGGAGCATCAGAGTGAAATAAACAATGGTCCACTGATGTTTCAGTATCGGGTCATAACATGGTGAAGATCACGTTTCCTGGGATCACAACACATTATCACCTCAACACTGTAACACAAGCTGAAACCAGCTGCTGTACTGTGTGTATTATTGCTCTGCTTATTTATAGATGTATGTGTTAGTGTGGTGTGTTAGTGTGGTGTGTTTCCTCTCCTCCACAGAGTGTGTGATCTTCCCCCTCAGCACCTGCAGTAGGTCTCAGCTACAGCAGTGCAGTCTCTGTGCTCTCTGACTCACACAGCTTTTTGTACGGCTCTGTATCACTGTGTGAACCACCAGACACTACTGATGTAATGTGCAGTCTGACAGTAATAATCTCCTCCATCTTCAGTCTGGACTCCACTGATGGTCAGAGTGAAGTCAGTTCCAGATCCACTGCCACTGAAACGAGCTGGAGTTCCTGATGCTCTACTGTTGATGTAGTAGATCAGGAGTATAGGAGCTTCTCCAGGTTTCTGTAGGTACCAGGCTAGATAATTGCTGTACACTGAAGGGTTGATTTTACAGTTAAGAGTAACACTGTCTCCTGGGAGAGACGATTTCACGGCAGGAGTCTGAGTCACAGTCACTTGAGCCCTGGATCCTGAAATAAATTAATGAATTTAGTATAAAATATAACATTTATTATTTTATTTGCATGTTTCTGAGAACAGCATGTGCACCAACACTAGTACAAATAAATATACATCCAGAAAGAGTGTTACCTGGAGTCCAGAAGATCAGAGTCCAGATGAAGATGGTGATGAAGGTCATGTCTGCTGTGGGTGAAGTTTGTGGAGCAGCAGCTCTCAGTCATGAAGTGTTAAACTCACAGGACTATAAACACTCCCAGAGCACTGGAGCATGTGCTGATAATGCAAAGTCAGCTCTCTCTATGGAAATGTCATTAAAAAATCCATCTGCAGTGGATATAAAAGTCTACACACACGTTAAAATAGAAGGTTTTGTCATGTAAAAAATCAACCCAAGATGAAACATTTCAGATTTATTTTCACCTTTAACATGTTATGTAATCTGCACAGTTCAATTGAAAACCCACTGAAATCTTTAAGGGTGGAAAGATAAAAATAAACAACTCAATTAAAGCGGTTGCATAAAATGCACACCCTTAAACTAATACTTTGTTGAAGTAGTCTTTGACTTTATGACAGCATTCAGTTTTTTCAGGTAGGAGTTTATCAGCATGGCACATCTTGACCTGGCAGTCTTTGCCCACTCTTTCCTGCCAAAGCACTACAAATCTGTCAGATGGAGAGGGCATCTCCTGTGTACAACCCTCTTCAGGTCTTCCCACAGATTTCCAATGGGATTCAGGTCTGGGCTTGGGCTGGGCCATTTCAAAAACATTGGATTTAGAGCTTTGGGTCACAGGCCAGAAGGTTTTGTGCCCAAACTGACTGATATTTGGAACTGACACAATAGATCACAGTATCATACTAGAAAGATTAGAAAATAGGATTGGAATCTCAGGAACAGCTTTATCCATAGTGATGTTACTTTAAACAATTTCAAAATGTGGTTTGGACTAGAGGAGGATGAATCCTCCCGTGTGAGTCTGGTTCCCCCGTGTGAGTCCGGTTCCTCCCAAGGTTTCTTCCTTCTACTTGAGGGAGTTTTTCCTTACCACCGTCACCTTCAGCTTGCTCACCAGGGGGTTCTTTCTTTTCTTTTCTCTCCTTAATGAATAATTAGTGCTAAATTTCTGTAAAGCTTTGTGACATCAGTTGTAAACGGCGCTATATAAATGAATTTGATTTGAACACTAACACTATGTAGTGATCAGTGCTGTGAGAGAGGATCTTTAGCTGGAGGTTCAGTTCAGTGCTGTGTGTTGGGCTTGAGTGAGTTTGGCTGAATGAAGCTGAACATCTGCTGAAAGAGCTGCTCTATTCTGGGAGACAGAGGACGACTCAGGCCTGTTAATGCAAATCTGAGTTTCACCCCACTGATCTCTCTCTCTCTCTCTCTCTCTCTCTCTCTCTCTTTCTCTGAGTGTTTTACTGGTTAACCTGCTTGTTAGTGTTCAGCTGGGTGGGGGTGGTGGGGGGTCGCGTTCCTCTTCTTCCTTTAGTGCTGCTGTCCTCCAGGATCTGAGTTTAATACCCTGATCTAACTGTCAGTGAGTTGTAGTCACAGTGCTGGGAGGTTAATAGACTAAGCTGATGTTAAAGAGATTCAGTTTATAGACTAATGATGCTGATTAAAGATGTATGGAGTCTGAAATGGATCATGATGGGATGGTGGTGTAGAAGAACAGGCTCTGTGTTGATTATGAGGGATAATAATGTGAGTGTAAAACAGGGTGATGAGTGGAGCACTGAATGAAGCTCCAGCTGATTCTCCTGTGGTCTTTATCACAGTGTACAGAGAGTAATCCTGCAGCAGGAACATGACCAGTTAGAACTCACAGCAGTGTTCCTGCACTCCTCCCAGTTCCACACTCCAGGATCAGTAGTGGGAGTGTTACTGATCAGTGAAGATTCAAACCACCAACATGGAGGTCTTAACCACTGAGACACTGTGAGTCATGAGTGGAGCTCAGGACAGTAAAAGCCCTCTGCTGTCTCTCTCCTTACAGTGTGACATCTGGAGAAGAGGTGTCCACTCCTGGTCCTGAAGATCCACGTTCCTGCAAGGTCTACTTCCAACCACAATCTGACACACCTACTCCAGGTAAGTAACTCCTTCAGAAGCTCCTGATTGGCTGGATCAGGTGTGTTAGTTAGGTAAGGGGGGGCATGTTAAATGCAGGTTGGCATTGGTATAGGTCTGTAGTTATCAGTGCAGTCAGTCCATAAGTCTAAGTCTATTGAAGGACTTACTCCACCTTTCCTCTACAGCCTACACCACGAACACCTTCTCTACTGTATCATGTCACCAGAAAGAGTCAAAGAGCTTTTACACCAGCCAGAGCGTCAGTAATAGGCAGTAAACTAACTGGTCAGTAGGCAAACCATTTCCGAACATCACCAGCCGTTCACTGTGAACAGTAATGTCAGCTGATGACTGTGTGCACCTTCAGGGTTCCAGGTGAGGTTCTAACCCTGGAATATAGTGAACTATTAGAGGAAGGCATCACCATTAAACATCACCATTAAACTCAGTCCTAGGATGTTCAGCAAATATAAGCTGTATTGATGACCCTCTGGATTCACTTACCTTCGGAGAGATGGCGAGCCACCTACTGAACAAGAGCAACACCTTGATCAAACATCATCTCTTTACCTGTTCATCTTCAATCCTGGTTGTTGATGATAGGGAGGGGCTTTTCCTGCCCTGCCTGTCTTCTGGGCTCATGAGCTCATTTCGGTAATCAGGATCACTCAAACTGGCATATGGGCTACATATACATTTATACATTATTGCTCTGTGCTTATTTGTATGTTGAGTTGTGTTTTAGTGTGGTGTGTTTCCTCTCATCCACAGAGTGTGTGATGGTGCTGTTTCACATCCTCCCCCTCAGCACCTGCAGTAGGTCTCAGCTGTAGCAGTGCAGTCTCTGTGTTCTCTGACTCTCACAGCTTTTTGTACAGCTCTGTATCACTGTGTGAACGAGTAACTACTGCTGATGTAGAACAGACCCAGACAGTAATAATCTCCTCCATCTTCAGTCTGGACTCCACTGATGGTCAGAGAGAAGTCAGTTCCAGATCCACTGCCACTGAAACGAGCTGGAGTTCCTGACTGTCTACTGTTAATGTCGTAGATCAAGAGTTTAGGAGCTTCTCCAGGTTTCTGCAGATACCAGGAGAGATAGTTACCATGCACACTGTGACTGGTACTACAGCGGATGGTGACTGTTTCTCCTGGAAGAGCAGATTTGACTGCAGGAGTCTGAGTCACAGTGGCCTGACCTCTGGATCCTGAAATAACCAATAAGAATTCAGGATGATTCATAAACACACATGATATTATTATTCTCAATATAAGACCCACATATACACCTGCTTTAAAATGTCTTCATAAATCATCTCCATAAAGGTCCATATAGAACAGTGTGTTACCTGGAGTCCAGAAGATCAGAGTCCAGATGAAGATGGTGATGAAGGTCATGTCTTCTGTGGGTGAAGTTTGTGGAGCAGCAGCTCTCAGTCATGAAGTGTTAAACTCACAGGACTATAAACACTCCCAGAGCACTGAAGCATGTGCTGATAATGCAAAGTCAGCTCTCTCTATGGAAATGTCTCTATTGGCTGCAGTGATCATGTGACACTGAGTAGAAGAGCATGGAGACAGAAGGAGCTCTTCATGGTGGAGTGTCTAACTGCTGAATATCAGACAGAAGCATGAAGATGTTTCTATGTGATGTTTATCAGCTTCTGTTATTGCTGAAATGTGTTGAACAGAACACACTGTAAACGGTTTAAGACTGTTTTATTGTGTAGACTGTAGAGATTTATGGTCAGTTTGAGGTTTTTACTGGGAGTCATATGTGAATCTTCACTCTCCTGATCTTCTCACAGCTCAGCAATCTGACTGTCCACATCAGTGTGATGTCCTCCTAATGTCCAGTGGGGGGCGATCTCATATTGTTCAGGTTAGAGTGGATCAGTCTTTCTCTGGAGGGATTCTGCAGCTACTGCTGTCAGTCTGTCTCTCAGTGCAGGAGTGTCTGGTGGAGGAACCAAACTGCATGCAGGGAGTGAGTAAATCCACATTTCATTAAACTACTGTTCTCTCTTTCAGCAGGAAATCGTCTTCTGTTCATTTATCCATCTTCATTTTCATTCCTCAACACAACCAATAAGATCTTTATACCCAGCAGCTCTTTAACTGTGTTCTGTTCTTCTAACAGTTTATTATTATTTCATATTCAAGGTCAAATTAAAGTTCATCCATCAGAAACACTGTAGATATTTTAGAATGACATCACAGATGAATGAATAAATGATAATCTGAGAACAGAATGTGTGATCAGTTCAGACCAACAAGTTTAAACAGTACAGAAACAAAAGTTCAGGGGTTTCAGAATTTCTACATGTATCTGCTGATTATAAAAATACATCAGTATTTAATCACTGATATGAAAAAGCTGTTTGTACAGCACAGAGAGAGCCCAGTCTTTACAGCAGGAGGTTTTTGTACAGGCACTAAATGAGTTTGTATCACTGTGGTACACTTTTGGTGGAGGAACCAAACTGTCAGTTGGCCGTAAGTAGCTTTTAATCACTTCTTTATAATTAATCTGTTCATAAATTCTGGAAAATCAATGTACTGGATGGTGTTAATCAGGTTTAAATGGTGTTTAGTGTTTATTAGTGTAGTATTTATTGAACAGTAGCAGTGTAGACGGTGTTTGGAGAGTTTAATGGAGCATCTGTTTCTGAAGGGTCATTAATAACAGTAGAAATGTTCCAGTGAATTTCTCTCAACCTGCTTTAATTACTGAGTTTATTAGAACAGTTGAAAGATCTGTTCTAGACTGTAGACGCCCAGTTCAGCTCTTTCACGGGAATTCTCATTCTCATGCTGAACAATCACAGTGCTGCTTATTATAAACACTCACACATGGTTTAAACACTAGATGTAGACTATTAGTATTGGGTTATATTCTCATTATTTCTGTTATGAATGTTATTATTTGTGTTTATTTCTGTTAGAAAGACAAAATTCATGCTGATTTCCATATTGTAAATGCCTTCCTGTATGAAGTTCCATCATGTAAATGTCTGGTAAAGGAAATATTAAAGAGTTTCTATATAATAAGACAGTGTTGATGACTACAGCTCTCTCTGAGAGACAGTTTAAACTCTACAGTAGGTTTTAATTAGAGGCTGAAACATTTTAATGCACCACTGAACTCAGTTCAGCTCTGTACTAAATAGGAGAAGTGAAACCCACTCGGGTGTGTCTGTACTGGGTGACTGACACCTGTCCCTGCATGTGTTTGTCTGTCTTAGGTGTGGCCCCTCCCACCCTCACGGTCCTGCCCCCCTCCAGTGTGGATGTCCAGCAAGGGAAGGTCACACTGGTGTGCTTGGCTAACAAGGGCTTCCCCTCAGACTGGAGGCTGAGCTGGAAGGTGGATGGGAGCAGCTGGAGCTCGGAGGTTAGCCAGAGCCCCGGGCTTCTGCAGAAGGACGACAGCCTCTACAGCTGGAGCAGCACCCTGACCCTCCAGGAGGACCAATGGCTAAAGAACGCAGTGACCTGTGAGGCCACCAAGGAGTCCCAGGCTACTGTCAGCACGACACTGAGGAGAGGGCAGTGTACTGAGTAGTGAGAACCACACGGGGGTTCAGCTGATAGAGCTCCTCCTACTCTCTAATGTGCTCAAACACGTCTGTGCTTAATGCTGAAATGATGATCTGTTTATCTGAGAAAAGAAATAAAGAGTTTCAATCAACAACACTGTATGATTTATTGTCTGAACATGTTTTATCTTCATCATTAGACTCATAAACATCTTAGAGGAGTCTTTAAGAGTTTAACAGTAAGAGAAAGTTCTTGTGGTTACTTTAGTGGAACATTTCCGGACAGATCTAATTATCCTCAGAGGTTCACTGATGATCATGATGAAGATTATTAAAGGATTAAGGATTAAAGAAATTTAAAGGTTTATATCAGTGTAATTAGAATTAAATAAAGAAGCTGTATAATTAATAATGTTATCCAGTGAATATGAAGAATTTATACATTAACTGTATTATATTGTTATTATTGTTAATGTATATAATCACAGCATTCAGGTCACAGTCTTCTCTGTATCTGTAATCAGTTACTGCTAGAACAAGGCTGATTGGTTTTTCATGCTGGAGCTAAAACTGAAGTGATGCAACTCTGAACTCTGGAGACGATGAAAATCTGGACACAGAGCTGCTCCTTTCCAGGAAAGGGAAGTCCATCCTGCTCATGCAAATCTGAGTTTCACAAACACAAAACCCATCAAGAAGTGTATAAAACCACACCCCTAGTCATGCTGTCTGCCTTTACAGACAGTAGTGAAGGAAGGGGTCGTTCTAAAGAGCCTGAATTCCAGGCTGGCACCGTAACAGGATGACCCTGTTGCAAGAAGTCAGTTCATTAAAATTTCCTCCCTCCTAGATATTCCATGTTCAGATGAGGGGGTATGTGGAAGTGTTTAGGAATCACCGCAACTTAGCCTCAAAGTGTCAGACCATCAATCATGTTTCATGTTCTTTATCTGGGAGTCTGATGGGCAACTCTGGGTTTGACAAACTCCAGGAGAATGTTACTTGCCAGACTGCACTGTGTTGATTGTAAAGTTTGGTGGAGGAGGGATAATGCTATGGGGTTGTGGAAGAACTTGATTGGACCCTCAAAGAGCCCTGACCTCAACCCCATCAAACACCTTTAGGATAAACAAGAACAGAAATTGTGAGCCAGGCCCTCACATCCAAACCTGTACCAAACATTCCCACAGACACAGTCCAAACATTGTAGAAAACTTTCCCTGAAGGTGGGGACCCTGTTACAGGTGTGCAGGGAGAACCAACCACAAAGTAATGCCTATGGATTTAGAATGGGGTGTCACAAAAGGTCCTGTAGGTCTAATGTGTAGGTGTCCCAGTACTTTTGGCCATATTGTGACTTTATTTGGACTCAATGGTTTAAACGTTTATGATCCAATAAGAGATTTGTGTTTGATGAAACTCTCCAAAAAGAGAGAAATATTTAACACCAAGAGTTTAGTGGTTGATAAGTTGAGGATGGTTTGATCAGGTGTTCTCAGATCAGTGAGTGTCTGAGTCAGAGCGGCTCCTCTACAGCTGAGGGAGGTTTTTCAGCTGTTGGTCTCAGATCAGTGAGTGTCTCTGAGTCAGAGCAGCTCCTCTACAGCTGAGGGAGGTTTTTGTACGGCGCTCTAACACTGTGTGAACGGTGTTGCTTCATCCTGCTGACAGTAGTAATCTCCTGCATCTTCAGGCTGGACTCCAGTGATCTTCAGAGTGAAATCTCTATTGTAGCCACTGCCACTGAAACGATCTGGAATTCCAGTCTGGCGAGAGGTGGCTGTATAAATCAGGAGTGTAGGAGCTTCTCCAGGTTTCTGAAGGTACCAGTGAAGATCATCATCAAGATCCACATCAGCTCTGCAGCTGATAGTAACAGTCTGTCCTGGAGAAACAGACTGAGACTCTGGAGTCTGAGTCAGAATGATTTCCCCCATAGAGTCTGAAACATTCGAGACAAATAATTCCTCCATCACCTTCATCCAAAATATGTCCAGCAGAAATATCTAAACTAATAAATAATAAATATACACTGATTTTAATTTGAAGTGGATGTTCCTCTCACCCTGAGTAAGCAGCCCCAGTGTTCCCAGCAGAAGAACCAGTAGCCTCATCATCATGGTGCTGTGTGTCTCTGAAAGGACTGACGACTGATCAGCACTGCAGCTCTTAAAGCGTGAGGAGCTGTGAGGCAGCACACATATGCAAACCTCACACCTCTCTGATCCACACCAGCAGCACAGGGTCTAGATTAACCCTGCTAACGTTCTCTAAGACTGGACTTTATTAATAATCAAAGGAAACAATAACGTCTCATATCCATCTACATACTGAACCCAACAAACCCCACAGAGACACACACAGTCTCCAGATCAGATCAGCACAGGTTCTACACACAGTAGATCTCCACCCTGAGATCCACACAGTCCTGATCATATCTTACAGCAGAAACACCACAGAGATACAATCAGTTCAATAAGAACAGGACTTCATTATCCTCGAACTGTCTGACTGTGACTCATATTTCAGTCGTATTAACTTATTAATGTTTATAACACATTACTGTGTGTGTGTGTGTGACCCCCTGATCAGTATGTTTTACTGTGGTGGTCTTTTGGTAGTGGGGGCTAAACTGGGAGGGGAGGATAAGTGGGGTAAATGATGAGTGAATGAACCTGACTGAGCACGAAAAGATACAAACTCAGATATGAGATTAGAATTAGAGTCCAATGGGTTAAAATTGGTTTAATTACTAGAAATGAAGACAACAGAAGATCTATCTATCTATCTATCTATCTATCTATCTATCTATCTATCTATCTATCTATCTATCTATCTATCTATCTATCTATCTATCTATCTATCTATCTATCTATCTTAATGTACAGTGTGGAGCTGTATCTCTGACCATGTGTAGAGTCTATAAATACTCTGGGTGGTGGTGCTGGAAGAAGGATCAGCTCAGTTCTATTGAATTAGAGCAGCTTTAGAACAGTACTGAGCTCTACACTGATTACTACACTCCAGTCACATGAAGAGCTCCAGTCAGGACGTTCAGTAAAGTGTAGCTAGTTAATGGTTTAAATGTGTTGTAGTGTGTTCAGCTGTTTCTCGTCTCCAGCTGGTTCCACAGTGTAGTCCACTGAGTCTCTGCTCCCCCCCTCCTCTCTGTAGCTGTCTGAGGGTTCAGCCTCACTGCTCTGCCTCCTGTCTGGCTACTCTCCACAGGGGGCGCTGGTCAGCTCGATAGCAGATCAGAGATGAAACTGAACATCTGGGAGACAGAGAACGACTCAGGCCTGTTAATGCAAATCTGAGTTTCACCCCACCGCTCTCTCTCTCTCTCTCTCTCTGAGTGTTTTACTGGTTATACTGCCTGTTGGTGTTCAGCTGGGTGGGGGTGATGGGTGGTCTGGTTCTTGTTCTTACTTCAGTGCTGCTGTCCTCCAGGATCTGAGTTTAATATCCTGATCTAACTGTCAGTGAGTCGTAGTCACAGTGCTGGGAGGTTAATAGACTAAGCTGATGTTAAAGAGACTCAGTTTATAGACTAGTGATGTTGATAAAAGACGTATGGAGTCTGAAATGGATCATGATGGGATGGTGGTATAGAAGAACAGGTTCTGTGTTGATTATGAGGGATAATAATGTGAGTGTAAAACGGTGTAATGAGTGGAGCACTGAATGAAGCCACAGTTGATTCTCCTGTGGTCTTTATCACAGTGTACAGAGAGTAATCCTGCAGATGGTGGATCTAGCATGATCTAGTGTTGCACATTTTGAAATTACACTGTCTATATTTGAAGATTTCTTTGTGGAGCTTGGTTTTATGTCATCTGCATTCAGCCTTCCAACATTCTCATTTTTGAAGTTGAAATACCGTAGCATTCTATCATTGTGCTTTCTGTTGGCATAACAACGTTCTAAGGAACTTGTCTATAACAACAATGAGTTTATGCATGTTTGAGATGAGATGCTGATTAAATGTTTCTGGTCAGTATTTTTCTCTTATAATATTTCTGTGCAATTCTGTCTACATTTCTTAGTCTAAACTCCTCCAATCTGAGAGAACTGGACCTTATAACTTACAAGATTCAGGAGTTACTCACTGGTGGTTTGGGGAATTCAGTTACTAAACTGGACACACACAAACGCAAACACACACACACACACACACACACACACACTGATGACAATGTTTCTGATAGATCATAATTTCTCTCTCATGCTGCACTGGTGTTATCTCACAGAGAAAAGCTGTGAGGTTCTGTCCTTAGCTCTCACCTCAAATTCAGCAAATCTGAGAGAACTGGACCTTGACTACAATGAACTGCAAGATTCAGGCGTGAAGCTGCTTTCTGCTGGGCTGGAGAATCCATATTGTAAACTGGAGAAACCGGGGTGAGCCTTTTATAATTTTGCATAAATGTTCATAATCACTCACAAGTACAAGTACAAAGTGACATAATGCATTATAATGTATATATTTCTTCTGTTATTAACATTAGCAATAAAACAAGTTATTATCTTATCTGTCAATTATCTTAATAAGCATTGTTGCGTTCATTCACATAATGGTTTATAAAGATCCATAGTGAAGCTTCCACTCACATACATGATTTTGTAAGTGCACATGACATCTAATGATTCTTTCATGATTCTCCCTCTCTTTACACACCTTAAATAAAGTAATGTTATCAATGAGCTTAGTGCAGTAGTAAGCTTTAGTGCACTAATAATGCATAATGTATACCTGATGCATAGAAAGTGTTACCAAAATGTCTCAATATTTTTGTCATTATAAAATACTTCAACATTATTCAACCAATATCAATTATATTCATTAGATTTACGATGGTTTGTGTGTGTTTGGATTTTTGAAATTGTTGTATATTGTAACATTTACTTTTTTATTTACCCATTTACCTATTTTGTCTTCATTTTATCTGCTGGTCTGATGCATGTTAGAGGTGACAATATTTGTAATATGTCATTGTTTTTCTCCCAGCTTGCATTTGTTTTATCTTCAGAGAAAATTTGTGCAGTTCTGCTCCTACTCTCAGCTCAAACTCAGTCTGACAGAACTGGACCTTGGTTACAATGAACTGCATGATTCAGGAATGGAGCTGCTTTCTGCTGGACTAAACAATTCACTTGGTAAACTGGAGAAACTGGGGTGAGGTCCTCATTTTCTGAAACACTATTTGTTTTTCTGTGTGTGTTTCTCTGATGTTCTGTTAATCATCAGTGTTAGTTTAAGATGATGTTCACAAATGATAATAAAGATGTGACAGTATTTTCGTTCTAAAAAAATACGTTCTAAATCTAAACTCCAATAAATTGCAGGATTCAGTTACTGTCTTTTTATCAGCAAACTGATACCTAGTGGAACATGTTATCGACATGTTAACTGTAGACGTAGAATAACATAAAACTGGGTATTTCTCTGATATTCAGTTCTACAACACATACTCAGACAAGCAGATTGTTTGTGTCAGGGAATGTGCTGTCTGTATGAGGTGTATATAAAAATTTAACACAGATTTTGTAAGGTTGTATTGTCTCAGGTTTTCAGTAAAGTATTATGATAAATCTTTTCT
Source organism: Prochilodus magdalenae (assembly GCA_024036415.1). Taxonomy (NCBI): domain Eukaryota; kingdom Metazoa; phylum Chordata; class Actinopteri; order Characiformes; family Prochilodontidae; genus Prochilodus; species Prochilodus magdalenae. Next base: position 74,403 of record JAMWET010000641.1, on the reverse strand, counting down.
TTTGTTCTCATATTCGTTAGGTTTTATAATTCATGGGACTTTGCAGTGTGTGTGTTTTCTCTTTATTTTACCTGCTGAATTTATGAATGTTTGGGATGGCTTGTCCTCATCTTTTGCCAATGTAGTGTAGATGTTGATCTCACAGAAAAAAAAAGTTTTATGCAGTTGTAGTTTAATGTTTTAATAATTTGACTCTGTACTATGTCCTGGAAAAAATGAATATCAGAGATCCTGAATAATAAATGACGTCACCGGATTTACTCATTTTACTAGGCACCTCTAGTGCACTGTTAAGTCAGGTGAAGAGATGGAACTAATCAACACTGGAGCCACAGGAAAATCATCTACACATCTAGAGATGTTCTCACATAGACACATATAGATATATGACAGAACAGAGAAGTTTTTTCAGTATATAAAGTCTGTAATTTGTATGAAACGTCATTTTATAATGAAACTCATTTGTCAGAAACTGCCTTTGAGTCATGATGTTCATCCCTCCCTACTGAAATGGCACACAGGGTTTTGATGCCTTTAGACTTAAACTGGATAGTTACATACCAATATACTGCCTTTTGTGTATCTGTTTTATCATGTCCTACTTCTCATCCCAGCTTCATTTCTCTACACAGTGATAAAGTCTCAGAAACCCGTATACAGTAGATCATCAGAAACAGGTTTGAACTCTATAATTAGAACATTCATTAAATGGGAGTATAGTATGTAATATTATGTTCTGAATGGTTTATAATAATAGTATAACTGATTCTGTTTAATTCCTGTAGTATGTAATCAAAGTAGACACAGAAAATACTACAATAAGCCATGGTCACACTTCACTGCTGCCTCAGTACTTCCTCTGTGGAGGTGGAGCTAAAGCCAGGTGTAAACAGACGGTACTGATGTAATATGGGTTTGGAGGTAATTGATTCTCCACTCAAGTCAGATTTACACATTCTTCCATAAACAGCTGATACTGAAACTTCTACATGTGTTTATCTGAGCTCGTATTTCTACCAGTTAATTGGACTGTCTGATCAAGTCAGGTCCTCATGAGATCCAACCAACTGAAAGTAATAATAGGGTTGTTCACAGACATCACTTTAATTCATCTTAAAATGATACATGACTACATAATAGCTTATAGCCATCCATTTATTGGATCATGTAATCATCTATTAGTTTATGAATAACTGGTTTGTTGAAAATTTATAAAGTCTAGACTAACTGTAGCTGTAGACTAACTTGTAAACTGTATTGGTGAGCTTTACCTAGTTAAGTTAAATTAATCTAAATTAAGATGTTATTTAATTCCAATCTATCTAATGAACCTTATTAGGTGAGGCCAATCATCTACTCCAGATAGAGAGAGTGATAGATAGACAGAGAGTGGGGAAGATGAATAGAGAGTTTTTGAGCCATTTCTTGCTCAAATTTCTTTATTAGTGGACAGTAGTCACACTTGCACGGTGTGGGGAGCAGCCCTATCCACAGCACCCAAGGAGCCATTGAGGGTTAGGTGCTTGCTCAAGGTCACTTCAGTCATCACTGTTCGTTCACAGAATTGAACTGGTGACCCCCTGGTCACAGAGCTGGTTCCCAAACCTCACAACTACCCCATATAGACCAACATAAAGAACTCTCCATACTTGTGCTCTAGTTCCCGTCTTAAAGCATGTGTCAGCATAAACAGACTGACGTGCATTATGATACGAAATATTGGTTCCGCTATGGATTATACAGATGCTTACTAGACAAATGTTCTTAGGTAGATTCAAAGATTCTCAATTATATTCATGTACAAGCAAATGCTAGAGGTGCTATGCAATCAAAGGGGCTCGCAAATTCAGGGAAAATGTATTCTTGTTTTTACTATTTTGTACTGTAATTATAGTATTATTTCTAAATAGTATAAAACAGCCCACAACATCGTAACTTCATAGTCTACAATACAATAAACCCTGACATTTTCTGGAACACGTGCGCAGCGCGGCTTCCCCCGGCACATCAAAACCCCCTCCTCACACTGTAGGTCGACAAAAACACAGAGGTAATGTAATGAGTTGAACAAATATTTTATCTGTTGCACGGTAATAGTTACCGTCAGATGCTCGGAGCTAAGTCAGCTAGCTTGATAATGCTTGCTAATTTAAGCTATGTTAATACGTCACAAGAATGATGCAGCATATGGCCACGCAGCTCTTAAACTGAAGGGAGATTTGCTTGCAGACTCTACAGGATCCTACACGAGAGCTCTATCACATCATGTCATGGAGACTATTGCAAAGATGCAGGCACCAACTGCAAACGCTAATGTATGTGCAGTGTTGCATGAAAATCTACTGCCTTGTTAGCGTTTTTTTCTCTCCTGTTTCCTTCCTGTTTACCATCCTGTGCAGCTCTCTGTGCCCTCTGTTTCACACAGCTTTTGTGAACGAGGCTCTGTATCACTGTGTGAGTGAAACACTCATTTTGTAAGTGTCAGTAAATGCCTTTGAGTCATGATATTCATCTGTGGTGGTCCAGTCTGGGGGTCCACTGATGGTCAGAGTAAAGTCAGTACCAGTCCACTACACTGAAACGAGATGGACTACAGTCTGTAACTGTAGAACTACAGAGTGTCCTATATGGTCAGTGGAACTGATAACTTTCTGCAGATACCAGGAGAAATAGCTACTACTGTATATTGCAGTGCTGGTTCTACAGCGGATGGTGACTGTTTCTCCTGGAAGAGCAGATTTGACTGCAGGAGTCTGAGTCACAGTGGCCTGACCTCTGGATCCTGAAATAACCAATAAGAATTCAGGACGATTCATAAACACACATGATATTATTATTCTCAATATAAGACCCTCATATACACCTGCTTTAAAATGTCTTCATAAATCATCTCCATAAAGGGACATATAGAACAGTGTGTTACCTGGAGTCCAGAAGATCAGAGTCCAGATGAAGATGGTGATGAAGGTCATGTCTGCTGTGGGTGAAGTTTGTGGAGCAGCAGCTCTCAGTCATGAAGTGTTAAACTCACAGGACTATAAACACTCCCAGAGCACTGAAGCATGTGCTGATAATGCAAAGTCAGCTCTCTCTATGGAAATGTCTCTATTGGCTGCAGTGATCATGTGACACTGAGTAGAAGAGCATGGAGACAGAAGGAGTTCTTCATGGTGGAGTGTCTAACTGCTGAATATCAGACAGAAGCATGAAGATGTTTCTATGTGATGTTTATCAGCTTCTGTTATTGCTGAAATGTGTTGAACAGAACACACTGTAAACGGTTTAAGACTGTTTTATTGTGTAGACTGTAGAGATTTATGGTCAGTTTGAGGTTTTTACTGGGAGTCATATGTGAATCTTCACTCTCCTGATCTCGACAGTTGATCTTCTCACAGCTCAGCGATCTGACTGTCCAGATCAGTGTGGTGTCCTCTTAATGTCCAGTGGGGGGCGATCTCATATTGTTCAGGTTAGAGTGGATCAGTCTTTCTCTGGAGGGATTCTGCAGCTACTGCTGTCAGTCTGTCTCTCAGTGCAGGAGTGTCTGGTGGAGGAACCAAACTGCATGCAGGGAGTGAGTAAATCCACATTTCATTAAACTACTGTTCTCTCTTTCAGCAGGAAATCATCTTCTGTTCATTTATCCATCTTCATTTTCATTCCTCAACACAACCAATAAGATCTTTATACCCAGCAGCTCTTTAACTGTGTTCTGTTCTTCTAACAGTTTATTATTATTTCATATTCAAGGTCAAATTAAAGTTCATCCATCAGAAACACTGTAGATATTTTAGAATGATGTCACAGATGAATGAATAAATGAGTAATCTGAGAACAGATAGAATAATGTGTGATCAGTTCAGACAAACAAGTTTAAACAAAACAGAAACAAAAGTTCAGGGGTTTCAGAATTTCTACATGTATCTGCTGATTATAAAATACATCAGTATTTAATCACTGATATGAAGAAGCTGTTTGTACAGCACAGAGAGAGCCCAGTCTTTACAGCAGGAGGTTTTTGTACAGGCACTGAATGAGTTTGTATCACTGTGGTGGACTTTTGGTGGAGGAACCAAACTGTCAGTTGGCTGTAAGTAGCTTTTATTACTTCTTCATAATTAATCTGTTCATAAATTCTGGAAAATCAATGTACTGGATGGTGTTAATCAGGTTTAAATGGTGTTTAGTGTTTATTATTGTAGTATTTATTGAACAGTAGCAGTGTAGACGGTGTTTGGAGAGTTTAATGGAGCGTCTGTTTCTGAAGGGTCATTAATAACAGTAGAAATGTTCCAGTGAATTTCTCTCAACCTGCTTTAATTACTGAGTTTATTAGAACAGTAGAAAGATCTGTTCTAGACTGTAGACTCTCAGTGCAGCTGCTTCACTGGAACTCTCATTCTCATGCTGAACAATCACAGTGCTGCTTATTATAAACACTTACACATGGTTTAAACACTAGATGTAGACTATTAGTATTGGGTTATATTCTCATTATTTCTGTTATGAATGTTATTATTTGTGTTTATTTCTGTAGAAAGACAAAATACATGCTGATTTCAATATAGTAAATTACTTCCTGTATGAAGTTCCATCATGTTAATGTCTGGTAAAGGAAATATTAAAGAGTTTCTATATATAAGACAGTGTTGATGACTACAGCTCTCTCTGAGAGACAGTTTTAACTCTACAATAGGTTTTAATTAGAGGCTGATACATTTTAAAGCACCACTGAACTCAATTCAGCTCTGTACTAAATAGGAGAAGTGAAACCCACTCGGGTGTGTCTGTACTGGGTGACTGACACCTGTCCCTGCGTGTGTTTGTGTCTCTTAGGTGTGGCCCCTCCCACCCTCACGGTCCTGCCCCCCTCCGGTGTTGAGGTCCAGCAGGGGAAGGTCACACTGGTGTGCTTGGCTAACAAGGGCTTCCCCTCAGACTGGACGCTGAGTTGGAAGGTGGATGGGAGCAGCTGGAGCTCGGAGGTTAGCCAGAGCCCTGGGCTTCTGCAGAAGGACGACAGTCTCTACAGCTGGAGCAGCACCCTGACCCTCCAGGAGGAGCAGTGGCTAAAGAAAACAGTGACCTGTGAGGCCACCAAGGGCTCCCAGCCTACTGTCAGCACGACACTGAGGAGAGGGCAGTGCACTGAGCAGTGAGAAACACACGGGGGTTCAGCTGATAGAGCTCCTCTTACTCTCTAATGTGCTCAAACACGTCTGTGCTTAATGCTGAAATGATGATCTGTTTATCTGAGATAAAGAAATAAAGAGTTTCAATCAACAACACTGTGTGATTTCATTAGACTCAACCATAAACGCTTTAGAGGAGTCTTTAAGACTGTGCTGTTCAGAGAAAGTTCTTGTTTATATGGGAGAACATTTTACGGCAGATCTATTGATCTACAGAGGTTTACTGATGATCAAATGTATTTTTAAATGTTAAACACAGATTTAAATCTGGATAATTAATGTAAATAAAGGATATATATAGTACATTATGTTATACAGTATCAATACCAACAGTCTGTGACAAAACTGTAGATGAGGGAAATGTAGGTGTTTAAAAGTGTCTCTGTTTAGCACCAGCCAATGCTAACAGCTAATATTATACATTTACAGTGATGTAATGTTCTTGATAGTTCCTGTTTAGCACTAGCTAAATCTAACATATTATCTATTATATTAATGGAAGGGTAATGTTCTAGATAGTTGTTTGTGTTTAGCTCTGGCTAATTCTAAAGGTTTAGGTAATACATTAATGGAAAGGCTATGCTCTAGATAGTTTATTGTTTATTGTTTAGCAGTAGAGAACTCTTACTGCTGAGGTTATATGTAAGTGGAGATGTAATGTTCTAGATAGTTTGTGAAGTTAAGCGATAGCTAACGCTAACAGCTGAAGTCATATTTTAATGGAGATCTCATATTCTAGATTAACACTGCTGGTTTGCTACAGTAGTTGAATGTCTTTAGGATGAACTTCTTCTGATCAGCAGGTGAACGAGCTGAGAGTACAGATGGTGAGTTACTGTGCGGCTGAATAATCACAGGCTGTGCATCCAACATTACTCATGATGTAATGACAGGTGGAGTAAGGCTGTGATGATCATGATGTCATAAGTCACACAGGGAAACGGGATGAAACCAGGAAAAATGGCAGGAAAGACCTATGGCTAAGAATCTCACCATGACCTAGAGGCTAAGAGAATCTCACCATGAGAGAGAGAGACTGATACCCTGTATCTGCCAGGTATAACACACAAGTTCCTGATATTCTGATAGAACAGTTGGTGTTTAAGTGTTCAGCAGCCTGACAAACCTGATACCCTGTATCAACAGTGTCTGTTCTTTTAGATCAGCTGGTGTTCAAGTTTCAAGTTTCAGGTTTCAGGTTTATTTGTCATGTATGCATGTGAAATGCTTGTGGTGAGGCTCAGGTAGACACTCTACAGCAGGACAACACTATATACATACTAAACATTAAAATAAAGAGATATAAAAGAGAGATATTAAATAATTACAAAATACACAAAATACAGAATATACAGAGACAGGAAAGGTCTGTAGAAATTCTGATATGTACATTTATTAGACAAGGATAGTCTAAGAGCGAGCAGAGCTATAAAATAAATAGGTATATTTATATACAGTATATTCCTGCTGTTTAAAGTGAATTAGTGATGTTGTCCATAGCGGTGATATATAAGAGTATTAATACTAATAAAGTGTCTGAGTTCACTGGTGTTGCTGGTGTTGGTGGTATTGGTGGTGTTGCTGGTGTTGCTGGTGTTGCTGGTGTTGGTAGTATTGGTGGTATTGGTGAAAGGTTCACAGCTTGTTCAGTATCAGTGTTAGGACTATGCTTGAGTGAGTCTGACTGACAAACACAGAACATCTGGTGATAGTTCTGCTCTATTCTGAGAGGAGCGGAAAGATTCAGTTCTGTTAATGCAAATCTCTTCTATCCATCTCTCTCTCTCTCTCTCTCTCTCTCTCTCTCTCTCTCTCTCTCTCTCTCTCTCTCTCTCTCTCTCTCTCTCTCTCTCTCTCTCTCCCTTTTATTTTACTGTCTGATAAGGATTTTGAAATGCAAAGAGGGAAAATAACAACCAAATGCCGTTTAGCTGGAGTCACCAGTCCATCACAGTGCAGATACACACACATACACAAACACACACCCGGGGCCAGTTTAGTATCCCTGACTCACCTGGACTGTGAGAGGAGACCCACACAGACATGGGGAGAACATTCAACCTCCACTTAGAAAGGAAATAATCAAACCCAGACCCTTCCTGCTGGGGTACTACCCACTGTGCTCACGTGCCCCTCACACATTCCATATTGTACTGATTTTCAGGAGATGTTAGTCCACTCAGATACGCCATCAAGAACTTTGATACCTTCATAAATGTTGCTGTTTTGGACCGAACATGTACTTAACACCTCCTAAAAGTCTTCATGTATACAGACTATCAAAAACAGCAGGTCAGATATCTGTAGAAACACTAGACTAGAGTTTCAGTGTGCTGGAAATACAATAACTATGTACAGAATTAATTCTATAGTTTATTAATATAAAGAAATATATGATCTGAAGGAGAAATGGAGATTATATTATCTCCTCCTGAATCAGGCCCGAGTACTACGACATCCAGAAGGACAGGCCTAGGAGTTCTCTCTAGTCTATCAGGAACATCTCTTTATCTCTCATCTCTTTATCAGCTGTTCTCAGATCAGTGAGTGTCTCTGAGTCAGAGCAGCTCCTCTACAGCTGAGGGAGGTTTTTGAGCTGTTGGTCTCAGATCAGTGAGTGTCTCTGAGTCAGAGCAGCTCCTCTACAGCTGAGGGAGGTTTTTGAGCTGTTGGTCTCAGATCAGTGAGTGTCTCTGAGTCAGAGCGGCTCCTCTACAGCTGAGGGAGGTTTTTGAGCAGGTGTTCTCAGATCAGTCTAACACTGTGTGAATGGGGAGGTGAGTGTCAATCTGAGTGTCTGACAGTCAGAATCTCCTGCATCTTCAGCTGAGGGAGGATTTTGAGAGAGAAATCTCAGATCAGTGAGTGTCTCTGAGTCAGAAACGATCCTCTACACAGCTGAGGGAGGTTTTTGAGCTGCTGATAGATCAGTGAGTGTTAGTCAGAGCTTCTCCAGGTTTTTGAGCAGCAGATCACCAGTCAAGCTCAGTCTACCACAGTTTTTGACTGGCTCTGCAGATGATGGTTACAGTCTCTCCTGAGAGAAGCTACCAGAGATGCTGGAGACTGAGTCAGAATTCTTTCACCCTACAGCTGAGGGAGGTTTTTGAGCTGTTGGTCTCAGATCAGTGAGTGTAATGAGTCAGAGCAGGCTCCTCTACAGCTGAGGGAGGTCTTCATAAGCAGTTGGTCAGATACAGTGATACTCTATTAGATAATCTACAGCTGAGGGAAGTTTTTGAGAGATCTTATCACAGTGTTCCTCTCACCCTGAGTAAGCAGCCCCAGAGTTGTCCCAGATCAGTGAAGTCTCCAGTAGCCTCATCTACAGCTCATGGAGGCTTGTGTCTCTGAAAGGACTGAAGTGTCTGTGAGTCAGAGCGGCTGCAGCTCTTAAAGCGTGAGGAGCAGTGAGGCAGCACAATATGCAAACTGCACACCCTCTCTGATCCACAGTCAGCAGCACAGGTGTCTCTAGATTAACCCTGCTAACGTTCTCTAAGACTTTGACTTTATTAATAAAATAAAGAGGGCTCCTCTAAAGCTGATAACGTCTCATATCCATCTACATGCTGAACCTCCACACACTGAGGGATTCTGCTCTGGCCTCAGATCACCATCTACATCTGATAGACCCAACAACCCCCACAGAGACACAAACAGAGTCTCCAGATCAGATCAGCACAGGTTCTACACACAGCTAGAGGTCTCCACCCTGAGAGATCACACAGTTCTGATCATATCTTACAGCAGAAACACCACAGAGATACAATCAGTTCAATAAGAGCAGGACTTCATTATACTCGAACTGTCTGACTGTGACTCATATTTCAGTCTCTCACTCTCATAACAGAACCTGTTCCAGATCAGATTCAGAAACATTCACTGTACAGTAGATATTAAACAGATTAGGAGTGATATAATTTTCTGAACACCGAACTTATAAACAGTACAGACTGCTCTGTGCTGATGGTGTGTAGATACATCTTAATAAGTCTGTGCAATAAGTATCAGTATGTCTCACTGTGGTGGTCTTTGGGTAGGGGAGCTAATCTCGTAAATCAGTGCAGATACACAGATCATATAAGGTTTAATTCACTTCATTATTCTCACACAGACACACTGAATACACTTCAGAAAGTGAGAAACTGTAGCCTCATCATCACACACATTAAAGCGTCAGAGAACTGATCAGACTCCATTACTGGATATAATACCTGTATGATTAACAGTTAGCAGCAGCGACGTCATTTAGATTTGCATTTAAGGAATTTATCAGATATATATCAATATTTCTCATAATGTACAGTGTGGAGCTGTATCTCTGACCGTGTGTAGAGTCTATAAATACTCTGGGTGGTGGTGCTGGAAGAAGGATCAGCTCAGTTCTATTGAATTAGAGCAGCTTTAGAACAGTACTGAGCTCTACACTGATTACTACACTCCAGTCACATGAAGAGCTCCAGTCAGGACGTTCAGTAAAGTGGAGCTAGTTAATGGTTTAAATGTGTTGTAGTGTGTTATAGCTGTGTTTCGTCTCCAGCTGGTTCCACAGTGTAGTCTCCTGTGTCTCTGCTCCCCCCACTCCTCTCTGCAGCTGTCTGAGGGTTCAGCCTCACTGCACTGCCTCCTGTCTAGCTACTCTCCACAGGGGGCGCTGGTCAGCTGGTCAGCGGCTCAGAGATGAAACTGAACATGTGGAGACAGAGGACGACTCAGGCCTGTTAATGCAAATCTGAGTTTCAACCCACCACCCCCACCCCCACCCCTCTCTCTCTCTCTCTCTGAGTGTTTTACTGTTTAACCTGCTTGTTAGTGTTCAGCTGGGTGGGGGGTGGTGGGGGGTCTGGTTCCTGTTCTTCCTTCAGTGCTGCTGTCCTCCAGGATCTGAGTCTAATATCCTGATCTAACTGTCAGTGAGTTGTAGTCACAGTGCTGGGAGGTTAATAGACTAAGCTGATGTTAAAGAGACGCAGTTTATAGACTAATGATGCTGATTAAAGATGTATGGAGTCTGAAATGGATCATGATGGGATGGTGGTGTAGAAGAACAGGTTCTGTGTTGATTATGAGGGATAATAATGTGAGTGTAAAACAGGGTGGAGTGGAGCACTGAATGAAGCTCCAGCTGATTCTCCTTCACACATACAATTAGCAAAAATTAAATTAAATGTTTATTGGTAAATGGATAATTTTAGGTACTTGGCCCAGTGTTTACATGTACATTTTATTGTGTTTTTTTATTTTAATATTTTATTAATATTTTATGCCCCCCATTTTGTAAATGGGAATACACTACTATGCTACTACACTACTCAAGTAGAGCAAGAACTCAGGGAGTGCCAGTGTGGTGGGTCTTAGAAACAGGAGGTTCCGGTAAGAGAGCCGGGCTCGGAGAGATGTTCCACCATTGGAGAAGTTCAATAGTTGGTTTCTAATCTTAGATACACAGGCATATTGGCATATTCAATCAGAAGCGGGTTTGTGTTGATGGGTATGTGGTTTCAGTCAAACTGACACATACAGTGCCCTCCATAATTATTGGCACCCCTGGTTAAGATGTGTTCTTTAGCTTCTCATAAATTGAGTTTTTTTCAAAATAATATAGGACCACGATGGAAAAAAAGAGTAAAATCCAACCTTTAACTCAAGTGAATTTTAAGGGGGAAATAAAATCCCTGACTAAGAAATAATTATTCTTCATAAAATCACCTGTTCCACAATTATTGGCACCCCTAACAATTCTTAGGAAATAAATTTAATAAAAGTATTTCTGTCACTTCTACAGTAGTTTACGAAGTTGATCAGAGTATGTAGGAACATTTAATTAGTAATTCACAACTTCCTGTTTCCCTGGGGTATAAATATGACGTGACACAGAGGCCATTTCTCTTCAACATGGGAAAGACAAAGGAACATACCATTCAAGTAAGGCAGATGTGTGTTGACCTTCACAAGTCAGGCAATGGCTACAAGAAAATAGCCACTCGCCTACACCTGTCCATATCTACTGTCAGAGGAATTATTAAGAAGTTTAAAACAACTGGAACAGTGGTAAACAAGCCTGGACGAGGACGCAAGTTTATTTTGCCACCACGCACAGTGAGGAGGATGATAAGAGAAATAAAAAGTTCTCCAAAGCTCACTGTTACAGAATTGCAACAAATGGTAGCTTCTTGGGGTCACAAAGTCTCCAAAACAACCATCAGGCGCTATCTACATGCCAACAAGCTGTTTGGGAGGCATGCACAGAAAAAACCTTTTCTCACTCACAATCATAAACGCAAACGTTTGGAGTTTGCTAAGCGGTACTGGGACTTCAACTGGGATGTGTGCAATGTGTGCATTGGTCAGATGAAACAAAGAGAGCTTTTTGGCAACAAATGCTCTAAGTGGGTCTGGCGTAACACAAGAGCTGAGTATGCAGAAAAGCACCTCATGCCCACTGTGAAATACAGGGGAGGATCAGTGATGCTGTGGGCCTGTTTCTCTTCCAAAGGCCCTGGGAACCTTGTTAGGGTGCATGGCATCATGAATGCTCTGAAATACCAGGACATTTTAAAACAAAATCTGGTGGCTTCTGCCCGAAAGCTGAAGATGGGTCGCCACTGTGTCTCTCAGCAAGATAATGACCCTAAACATATGGCCAAATCTACACAGAAATGGTTCACCACACACAGAATCAAGCACCTCCCATGGCCAGCTCAGTCCCCAGATCTCAACCCCATTGAAAACCTGTGGGGTGAGCTGAAGAGGAGAGTGCAGAGGAGAGGACCCAGGTCGCTGGATGATTTAGAGAGAATGTGCAAAGAGGAATGGTCAAAGATCCCTCTTTCTGTATTCTCCCATCTTGTGAAACATTATAGGAGAAGATTAGGTGCTGTTTTGTTGGCAAAAGGGGGTTGTACAAAGTATTAACATCAGGGGTGCTAATAATTGTGGCACACATGATTTGATGTTAAACAATTATTTCTTAATGTGGGATTTTTTTCCTACTGAATAAATTCACTTGAGTTAAAGGTTGGATTTTACTCTTTTTTTTCCATCGTGGTCCTATATTATTTTGAAAAAAAACTCAATTTATGAGAAGCTAAAGAACACATCTTAACCAGGGGTGCCAATAATTATGGAGGGCACTGTACATATGGAATATAAACTGAGAGGAGAACGTGGAACCAAGCGACATTTAAGTCTCTGCTGCATGAGGTAACTATAGAACAACACGGGGGGACGTGAAGCTGTAAATACAGTAAATGTTCATTGTGCTGGGCCTATTGTGACCTTTCCTACTCTGTCCCGCCCCAAGGATGGACACCACATGGTTGGATGATGGGTCTTTTATTCTGAAACGAGTTCAGCATTCAAATATACGTCAGTTCAGCGTCTGGCAGGGATATCTCAGACTGCTGGGTTTTTCTGTATGTAGTTTTTCATGGTACATAAAAATAGAAAAAACAGTAATCGTATAGTAAAGATATAGTAAATATTAATTAGGTCACGAAACATTTATAATTGTATCTATTTATGTAATTATATTGTTATTATTATTATTATTATTACAATATTCTATCAGTATCAATGTAACTTAAACCAAAATAAAATTGAAATAAAAACATTCTTATAAAATCATACTATAGTTGCTCAAATCACATCATCCATTTTGTAGATTTTCACAGTTGAAACCATTACAAATAAACAAACAATACTGCCACCTTGTGGTTACTCCAAATACAACACACCTAGCAGAGCTAGGCTCAAGCTATAGCACATTTTATAATTCCTCAAATGTTTAACTTGTTAATATACCCAAAGGAATTACAAGAATTATAGAATTAAACCCACCTGAAACGAGTTCAGCATTCAAATATACGTCAGTTCAGTGTCTGGTCAGCTAGGCAGCCTAAACAGAACATTATTAGCCACAGTGACATGTGGCCTGCTAGCTAAATCAGCTAGCTAATCGGCACACAAAAATTACTTTAATTTAAAATTAATTTAATACATGTAACTAACACATGCATGTTCATTATATAGTCATTTAGATCTGTTAAATATTAAAATATACTAGCGCTGAGTACTTATTTTGATATTTTAGTGATTTTCACTGGAGCTCTGCAGAGAGACAACTTACCCACAGCAGGGATATCTCAGACTGCTGGGGGTCTCCCAGCATGCACTCCTGTTATACTGACACTGGCAGCATTTAACCAGCAGGTGGTGCTGAACTCATTTGCAGGAATTTCACTGAACTTATTTATATATAAAATACACTTTTAACACTGTTACACTAGCACCATCTTTTGTATGTTCCAGGATCAACACCCTTCTAGAATGAAACAGGTGGTTTAAACAGAGCGTCTCCTGCACTACCACTCTGGCACAGTCTGCTATTTCAATTCTTTAATGACCTCATAATTCAGAGGATCCAATGCCGTTCAGGATAAAATATGTTTGTACAAGAAAATGTATTGGATTTGGGACATTTTTGATTACTACAGGATGCAACAGAGACAAACTCCTTCCTCACATGGGCATACAGTGGGGCAAAAAAGTATTTAGTCAACCACTGATTGTGCAAGTTCTCCTACTTAGAAAGATGAGAGAGGTCTGTAATTTACATCATAGGTACACTTCAACTATTAGAGACAAAATGAAAAAAAAGCAAAAAAAAAAACAAGAAAAAACATTGTGGAATCTTTAAATAATTTATTTGTAAATTATGGTGAAAAATAAGTATTTGGTCAATAACAAAAGTTCAACTTAACACTTAACATAACATAACCTTTATTGGCAATGACAGAGGTCAAACGTTTCCTGTAAGTCTTCACCAGGTGTGCACTCACTGTAGCTGGTATTTTGGCCCATTCATCCATGCAGATCTCCTCTAGAGCAGTGATGTTTTGGGGCTGTTGCTGGGCAACAGAGAATTTCAACTCCCTCCACAGATTTTCTATGAGGTTGAGGTCTGGAGACTGGCTAGGCCACTTCAGGACCTTGAAATGCTTTTTACGGAGCCACTTCTTTGTTGCCCGAGGGGTGGGATCATTGTCATGCTGGAAGACCCAGCCACGTTCCATCTTCAATGCTCTCACTGATGGAAGAAGGTTTTGGCTTAAAATCTCACGATACATGGCCCCATTCATTCTTCCCTTCCCTTAGAACTCAGGAGACGCTTTAGAGAGAGTCTGTGAATGTCCCTGAGTTGAATAGCCAGAGCCCAGACCTGAATCCAGTTGAACATCTGTGGAAGAGCTGAAAATGTCTACTGATGTTCCCCATCCAACCTGACAGAGCTTAGAAGGACATCCCAAGAGGAATGGGCAACAGTGTCCAGAAACAAGTGCACCAAGCTCGTAGCTTCTTTCCCAAGATGCCTTGAAGCTGCCATTGTTGTCAAAGGTGCATCAGCCCAGCATCAGGCTGGGGGAGTGTACAGATATGTAACCCCTAAATAAACGATTTTTATCAGTAAAATAAAACTGTATATTCTCTAATTTTGATTGTGTGTAAGAATAAAACTGTAACGTAATAAAACAAGGGGTGTGTAGATGTTGCGGGCTCAAAGAACGAGGCCTGAACTGCCCCTTTAATGAGGAGACAAGAGTAGATCTGCAAAAACATAGAAATGGCCATTAACAGGGACAGTGGCTCGCTCCGCACCTCCCTCTACTCTGTACAGGGGGATACTGAGGCAATTAACTCACGTGATACTCTGTGAACAACTGAAAGTGCAGAACGCCCCACTGCCACCTACCATCCACCTCCGGAACTGCAGGCGAATACAGTCATGCTTCTCCGAAAAAAACACAGATGGTAATAACTTTAATATGCTGTTGTTTACAGTTCTTTCTTTTAACCCTTTTTTTTCTTTTCAGTCCACAATCTGACTGTGCTTCGTAGACTCTACCGCTTGACTGTATTACTCAGTAACTCAGTTAATAAATAGATGATTGGACTTGTTTTACTTTAAAAGGGGGAAGAAGAAGAATCACACAGTACAGAGTTACACACTGGGCTTGTTTAATAAAAGAATCAGTATGATAGGTTATTTAAAACTGAGCCATATACCATTTACAGAGTAAATCAGGAGCATAAAAATAAACAGATACAACCAAGATAAGAAGAAGTGTGAAATGGTAAAGGGGGATTCACAGCCTTTAACAAGTACACATCAGAGACTGATAAAGACCTTTACCATTCAAATATCCAGGATATATATTATTTTATATTTCTAAATACTCTATCTAGTTCTAGATATTTTAGTGAACTAAAATAACCAACAAAATCATTCATGAAAGAGAGAAAAGTATATCAGTAGGGTATTTATTACCCATAATAATAACTAGTGTATATCAGAAACATCACGTGGTAGACCGTACTGAAATTCTGTTAGACTATTTATATTAAGAGATAATTAATTATACACATCATTCCAGGATTTTAATGTAAACTCACAGAAGAAGAATGAATGTTCTAGTGATTCTATTTCTGTAGTGTAAAAACCGCCACTAGACATGTAGATCTCAGTGTTTTTTTTTAAATGTGTTATAGTTTTATTTGTTATAGAATGAGATAAATAAGAAAAGGCCTCTATAAGAACCAAATATCTGCCTTATTATAACTATTTATAACTTTATGAATAAACTTATCCATCTTCTTATCAGACAGGTGTGAATCATGTACCTGGAGTGCAGGTAAGTCACATGGTCTGTTGTAATATCTCTAATGCAGTAGAGGGAGCAGAATAGCACTACACACCTGAATATGATCCCTCTTAATGTTTTAAACCTCATGTGTTAATAAACCAACCATCACATACAAACCACTACACTCTAAAATACCAGATGTTCCAGGTTTACCTGAACACAGGGTGTTTGGCCTTATCCCAGGTTTTTAGTCAGAGAGCTGAATAGAGCTCTGGATTGGTCAAAGGACTCATGGCTCCACTCCCTTCGTTCCTGCTTCCACATCCTGCTCTGGTGCCAGACTGATCCGGTTTAACGTGAAAGTGAAAGAAAATCAGTCCGTGTGAAGAACGAGGTAGATCAGCGTTTGGAGAGAAAGCAGAAGGTAAAAACTGAGTTTATTTAATGATTTCATGAAGACGATTCAGACTCTGAGAGAGTGTGTCCGTGTGTGTGTCTGTGTCCGTGTGTGTGTGTGTATGTGTATGTGTATGTGTGTGTGTGTGTGTGTGTATGTATGTATGTATGTAAGCAGCGTGGACATGTCTATGGATATGGCTTATGTCACTGCTTAGTACCTACAGTTTAAGTTATAAAATTATTTTATTTAATTGATTCTGTAGCGTATGACCAAACTAGCTATATGTTTAGGTTGGAGTAAGTATTGTAATGTGGGTGAACCTGATTCTATACATTACATACCCACCTTTTATAACTGCAGTAATTGCATATACTGATTCTCAGATGTTTTCAGTAAAATATGAACTACAGTGAGCTTTTGCGTCCAGAGATCTTTATTAATAATGAACTACACAAGCAGGTAGCTTTTAGTTTATCCTCACAAACTTTTCATTGTTGACTCCCAAGACCAGCAGCTACGACTTACTGTAAGTGTAACTTAGACCTTTTAAAAATCAGGAGCGTCTTGATTTCTACAGGCTGCTGAGCCTACAAATTACATTACAGTAAAGATGCTCAGCGGGGAAAAAGCATTTCACACTTTATTAAATTTAATAATATGGGCCACAGGGCACCTTTTAGAAGCTAAATAAACAACATTTATAATAATTATTATATTTACATGACATTTGATTCCCTTGATTAATCAAATCTGACCTTTCTTACAGGCAGAAGAGTTCTGAATCATTTCTGTGCAGTAAATTAACTGCAGCATGAAAATCACGATCAAATTCGACTCGTAACATGTTATACAGAGATAACTAAACGTCTGTACAAAAGGTAAAGCTTTTTTAGCTCTTTAGACGATGGGAATCAAAACATGAATAACAGGACGTGCACATGCGGAGAACAGATGATAAATGTTAGACAGGTAGAACCGTGTTCCAGAGAACAACCTTCAGATGAAACCAAAACGTCTGCTTGACTGTGTGTGTGGTTTTTTAGGATTTGATGATCCGAAGGAGGAACGATGACCTCCAAGATGAGTTCCTCTGAGGAGCAGGACCTACAGAAAGCTGAGAGGTGAGATAATACTGTGGTCTATATTGACTATGTTCTCTAGTTTGAATGTCCCGATTCAGAGTTTAATAGTGAAATCTGACCGGTAAAATCTGGCCTTTTTTGGCTCATTGATTGATATTCTCCTTTTCTACACTGACTTCCATTTTCCACACCAGACAGACGAGCTGAAACCCTAATTAAATGTTCTCCCTGATTTGGTATGAAGTGTATTTAATAATAGTGAGTGTTTCAGCCTTTTTCTCACTCGTTATTTTAACAAGTCTGCATGATAGGGTTCCAGACCTGCACTGAGCCGGAGCAGTAATAGACCAGGAGATTATTGTTTTAATCCGCAGCAGAAGACACTAAAGTAAGCCATGAAATTCCAGGAAAATTTAACTGACACCTGAATAACAAATCGGGGGGAGATCCAAATTCTTTCCTTTAAAGGTGCCATAAATTTATTTATTCAGTTTTTAAACTGTTCTCTGATGTTCTACAAAGTACTTATGTGACTTTGTTCAGTGTGATAAACACCCAGATGTGGTTCTTCATGCCCATTTACACCCTGTGATCTGATCCTAGAATGAAACGAGCTGCTAACTCCTTTTTGGTGAGGTCATGAATAATCAGATGGGCTCTGTTCTGATTGGCTGGTTTACAGTGAGACTCTGTGATGATCAGACAGAAGCAACATGTGGAAATAGACTAAATAAAATGAGCCTCCGTGTAAATAAGCTCCACCCTCATACTGTTGAGTTAGCTATGCTAGGTACTTGGAGCTAATGCTAGTAGCTAATGTTACAGATCAATCACAATGTATATTACCGTGGGACCCCCCCCCCCCATTTAACTGATATAAAAATAAAGATACAAATATTCACTAGCTTTGTGTAAGGTTGGAATCACCTCAGTGTACCACCATACCGGCACGTCACCTTAGTGTACCACCATACCAGCACGCCACCTTGGTGTACCACCATACCAGCACGCCACCTTGGTGTACCACCATACCAGCACGTCACCTTAGTGTACCACCATACCAGCACTTCACCTTAGTGTACCACCATACCGTGCAGATAGGCACCGACATGCAGATAGCACCACACAGGACTACATGCACAATTGTTACGACGACTGTCCTTAACACCACGTCAACATCACCAAAGACTGCACTGGTGTCGTGCTAGACTGTCATAGAGTGACTCAGATTAACAGCAGGTCATCTTTGAGTCCCGCTTTTGTCTTGGTGGAGACAGCCAACCAATCCAAGATGAATGGTTTGTTGTCCCGTGTCACGCGTCCAGAAGGCCTGTGTGAGAATATTTTTATTAAATTCAGTTTTTCATTGATCAGCTTTTTTTTTTTAATGTTCCTTTTCCACCTTGGTGGAAATGGTGCAGCAGGCACGTCAGGCCATTTGAGGTGGAACTCCTTGTCAGACTATACCAGCATTAAAAGAATAATAATGTTTCTGAGTTTACTGTTCATATTACACTGTTTACAGATCTGCTGGTAGAACATCAGTAAGCCTGCTCTGTCTTTGTTCTGCTGTGTTTTTTTAATTATTTTATGCATCTCAGGAGTCCATTCCTGACCTGCTGTTGTGTACACACACACACACACACACACACACACACACACTAACAGCTCTAAAGTGTACAGGTCATGTGTGATTTGGTTTGTGTTTCAGACTGGATCAGGGTAAGAGATCTGATTCACCTGAGCCCAGCTATGTGTCCATGAAGAGTTACCACTCAGAAGACAGAGACATAGCCTTCAGAAAAGAAACCAGTCTTACAGAGGTCAGGTAAGAATGGTGTGAAACTGAAGAGTGAGATTAAGAGATGCTCCATCTTTCTCTCTGAACTCCAGTGTTCTAGATGAGGGGTAAACTGAGAAATGCACTGAGGAGTTCCACACCCCCTTTCACCTTTCCTCACACACAACCACACACACTTCTACATAGAAGACTGCAGTATGCCTCAGTGGTCTCTTACTGTATTCCAGTTTATTATTGTACTTGTTTTGTACTTATTTAGGAAGATTTGTACTTTAAAATGGAAAATGGAATTTCAACACTAAATATCAGAAACAGGACATCATTATTCTGTCAGTGACATTGTTTATTAGGGTTAATAATGACATACAGTGCAGTAGATATCATGGGAATATGGTAACTTCATTCATAGCCCTTAATTCTGTGTAGTAGTTCTTTATTCTGTACAGCTGTTCCCAGTTTAATGTATAAATTGCTGGATGTAGATTATAGTGGATGTGGTTGGGGATGTGATTAGGAATGATGTAACAAATAATAAAGTTGATGTATATTAATATTCGATTGAACACCATAAATGTTAGACTGCAATGTTGGGATAGTGAAACATTTACTATCTGTAATGTTGCTATTCCTTCTCATAACACTTGAACAGTGGTCCACTCCATAATGTAGTGCTTGACAAACTGTGTTCAGCTAAGCACCAGTGTTCAGCTAAGGCTTGTGGAATTATTGTGAGGAATATTGTTTTTAAACAATAATGAAATAATTTTCTCATGTTTGTTGAGAAACTGGGGGTCCTCTGTCCATCTTTACAGCTTAAAGACGGAACCTTTTGTAGACACTGCTGATGTACCAAATCATCATTACAGTCATCTGTTCACTATTACATCATTTATTATTCCTTCATTATTATTATTATAATGTAAATGTTAAGAGACGTCTCAGTGCACACCTTAACATGTGTTTAAAGGAAGAATGGGAGAAAATAACACTGTGACATCCTGCCCTGTCCTGTTCATGTTTGTCTGTCTTATCTGGCTTTCTGTTTCTTTCTTGTTTTGGTTTTTTGCTCCTCCTGTCTCCGCCCTCTTGTCAGGCCCCTCACCTGTTTCTGGCTCCACCCCTTTCCAGGTGTCTCTTGTTAGCCCTTGTTGATTTATACTCCATGTTGTGCCCTTTGTTCTTGCTTGGCGTTTGTTCCCCTGTAGGTATTTTGTTTCCATTCCAGGTTATTTGTTGTTGGTTATTTGTCTCCTTGTTGGTTGTTTTTGTAATCTAGTTCAGTATTTCTCAGTTTGCTAGTTTTTTCTTTGGTTTGTTGTCTTTTTTACTCTTTATTAAAACACTTGCGTTTGCATCCCATCATCCTGACCCCAACAAACACTTAAAACTCTTTATATCCTCAGAGCCAAAATATCTTTAAAGTGTTGTGAGAAGGCATGGCAACATTACAGTAAATGCTTTACTGTCCCATTTTTTTTTTGGAATGTTTTGCAGGCTTGAAATGCAAAACAAATGAAATGAAGAACCAGAGAGAACAAAAACATCTTGGGTTCTTACTGTCTGTAGTTAAATAAAAGTAATTGTAATAAACCTTGTGTTTTTACCACACAGTCACTTTTTCTGATCTGATATTGTATGATCAGTGCCATTCAGTTTTCAGACAATAACACTGTTATTGTCCCACAGAGAACAGAAGGAGACCTCTGACTCTACCAAGAGAAACATGGGGCTCCTGTTTAAGGTGTGTTGAACTAATTGAGATCATATCACTGTAAAATCTGATTTATAATAACTGTACTGCCTTAAACTTTTGATTTGGCTGAGAATTAAATAAGTTAACAGAAGATAAAATACACAGACTACTGTTCTGTTCATTTCCTATTTAATCCTGATTAAACTGAAAGTACAGGAAGCAGGTCAGTAAGATCACTGTGGCACTGACTAACAAGCCTTTAATTCTATAACCATTTTCTTTTTAATCAGGAGCTGGAGCACAAGGTCATCTCTCTAGTAAAGAATCAGCTGAAGAGGTTTATGAAGCTACTGAGTCTGGATTACCCAGCATGCTCTGATGAAGAAGTGGATGATGAGGAGGATCAGAGTGTCAGAGAGGACGCGCTGAGGATCACACTGCATGTCCTGAGGAACATGAACCAGACAGACCTCGCCAACACACTACAGTCCAGTAAGAGATCAGGACTACATGATTATTCATTCTGTACATTCAGTTAAAGAGTTTAAATTATAATAATTAGATTATTTTCTCACCAGATAAGAAAATATTCAGCTTTAGTGGATCAGGTGGTAGTAACTAGAGGCTCCTGCACGAGGATGATGGGGTTATAAACACCTGCAGGGTGTGAGTGACAGGATCCATAGACTGGGAAGAGGTGGTACAGTGCAGGGAATGTCTCGTTCCATGTGTGGAAAATGGCTCCAGAGCAGATGTTGATGATGGGTAAAAGGAGGAACTGCATGTGGGCGTGGTCAAAGACCATAGTGTGAAGGAAGTAACTGAATCTGCAGGTGTATAGAAGCGTATGGGCATATGGGTTTACCAGCAGTGGCTCAAATCCCAGTGTACAGGGAATACTCCTCGGAATTGTGTCTGAAAGAGGAAACTGATGGACAGGGACTGTGAGGGCCGGCGTGTTTCACTGCTTGTGAATAAATATTGCTTCACTTCAGGGCAAGAACTGCTTCTAGAAGTCAGTGCAGGTCCTTCACAGCCATTTCTGAAAAACCACAGAGAACTGCATACCATGAACATCTGTCAGTTTTAGTCGGGCAGGTTCTATCATTAAAAACTCATCTATCATTAAAAACTCATCTATCATTAAAACTCATATCATTAATGTCTCTTTCATTAACACCTGCATGTTCTGCACATATGAAATACAGTGACAATGACTATTATGGGTAATTACTGAGCATCCTTCTGTGTTCATGCTGTATGTGGCCTTGTGTTTGTAATAGTGCTAAAACTAAATATTAATATTTAATATATTTATCGTTGCTCCTTTCTCTTTTTATCAGAACTGGCTACTTCTTCACATCAAAAGCTCAAATCCACCCTGAAAGAGAAATGTCAGAAAATTAATGAAGGAATTTCAAATCCTGGAACCTCAAAACTTCTGAATGAGATCTACACAGAGCTGTACATCACAGAGGGTGGGAGTGGAGAGGTCAATAATGAACATGAGGTCAGACAGATTGAAACTACATCCAGGAGACCAGTAATACAGGAGACACCCATCAAATGTAACGACATCTTTAAAGATAAGTCCATCAGAACTGTGCTCACTAAAGGAGTTGCTGGAATTGGAAAAACCGTCTCTGTGCAGAAGTTCATTCTGGACTGGGCTGAAGGAAAAGCCAATCAGGATGTCCTCTTCATATTTCCACTTCCTTTTAGAGAGCTGAATTTGATGAAGGAGAAACTCAGTCTGGAGGATCTTCTTCACCAGTTTTTCACAGATACAAAGACATTAAAACCAAGAGATTATCATCTCTATAAAGTCATGTTCATCTTTGATGGTCTGGATGAATATCGACTTCCTCTAGATTTCCAGAACAATGAGAGCTTATTTGATGTAACACAGTCAGCCTCAGTGGATGTGCTGCTGACAAACCTGATCAAGGGGAATCTGCTTCCCTCTGCTCTCCTATGGATCACTACTCGACCAGCAGCAGCCAATCAGATCCCTCCTGACTGTATTGACCAGGTAACAGAGGTACGAGGGTTCAGTGATCCTCAGAAAGAGGAATACTTCAGGAAAATGATCAGTGATCAGAGCCTTGCTGAAAGAATCATTACACATGTGAAGTCCTCCAGAAGCCTCTACATCATGTGCCACATACCAGTCTTCTGTTGGATTGCTGCCACTGTTCTAGAGAGGATGTTGGGTGAAGCAGAGAGTGGAGAGATCCCCAAGACTCTGACTCAAATGTTCACCCACTTCCTGATCTTTCAGATCAAACACCACAGCCAAAAGTACCAAAGAAGAAGTGACACTGATCATGAGCAGACTAGAAAGATTATTCTGGCTCTGGGAGAACTGGCTTTCCACCAGCTGGATAAAGGAAACCTGATCTTCTATGAGGAGGATCTGAGGGAGTGTGGCATTGATGTCAGAGAAGTGCCAGTGTACTCAGGAGTGTGTACTCAGATCTTCAGAGAGGAGTTTGGGCTGCACCTGGGGAAGGTGTTCAGCTTTGTACATCTGAGTGTTCAGGAGTTTCTGGCTGCTCAATATGCATTTCTTTCCTTCAGCTCCAGCAACAGAAATGTGCTGCTACAACAAGATACTGGATTTCTAAGTTTCTTTAGAAAGTTATCATTGTCAGATTTCCTCAAGAGTGCAGTGGACAAGGCCTTACAGAGTGAGAATGGACACCTGGACCTTTTCCTTCGCTTCCTTCTGGGCCTTTCCCTGGAGTCCAATCAGACTCTCTTACGAGGTTCACTGACACTGACAAGAAACAGATCTTATAACAAAGAGGAAATAGTCGAACACATCAAGCAGAAGATCAGGGAGAATCCCTCTCCAGAGAAAACCATCAATCTGTTCCACTGTCTGAACGAACTGAATGATCATTCTCTAGTGCAGGAAGTTCAAACATACCTTAACAGAGGAGGGTCCAGTGGTCTCAGTAGAGCTAAGCTCTCTCCTGCTCAGTGGTCAGCTGTGGCGTTTGTGATGCTGAATTCAGAAGAGGAGCTGGAGGAGTTTGACCTGAGGAAATTTGACAGATCAGAGGAATGTCTTTTGAGGCTGCTGCCAGTGGCCAGAGTATCCAGAAAAGTCGTGTGAGTAAATTATCATCCCCTATAAACATGTAAAATAGACATTCCTTATTGCTTTCATTCAACGCATTAGCAAAAATCTAACCTCCATTTGAAGTATGATACTTAAAACTAGACTCTAAATCTGATCATGAAGTGCACTCATCCTATAAATAACTATATATATCAAACTTTTCCAACTGCTCTTATTGCTTTCAAAATTTAATCCAACGCATACTTGGCTTGCAAAGGATGCTATTAATAGAACAGCACAAGACAGAATGGAAAGCACACGCAACAAGACTACCTTATATAGTTAGTCAGGTACAGCGATAAGTGTCTCTTTAAGTCAGGTGCATGGCCAAGCATGAAACTTTAATCCTCTCACAATGTCAAACCTACCCACCAAGTTTCATTCCTGTCGGTTGAGTACAGCTATATTTTTGATGATTTTAAATATTTATTTTGTATTGAATTTGAGTAAAGTTAATAAGTGTATAATTGTCATCCATGCTTTCTATTTTACCTGAGTTATTAGGAACAGTTAAATGGTCAGCCATGAGTTCCTGATTCAGTGAGATATAAATATTAGTTGACAGATTAGTTGGCCAGATTCTCTGTCGACTATCGCTATGGAAAAAAACAAAGACTACAGCAGTGATGTACTACACAAAGCTCTAGCACAAATCAGGAAACGGCTATAAGCAAATAGCAAAAAGTAAAAAATGCCCTTTTTGTGTCACTATGTTTAACTTTCACTGCTTTTTCTCAGATTAACCAATAGCATGTAGGTTTAGCAGGTTTACTGCTGACCAGTGGTTCAAACACACCAACAGTGTTTTAACTAGCTAGTTTAATTGACAGTAACTGACCATGTTAAGCAGGTCTTACGTTTTTACCTCTACATTCACACCTAAAATAAAAGCACTCTAATCAGTTGGAACGGTTTAGTGTAAGCCTGTAGAGTCTTTAAGACCAAAAAAAATCTATTTAGTTGGGCGTTTAAACTTTTGACAGGTATTGTATCTGTTGGTGTGAGTGTATACACCTTGATAACAGTCACTATCAGAATCACGTTCCACATTCTGGCTTAATCAGTGGTGTCAATATATTCGATAGCCTCTGACGCAAACACAAATACATACTGACCCCCATCAGATCCCATAAAGAAACACACAGAGGCATTTTTACTGGCTTTACTGGGGGGCTGATATAAGTGTGTATAAACAAAGTTATATAAGGTATAGACAGATTAGTATGACTTCTCTGTTGCACTCCTACAGTTAATTAGGAAGTATTTTAATAATCATTTAGAGCATGCATTCAAGGAGACTTTATTGTCATTCACATCACATGTGGTACATGGGGTGGAACGAAATTGTGGAAAGTGCTGCGTTGGCGGAGCCAACCCAAACCCGGGTCAACTGCTTGGAAGGCAGCTATGCTAATGACTATACCACCAACACTAAAGTTCTGTTTCAGTGATACAGCTGTTCCCCACATCGTAGACGTAAACACACTTGTATACATCAAAGCACACTGATGTGCAACAACAGTAATACAATACCTTAAACCTTCCTACCTTTGCAATTTTACCCTCGTATGAAACAAAATGGATTTCGATTTTTCCAAATGAAGAGATAACCTGTTCTCAGAAATCAGAGTTCTTAACTCTGTGTGCATTCTACAAGACTTTGTGAGAATTAAATTGCGGAATAATCTGCATACAAAAAGCTCACATAAGCCTACAGATTTTAAAATCATTAATATAGTAAACAATGGTTCTAAAATACTTCTTGGGGAACCCCACAGCTAATGGATCTATTTCTGTCCTTTTAAATGTGAAGCAATTCATTTGACAGTACTGTAACTAAAACCTAAAGCATTTGACTTGATCAACAAAATATGATTGTAAGCAGTATCAAAGTCTTCTGCAAATACCGTACCACACAAACGTTCTAAAACCAGATTGGAATTTACAAATACGATTTTGTTCAGCCAAATGAAAATAAATGTGTGTAAAGATGATTTTTTCAATTATATTTGATAATGTTTTTAAAACATACACAGGCCTATAATTTCCTTCATTTACTTCACTTCGTTTTTTATAAAGAGGAATCACTCTAGCAGCTTTAATCTGCTTTGGAAAACAAACATGCTGAGTCAACAGATTAATACTTTGAGTAATACATGGAGAAATTACATCTGCAGCATCTCTTAAAATCTAGCTGGAATATTATCAAGACCAGATGCCTTAGAATATGTTTATAAACTTCTCAAGCACAACTTACTCAGACACCTGCCTGAAAGAGAAAGTGTCTTCTATAAGACCTTGTTATTTATATTAGTCATGGACATAACTCAGTACAGCTCAGTATGAACAGGCAACTTATCCACAAGCCTACTAGCAGCTGATGTTAAAAAAAGTACTTAACATCTGTCATCTGAATATTGTTAATTCCCCCAATTCCTTCCATATCACTATTCATCCGTTTATAAAGGGAACCAGTTTATCCACACCTTAGTTTATTTTATCTAAAAACAGACTTTTAAAAACTATCAAGGCTTTATCCACATCAGTACATTTTAATACCTGTGACCAATTCATTTTACTTATTCCTCAAATGCTTCCTTAGTTATTCACCTTTCTTGTACAAACATACTATACAATGATCACTCAATCCTGAATGTGGCACCACTCTTTATTATTCTTGACTTATCTGACACAAAAACAAATCGAATGACAAAAATCCATAAAAACTTCATATGCAGTTTAACTTTCCAAACATCAGTATTTCAATCTCTGTTCTACATGTTCCAATTAAAATCAGCTTGCATTTTGGTAACAGTGTATCAACCCATACAGCTTCAATTAGATTAGTTCTGCTGTGTTGATTTTTTTCTTTGTTTGTAGAAGGAACAGTTTTTTTTTTTATGACAGTACTAGTTGTTGGACACATACTGTACTACAAAGTACAGCTCAAACCACATCATCAAATTTGCTGATGACACGACTGTGGTGGGTCTGATCAGCAAGAATGAGGAGTCAGTGAACAGAGAGGAGGTGCAAAGGCTAACGGACTGGTGTAGAACCAACAACCTCTCCCTTCATGTGGACAAAACTAAGGAGATGGTTGTTGACTTCAGAAGAGCGCAAGGTGTCCACCCTTCACTGAACATCAATGGGTAGCTGTGGAAATCGTCAGTGTCCATATCACAGAGAACCTCACCTGGTCCCTCAACACCAACTCCATAGCCAAGAGAGCCGAGCAGCGCCACTATGTCCTGCGGAGACTGAAGAAGACTCATCTCCCACCGCCCATCCCCATGTCCTACAGGGGGACAGCGGAGAGCATCCCGAGCAGCTGCATCATTACCTGGTTTGGGAATTGCACCATCTCTACTTGCATCTACTATCTGGAACATTGCTGCTAACACTGTGTTTACACTGTTTACTCCTTATGTTATCTCTCACAGACCACAGCATGTTAAATCTCTCTGCAGCTTATTCTACTATCTCCAGAAAATATGTCCAGAAATGAGTCCTGTGTCCTGTCCTGTGCGTTTACTGTGCCCAATATCTGTTTGTCATTTTTATTGTTTTGTTTCTAATTACATTTTTGTTTACACACATATGTCTGCACATTTGCACTTTGTACTCTTTTGTTCCATTTTGGACCTTGTTCCTGGAGGAACGTAATTTCACTCCACTGTGTACTTATACATGGATGGAATGACATTAAAAGTCTCTTGACTGGACCCTTACCTTGGGTGAAGATTTTAGGTGTTTTACTTGTTTTTCTTTTTCTCTCTACAGGCTGTCTGAGTGCAGTATTACAGAGAAAGGCTGTGTTGCTCTCATTTCTGCTCTGAAATCAAACCCCTCACACCTGAGAGAGCTGAGTCTGAACTACAGTAGACCAGGAGAGTCAGGAGTGAAGCTGCTTTCAGATCTGCTGGAGGATTCACACTGCAAACTAGAGAAACTAGAGTGAGTTATTGACTTGCTATTTTTTACACTTACCTTTTCCACATTAAGACCCATACTAGAGTACATAAAGTTAGATAATTAATTTGTTTGTTAGTTTAATTTAATTAGAAACATTTGTGCATACCACTGTACATGTATGATGAGATGAGCACAGGTGGCAGATTTTTTTTATTGCGGTGTAATCACATTCTTAACATGGTTAGATAAAAGACACTATTGCTGCAGAGACAGTATTTGGGATTGAATAAAACATGAAAGATGGGGTGGTAGTTGTTCATGGATTCATGTGGTCACTCTTACCAGACGGAGGAAAAGGGGTGGTGCAATGATGTAAGCCTCTTTGATGTTTGTGTAGATGTGATCCAGCATGTTTTTTCTGATGCTGATGGAACTCTGTGATCACTGTTCTGAGATCTGTTTGATTGATGTAATCAGAAGGATGAGTGCAGCTTCTGGATGGCAAGACTGTTGCTTGCTAAAAGGGTTAGCGGGTGTATTTAGCACTAGCTTAGCATTGCTATGTGGAGCAATGTAAATAGTCACGACAACAACCGTTCACGGGATGATCAGGGAGCGGACCCAAGTGCAGAGAGGAAAACCTGTGGGAATGAGTATGAAACAAAACTGAGAAAGGGATCACTGGTGGCAGTTTGAAGTACACCCCCATTGAACAGGCGAAATTCCAAACAATGGAGATGCTAACAGGGCATGACTCAAAGGTTAAAGCCCAACAAAAGAGCTAAAACAAAAAAGTTTGAAAAGGAGAATAAGGAGCCACTAATATGTGCTCCTTATTTGCCTTTGGCTCTTTTTTTATTTGTAGAGATTACCTTTTAGCCCTTCCTTTTTTCTCTTGCGCTTTCTCCACTTTTTTCCTTTTCTGGAGATACTCACACACTACCTTACCAGTCAACATGATTCAAAAGGTGTGACAAAGCAGTGTTACTGGTTACAGCCTTAAATGCTGGTGTCACCAGGTGAACCTGGTTGGCACTGATTGCCCCTTAGAACTCTGGGGTTTTTAGTTCCTTACACAACCACATAAAAATTTAATCACAAAACTCAATGGTGTTGATAGATCAAAAGAAAATTGGATGATGTACATTTAAAGTATTAAACAGTATAATATAGCCAGACATAAGAGTGTAATGCTGATACATGCACTGGGAAGTAAAGGATACAGCTTGGTGAAAACCTGTGGCGCCGAAACTGGCAGAGCTCAGCTTAAGAGACATAGTAGAGACAGCACAGAACCATTTGTGCCCACAGCCCTCACCTATCTCAGAACGTTTCAGATTCCATAAACATATTCAAAATGAGGTCATTTTCAGCATGTCGTTTACCAGAGCTGTGCGGCCGGTTGATGGAAGAACAGAACCACAGACACGCCAAGTTAATTGTAAAGAATTTATTTACAAGTTGGTTATCGGGTACCCCAACTTGGCCGTGCCGGAGAGAGCCTTCTGCCAATTCGAACGTCCCTGACTCTCTCCCGGACCTCTCTAAAGAGGGTCCTCTTATACCGTCCTTAGGTGCCCTCAGCTGGAATACATTATCAGTGAGATCATTTGAAAAATGACACACCTAAGCAAAACAGAGTATCACTCAATGTCTTCATTCTTTACCTTCTCCATCTCTCTGATCGTTTCCATATGTTAATATGTTTTCTGACAAGTCTAGAGGTCAACCTGTCCATCAACACACCTCAACCATATGGGGCCCTCTAAAGAAAGAATCTAACCCTACTGGCCTGTTACTGCTCATATAAGAGTAAAATGCTAATATGTGAGGGGTAAAATACACATCAAGCACACATGGCTGAGCTACAGAAACTGTAAGAACATTGTGAATCCAGTGATGAACCGAGCGACGTAAAGAGAGATCAATTAGTGTGTGGACTTTTGAATGCAAGCATCTAGAAAAGGCTCTTAACTGAGGACGAGGTCAAATCAAAATCGCTGTTTCAATGGAACCCACTGCTAGAGATACCACACAGCTACAGTCAGGAGCAAAAGTAAGCGTATACAGATCGTACTCTAAAGTGCAGTCGGGCCGAGTGAACTGTGTTATTGTGGTGGTAGAGGTTCCCACACAGCAGCTGAGTGCAGGTTTAAAGACAGAGACAAAGCTAGAACCAGACAAAATAGCACAAAGAATACAAAGGTAAATGCTGTGAACCAACACTACCATAGCGATCATGACATCGAACTGGGTATCTGGACATCTGCCAAGTGAAGGTACACCAACAACCACCAATATGGCTCACCCCTGAAGTAATCATCATGCATCGGTCTGCCATTTCCCAGAGTGAATTTAAGCAATATCACATGATTCCATCATGCACCGGTCCACAGTGGATGAGCTGAGTGTAAGGCGGAGGTGACTAACCACATGCTTGCAGATATTGAAAGAAAAAGGCTTTAATAACACCAGAGCAGTCCGGAGTCACAGTCACAAAAACAGGCCAGGTCTAAACCAGAAGGCAAGTACACAGATACATGGACAAAGTGAGAGAAAAGAACAAAGATGAGCAAAAGGCAGAAAGAGCAAGCTAACAAATCCAAAAGGGCTGAGGCAAAGAGTAAACCAAAAAACACAAAAAAGTAAAAAAAAAAAAAAAAAAACAACCCACAGATAATACAGAACATACACAAATGAATAAACAATGCTAAGGAAAGTTACAAACTGACGGGTTATATGTACAAGCAGGAGAAACGGGGATCAGGTGAGAGCAATTAGATCTCTGGGTGAGGAGCTTCTCAGAAATAATCTGTGATTGGAGGAGGGAGAGCATGTGGCAGAGGCATGCGACTGGAGGGGGTTCTGGGAAATGGAGTCCAGGGAGTCTGGATGATGCTAGTATGTGACACTAAGGCGTGACCCTGAGGAGGTCACAGACACCCATCAGTGAAGAATCATCTAAGATGTTCCAATGCCTCCTGCTAGTCCAGATCTGCCTACTTCTGGGCAAAAGACACTTTGACATGAAGGCATGAAAAATAAAAGAGAGAAAGAGAGTGGGTTGTGTGCAAATGTATAACGTTAATGTTATTAGGATATATTATTATTTCTCAGAGAAAGACAAAAAGAGAAAGAAGCAGGAAAGACATGTTGCATAAACATGCTGTACATTGTGTCTTAGCAGGGAGGAGTGTTGTGTGTTATGTTCTTGTATATTCAGACTCTTATTCTGAAACAAGTGCCCCCACCCCCAACAAACACACACTGAGATTACAGCAGTAAAAAGTAAAAGAGCTGAACGACCCTACTTCCACTGTTGGTCTCTTTTATTTACTTGCGTTTGAGTGAAAGACAGTGTCGACAAATACAACAGAGTAAATAGCTGAAAGTGTATGGAAGCGTACGGTCATTCGGGTCTACTGGCTTGTTCGTATGCCACGCCTTGTTTCTAGTGAGGAATCAGTATATAAACACAGGTTCCATATGACCTGGTAAACTGATGTGATCCGCTTTCATTACATTTTAGAATAAATGTAGCAGAACCAATGTCAGCATTTTCCATTAGACATGAAAACGTCTTTTCTGATTGGTTATCCCCACTGTGAGTCTGAAGACTAGTTAGGACTTATCAGGTATATTAAGTTGAACTTAAAATAAATAAAAAAATAAAAAAAGCTTACCTAGTGCTTCATCTTCAGCAGTGTGTATAACAATGTCGGAGCAGAAAAGAAAACTTCCTTGCAGCTTGTATGAACTGCTGTATTAGATCACATCATTTATGCACTTGACCAATTCATTAAAATCAAGAGTGGATTTTACATTTAACTGTGCGACAGTACGGGGCCTTCACTGTTACAGTTTTCAGTAGGAAAATGTATATGTGTACGACACTTTAGCATTCTCTGTTAACGCTGCGATACTGATGCAACACATGCACGTTGTACATTGACATTTCCCTAAAATTTTTTTTATAGTTTTTGGTAGTTTTTAAAGTCCAGAGGCTGTTCTGTGTATTACAGAAAAGAGGCTGTGGTGCTCAGCTAGCTCTGAACCAAAACCCTTCACACCTGAGAGAGCTGAATCTGAACTACAATAAACCAGGAGAGTCAGGAGTGAAGCTGCTCTCTGATCTACAAAGGATCCACACTATAACTGGAGAAACTACAGTTGAGACGACATTAAGTGTGCTTTAAAAATACACATACAGTACATAAACAAGAATCTGTGTTGGTAAACTTTAAAACTCTGTTTGCAGGATATCCGACTACTCACACCGAGCTGGATCTAGACTGGAAAAAATTAAAGAGATTCACAAATGAAGGTCTACAGTTTCACTGGAGGATCCAGACTGTAAACTGAAGAAACTAAAGTGAGTTACTGATTAATTATCACTAAGAACACACAGATGTCCACACACAATGCGAGGTTAATACACACACACTGTAGTAATAGTGGGACATATCAATTAGTGTTGGTGACTTCTGAAGTTCAAAAGGTACACAAAAAATCCCTTACACAAGTAGCCGTACAAGTAATATACACTTCGCTGTAGAGATAACCCCTACATTGGACAGAAATCTAGAGACGGGGGCTCGCTGGTTTAACCCCTACATTACAGTAACACACCGGGCCGTATCAGTAGAGACGGGGGTCGCTGGTTTAACCCCTACATTACAGTAACACACCGGGGCTGTATCAGTAGAGACGGGGGTCGCTGGTTTAACCCCTACAGTGCAGTAACACACCGGGGCCGTATCAGTAGAGACGGGGGTCGCTGGTTTAAACCCTACATTACAGTAACACACCGGGGCCGTATCAGTAGAGACGGGGGTCGCTGGTTTAACCCCTACATTACAGTAACACACCGGGGCCGTATCAGTAGAGACGGGGGTCGCTGGTTTAACCCTACATTACAGTAACACACCGGGGCCGTATCAGTAGAGACGGGGGTCGCTGGTTTAACCCCTACATTACAGTAACACACCGGGGCCGTATCAGTAGAGACGGGGGTCGCTGGTTTAACCCTACATTACAGTAACACACCGGGGCCGTATCAGTAGAGACGGGGGGTCGCTGGTTTAACCCCTACATTACAGTAACACACCGGGGCCGTATCAGTAGAGACGGGGGTCGCTGGTTTAAACCCTACATTACAGTAACACACCGGGGCCGTATCAGTAGAGACGGGGGTCGCTGGTTTAACCCCTACATTACAGTAACACACCGGGGCCGTATCAGTAGAGACGGGGGTCGCTGGTTTAACCCCTACATTACAGTAACACACCGGGGGGCCGTATCAGTAGAGACGGGGGTCGCTGGTTTAACCCCTACATTACAGTAACACACCGGGGCCGTATCAGTAGAGACGGGGCTCGCTGGTTTAAGTTACAGTACAGTACACAGTAATATAAGGCCTACATTACAGTCGCGGGGGTTCAGTAAGACGGGGGTCGCTGGTTTAACCCCTACATTACAGTAACACACCGGGGGCCGTATCAGTAGAGACGGGGGTCGCTGGTTTAACCCCTACATTACAGTAACACACCGGGGCCGTATCAGTAGAGACGGGGGTCGCTGGTTTAACCCCTACATTACAGTAACACACCGGGGCCGTATCAGTAGAGACGGGGGTCGCTGGTTTAACCCTACATTACAGTAACACACCGGGGCCGTATCAGTAGAGACGGGGGTCGCTGGTTTAACCCCTACATTACAGTAACACACCGGGGCCGTATCAGTAGAGACGGGGGTCGCTGGTTTAACCCCTACATTACAGTAACACACCGGGGGCCGTATCAGTAGAGACGGGGGTCGCTGGTTTAACCCCTACATTACAGTAACACACCGGGGCCGTATCAGTAGAGACGGGGGTCGCTGGTTTAACCCCTACATTACAGTAACACACCGGGGCCGTATCAGTAGAGACGGGGGTCGCTGGTTTAACCCCTACATTACAGTAACACACCGGGGCCGTATCAGTAGAGACGGGGGTCGCTGGTTTAACCCCTACATTACAGTAACACACCGGGGCCGTATCAGTAGAGACGGGGGTCGCTGGTTTAACCCCTACATTACAGTAACACACCGGGGCCGTATCAGTAGAGACGGGGGTCGCTGGTTTAACCCCTACATTACAGTAACACACCGGGGCCGTATCAGTAGAGACGGGGGTCGCTGGTTTAACCCCTACATTACAGTAACACACCGGGGCCGTATCAGTAGAGACGGGGGTCGCTGGTTTAACCCCTACATTACAGTAACACACCGGGGCCGTATCAGTAGAGACGGGGGTCGCTGGTTTAACCCCTACATTACAGTAACACACCGGGGCCGTATCAGTATCAGAGTTCTGGTGTTTATGTAAGTTAAGTTGATTTGAGTGGAGCACTGTGATCATCAAAGTTGCCCATGTGAAGTTCATGCATCAGAGTTTGACAGGTTTATTTATCAAGACTCAGTACATCTCTCAAAAATGGGATAATCTAATGGGATTACAATCAAATATAAATGTAAAATTCATAATAATTAATAGAATTTGAAAAAACCTAGATGTTTTTCTGGCACTCACAGCTGGTCACGTTGGTCCCCAGCTCTTGATGCTTTGTTCAGTGGAATGCAGTCAGGTGGACTGAACCCCTGGCTACATCTTGGCTTTCTTTCAAGGGCTCTTTCTAAGGAACTCTGCTTCTAGGGGGACCCATCTCCAGCACGGGCCCTCTGGTCATCTGCTTGGGTCAGCTGTCATTTTCTCGTCAGCTCAGCTCAGCTCACACTCAGCAGCGAACTTTGAGGTCATTCTTCCAACAAAAGTGTGTTACATATAAAACATCGAGCGAGAATTTTAAAGCATCATTATCATCAGTAACTACTACAAGCATTTCAGGTGTAGGATGTAGGTAAATATGGTTAACAAAATGAGAGAAATTATCTAAGATACCATATATTCTATATATCCTGAGGTTAATTAGTATACCCACTTTGTATTAGGGTTTCAACCACTTAACCTTTAACAATCCTACTGCCAAGAGATTACATGGGAATGAAGAATAGCATGGTTTTAAATCATGATTCAGTCAACACAGTTCCAATAACTACAAACCAGATTCCAAAAAAGTTGGGACACTAAACAAATTGTGAATAAAAACTGAATGCAATGATGTGGAGGTGCCAACATCTAATATTTTATTCAGAGTAGAACACAAATCACAGATCAAAAGTTTAAACTGAGAGAATGTAT
This sequence comes from Prochilodus magdalenae, assembly GCA_024036415.1. Lineage (NCBI taxonomy): Eukaryota > Metazoa > Chordata > Actinopteri > Characiformes > Prochilodontidae > Prochilodus > Prochilodus magdalenae. The sequence goes on along the minus strand of JAMWET010000641.1, from coordinate 39,307 downwards.
CATTTTAAGGGAAAAATATGTTGTTTCAAAATTTCATGGCGTCAACAAATCCCAGAAAAGTTGGGACAAGTAGCTGTGCATGGAAAAATGAAATTGAGCATATAACAAACAGCTGGAAGACCAATTAACACTGATTAGGTCAATTGACAACATGATTGGGTATAAAAAGAGCTTCTCAGAGTGTCAGTCAAGCCACAGTTGGTAATAGGATCACAATTCCACCATTGTTGTGCAGAAAGATAGTGCAGCAATACCAGAAAAACCCAGCCTAAAATAGCAAAGACTTTTAAGTTATTAATCATCAACCGTGCATAAAATCATCAAAAGATTCAGAGAATCTGGAACAATCGCTGTTCGTAACGGTCAAGGTGGAAGAAACTCTACTGGAGGCTCGTGATCTCCGGGCCTTTAAACGTCACTGCACCTCAAACAGGAATGCACACTCTCAAGGAAATAACAGAATTCTCAGGAATACTTCCAGAAAGCATTGTCAGTGAACTCCAGACGTGCCATCCGTCGTTGCCAGCTGAAACTCTACAGTGCAAAAAGGAAGCCATTTCTAGAGCAAGCTCCACAAGCTCAGACGTTTGCACTGGGCCAGGGGGAAAATTTAAAATGGAGTGTGGCAAAATTAAGACTGTTCTGTCTCAGATGAGTAACGATTTGAAGTTCTTTATGGAACACTGGGACTCCGTGTCATCTGGACCGGAGAGGACAAGGATAACCCACGTTGTTATCAACGCTCCGTTCAGAAGCTTGCATCACTGATGGTATGGGGTTGCATGAGTGCTTGTGGCATGGGCAGCTTGCATGTCTGGAAAGGCACCATTAATGCAGAGAACTATGTTCAAGTTCTAGAACAACATATGCTCCCATCTAGACGTCATCTCTTTCAGGGAAGACCCTGCATTTTTCAACAAGATAATGCCAGACCACATTCTGCAGCAATCACAACATCATGGCTACATAGGAGAAGGATCCGGGTACTGAAATGGCCAGCCTGCAGTCCAGATCTTTCACCTATAGAGAACATTTGGCGCATCATAAAGAGGAAGGTGCAACAAAGAAGGCCCAAGACGATTGAACAGTTAGAGGCCTGTATTAGACATGAACGGGAGAGCATTCCTATTTCTAAACTTGAGAAACTGGTCTCCTCTGTCCCCAGACGTCTGTAAGAAGAAGGGGGGATGCCACACAGTGGTAAAAATGGCCTTGTCCCAACTTTTTTGGGATTTGTTGATGCCATGAAATTTTGAAACAACATATTTTCCCCTTAAAATGATACATTCTTTCAGTTTAAACTTTTGATCTGTGATTTGTGTTCTATTCTGAATAAAATATTAGATGTTAGCACCTCCACATCATTGCATTCAGTTTTTATTCACAATTTGTTTAGTGTCCCTACTTTTTTGGAAACCGGTTTGTACAATTACACATGTGAGATTCTAAATTATTTATAAAAAGGAAAAGGCATAAAAATGTTAATAATAATTTTGATTAAAGAAACTGGGTTTCAGTTTAAGAATCATAACATATAGAGAGAGGTGGAAAAAGACATCAGCATATTCAAATTGACAGCTCTAAAAATAGATTCTGACTGGATGTGAATTCCAGACTGGTGGTTTAACAAACCATCACTAAAACAGTTAACAGACCAGTTCTAGCACAGTTTGGTTACGCAGGGAAAATGTCACTTTAGTGGATTTCTTAAGATTCTGTCTCTAGGGGCTTTTGGAAAGAGACTGAAATAGTAATTAAAGAGCAAAGTGAACTGTTAGACCTTGGTTTGCTTTCTGAACTACATCTGTTTAATAGAAAACAGGTTTGATATTTGAACTAGATGACTGTGAGCGAAGAGTAATGAGTCAGGTGAGTGCACCACCACAAGACCTCAGCACAACATGAAGCCTCAAACTGAGAGGCAGAACAGACTCCCTAGTGTTTCCTGATGCTTCACTATAAGATCCTGCTCCTCTGTTTCCTCTAGAGAAGTGCACAGGTACTCAAGTACTCAGTGAACTGTTTCAGGTGCCTGGTATCAGAACTAAATCAGAACTGCCAATAAGAGCACACAGGGCTCATCAGGAGGCGGGGCTTAAAGACACAAGAGCTCTAACAGAGCATTTCAGACAGAGGGTAAATACAGATGGACAGAAAGAGGAAAAGTAACATGTTCTTTAAGTCAAACTTGTCAGATTTCTGGCTCACACTGTTGAGCCTGGTGGTGTTAAAATAGAAAAGTGGACTACTGTTTGAGAATTGAATTTAAACTGAATTTAAAACAGGAATGTGACTCTGTAAGTAGGCTTTGTTTAGTGTATGGCTGTATCATGTTACCACCTAATGTTACCAAACACGGTTTCACCACACTGGGTTTAAAACCACTTATGGCAGGTCTACAGTACATGCTGACATCTGAAGTTTATAAGCAGTTAAAGGAACATACTATCTGCTTTGTACGTCTGTGTACAATCTACCAGGGTGAGTGTTAATGTTTTGCTGCCTGAGTGAAGTAATTAATCAGTGAAGATGCAGCCGCATGGTCAACTAACTAGGTCACAGATTTATCAGGTATAATTCAGTGGACCAAGATATAGTATTGATCAATCATAATACAGTACTAGCATTAACATTATATTTTAACATCTAAAATAATTATTTTATCCAAAAAATAAAATAATGATGCACATGTTGTTTAAACACACATTATAAGACTTTATTTGTATATGTTTATGTATGTATGTATATAGAGATGGATAGACTAGTCACAGACTACCCAACATTTATTTATTTCCAGCCATTAAGTACAAATTATTCATTTATAGCAAAAGACAAAATCAGAAAACACGTTATAGAGCAGACTGTTACACAGAAATCTCCATCAACCACATGTAGCTGTATTCAGTATGTGTCTCTTTACCTTTATTATAGATTTAGTTTTATCCTTTACTAGCTTTCAGTTTTCCAGAGAAATCTGCAGGGATACTTCCCCGTTCCATGTTTTAGTAAACTCCAAAGTTCAGTCTGTCTCCTTTTCTCAGTGTGGAGCTTCCTGAACAGCTACACATCCTTTCAGACCCACAGTGTTCAGGCATCTTCTCACAGTGGAAGGCTGGACAGAAACACCTTTGGATGTATTTAGACCTGGAGTAAGAGTGAAGCTTGATGTTCTCCTCTCTTTTAAAGATTAAAACTTCTTCTCTATTAACTCTATACATGTTCTGGTGTTTTCAGCAGTTTCATTTGAGCTGATATGACTAAATTTGGTGCAGGTGATGCCAGCTCTGCCTCTCTGAGTTATCAGTATGGATATGCCAGCTACTCACATTCCTCTCCCTCCCACTGCTCACCGCTGAGTCCCAGCTGGAATTTCCAGCAAGTAAAAAAAAAAAATTCTGAATTTGTTCAATTCTTTGACAACTCTTTTAGGGTGCTACTCTAAACAGTTAACTTCATATGTGATAACTAGCCGTCCACCTTAACTATAGGAATAGTAATGGCTGTACTCCACAAAGACGAAGCTGTAGTCCACAAAGATGGAGCCTATCTTTGTGGACTACAGCTCCGTCTTTGTGGAGTACAGCCATTTTGTAAAGTTTTGGTGGATGATGTAACAGCAGCAGTATCGAGGTAGTGGAGCTAGACACCTTTAGAGCCATGTATTAGAAAGAGGGCACCGTGTGTGATTGATTATGTACTACACAACAGACTATGTAAATTAGATCACATGTTCAAAGACCGAGGTAAGATAATGTCCAACGGGTTTGTTGATCTTAACTTTGTGGGTTAATTGTTCTGTCGTTAGCTTAGCATTAGTTTAAGGTGTAGGGTTTTAAATGATTAGCTAACATGAAACTTAAGGGTACGGTGGCCGAGAAAGCCCAACACGCTGCGATGTCTCAAACACAAGCATCAAAATGAGACCGAGGTGACCCTCTGCTTTAGTACCATTGTATTCTTAAAGATTTAATTTAAAGTCTCCAAAGCAAAAAAGTGGAATGAAGACAGAGTCAGTTCGAGAGCGGGCTGCCAAAAACTGATGAAAACTAAAACCAAAGGGGGATCTATTAATAAACAGTAAAACCTTAATTTCAGCCACTCGGTGTGCATTGTTTAAGGTGGAACGAAATATAAACACGAGAAACTGGCCAATAACCCGACTGAGTATTCATTAATAAACAGCTTTTAGAACTTTTGCTGCACTTCTGTTGTGTTTTGAGGTGTGTTTTGCATAGACATTACTCAGTCAGCTTTGCTGCGCGTTTTGAGACTTTGTGTTCGGATAAAAAAGGTCAGTGCAAACCCAGTTGATGCTGTGTGTTTTCAGATCTTGCAGCCGTTTTCAGGGATGTTGCTGTGATGTTGTGTCATTTTGATGCTTGTGTTTTGAGACTGCAGCGCGTTTTTAACTTGCAGTGCATTGGGCTTTCTCGGCCACCGTATAAGGGCACTAAGTGACTGGAATGACTGGAGTTTACAGTGGAGTGCTTCTCTGAGACCAAGGTGACCCTCTGCTTTAGTACCTGATGATTGTATTCTTACAGATTTCATTGAAATTTGAAAAGTAAAAGTTTGGGAATGAAGCCAGAGTCAGGTTCGGATGGCGGTCAGCCAAACCCAGCTTATTTGCAGAGTGTTATCTGCTAGTAGTGTTATATTTTGCAGAGCATTTTCTGTAACTTTAAAAACACAATTTGTTAATTATTGAAAGCTTGTGTTTAATGTGGTGTTTTTTTTTTTTTTTTAAGCAATGGATGGACTGTTTGTGTCTGTGCACTACGTGGTCATCAGCTGACCCTCAGTATATAGGCTCTCAGTAACACAGCAGGGCCAAAAGAACTGAAACTCTCATCCAGTCATTCCCACTCCATGACTGCTCGTCTTTAGCCTGTTATTTTCAGGACATACTGCTTTGAGTTTCCTGTCCTGATGCTCTTATGTCTTTCTTGGTCCACCCATGTTTTCTTTTTATCACTTTCCCATTTTGTTTAATGTGCACCAAATTTTATACACAGCTGACTGAGAAGACAGAACATCTCTGGCCTCACTGTAGGAGTTACTCCTTGAGGGAGGTGTATAATTCATTCCATTACTTCAGTTGACCGTTTCTTTTTGGAGCAGTGTTTTCTTTCACTTAGCCCAACAGCTCATTAAGGTCTGTAAGCAGTCCCTTCTGACTCCACACTGATATGAATGTTTAGACGTGTGTGAATATTTATTTTAGAAATGTAAAACTAGTACAAGGTGATACAAGGTCAGAATGTTCATCTGTGTGTGGTTCTCTTTCAGTGTGTGGTGTTTATGAATGTTAATAATGATGTGAGTTTTTATTTTTTCTCTCTACAGTCTGTCTGGCTGCAGTATTACAGAGAGAGGTTGTGCTGCTTTAGTTTCAGCTCTGAAATCAAACCCCTCACACCTGAGAGCGCTGAATCTGAGTGCTAATAATCCAGGAAAGTCAGGAGTGAAGCTGCTGTCTGGTCTACTGGAGGATCCACACTGTAAACTGGAAAAACTACAGTGAGTTACTGAATTACGTTCTCTATTTAAGATCACAATCACACCAAGAGAACTTTTCTACATACAGAGTGTGTGTCTGTGTGTGTGTTAGTGTTAGAGAGAGAGAGAGAAAAGGAACAAAGACAAAGAGAATGTGTTGTGAGAGAAGGGAAGATGAGAGGAGAGTTTAGAGAGAGAGAGAGAGAGACAGAAAAAGAGAGGGAGTGACTGAGAGAGAGTGAGTATGGAGAGAGAGTGTGAGAAAGAAGAGAGAGAAAGAAAGAAAGTTTAGAGATGAAGATAGAGAGAGCAGAGTTAATCTGTACCTTAAAACTATTTCACCTAAACGTCCTACAGGCTGTAATTCTGCCCCAGATACAAAAACAGAGACTGTGAAACACAGGCTGCACACACACACTGCAGCCGCATCACCGCATATCTTATCTTCTCACAAATTCATCACAAGCCAGCAGAGATCAGAGAGATGAAATGATTTTACACATCAGTCCAAAACAAAGACCACATATCAAATCATCATCAGTAATAAGTCACTGTTGTGATTCGAATTCATCAGCATTTTTATATCTACTACAAGTTACATAGATATTAAAAGATGTCTGAGGCAGTAGAGCCAGTCTGTGACTCACTAAATAGGAGTTTAAAAGACTATTTAGAGCTTTAGATTTTAGTTAGTACTGAAAAGGTGTATAAAGGTCAGATTCAGTGAAACATGATTAAAATTATTAAAGGTTATATTTGGAGTAGATACTGTATTTACTACATCCAGTGGTTTTCAGGGGGTTTATTGATGTTTAAATTGTACATGCTGGTCACTTTAACCTAATAATCTACAGAGGGGTCATAGAGGGGTCACACTGTGTCTTATTTACATTTAAAAATATAACTCTCCTTATTCATATGAAACCATTTTGTCAGTAGCTAATGTGAAATAAATTTTAAATAGGAATGTACTTGTATGTCTGCATTTACATTGTTAATTTAAATATGAAATATAATCTAAATAATTCAATATTTTATTTTTCCATTACACAAGTGTTATTTAAATAAATATTTAGTTATGTGATTTTGCTGTAATGGTGTTAAAACAATATGTAACTTCAAATGTAGCTCACCATATATACATTTACACTGTCTAATAGGAGATTTGAAATGTGATTATCAAATAGAAGCTAGAAAGATGGTAAATTCAGAAACTAAGATCTCAGACTAAGATCTCTGATTTCCAGTAGTGCACACTTACACTTCTCAACACCAATACCAGCTACATACTCTCATGTACTGCACTCAGTCTGGCAAACGCCGTCCAGAACACATTCCACCAGATCATTTTCATCACTTGTCAATAACTTGCCAACAGCACCCTCAGCAGAAAAGGAATATATGTTGCTGAGTCAGCTACTGTGTCTGTGTGGCTGTGTCCCAGTGAAATTATAATTTTATGATTTTATGATTTTATGATCAGTGTTGGATTAATCTCTGTCTGCTGCATCTGTGGCCTATGGTCAGTTAACACAGACCGTAACAGAACATCAGTACCACACATCAGACTGACTTCTCTCAGAAAGCTGAAAAATCTCAGGAGAGCTTTCAACCCTCCACCATGTTTCCCCTGACAACAAACAAACCCACAGTACACGCTGAAAATATGTCAGAAATTAAGATGTGATGTAGACAGATGTTTTACTCAAATACTATGAGACAATAATGAAGACAAGGAAAAAAAGTACAACATCAAAACATAACAGAATTCCTAAGGATTCAACTTGCCACATCATTGGACGTTGTAATATTTTTTCATCATCATTGCTGTAATAGATGAGCTAAGGCTGTTTCTTGTGAGTGTAGAGCACTCTGAGGTATTTAGCAAGCTACAGTGACCTTTGGCCTAAGTAGGAAAAATGAAATGAGTAAATGAAATTACATTATCTTAGAAATATAAGCTCATTGGTCACAGTCATCATCATAGTCTTCATCATCATAATCTGCGTCGTCACAGTCTATGTCATACCTGAGCTGCAGTACCTTGTCAGATCTAGGATCCAAGTCGTCCATCCACCTAGTACCACATGCAACCATGAGAACCATGAGGTCTCTTTCTCCTCCGGGGAATGCACAGCTATGCACATATGATCGACAATGCTAGTCAGGTTACCATGTGATTTAGGAATATAAAAACACGATGGGACCAGAAGTTTGCATACCCCTCCTTTCTCTGCCAGTAAGATGCCTAGGGCCAGTCTAGGCTGGATGACTGCTGTTCTAATAGCCCTAAACTCCATGTCGCCTGACTGTAAAGCTGATTCAGTCTCATTTGCTATGCACAGTACTCCACTTGCCATGCCAGGCAATTTTATTAAACAGGGCAGCTGTCCCTCCCCCTAGGAGGAGAGACCATCCTGTACAGGACACTGGGCCTGTCCACGGGTTCCAGAGATGCTAGCCCTGATACCATGAGGCATTTTATCCCCCTTTATCAGTGAGCGGTAAACCCTAACCCTAACCCTAGACTTACCGGGGCCTTGTTGTTTTAGCGTTAACACACTGAAACTAGTTAGCAAACTACTACCAAATGCAAACTACTGATTACCGTCCAACCTACAGCAATAATCTGTCAGGGAACTTTGTGGCGTTGGATGTCATCTACAAAAGTCCCTTCGCCTAACACACTCCGTTCTGTCACCTAAGTCAGCTTACAAGTACCACTTGTACCATGAAATGAGGTTAACGATGTTTGAAGAAGTACAGCTTGTCATTTACAGGTGTTATATATATATATATATATATATCATGTGAGGTGTACGTGCTTCGCGAATGGTGTCGTTGCTCGTGTGCAATGGTCCTCCTAGAGGCCTCCTGATTGGCTAGAATTCTTCTTTCGGTGGTTGAAGTCCTTCCAAGGGATCTGGAGCCCTTCTGCAGTGGCTCGCGTGTACCCATGTGACCCTGCCGCTGACCTTCACCGCGGAGTGTGTGGAGAGTTGCACCCAGGTCCTGTCCACCTGGGTTTATTCCAGCAGCATCTTCGAAAATCCTTCACCTGGTTTCAGGTCATGCAACTGTTCTGCACAATGCTGTCTCATGTTAATTCCCAGAAATATCCCCACCTGCTTGAGTGCTGCACTTGCAAAAAGGTGTTCCTTTGTCACGGGAAATTTTCCCTGGAATTGCCCACCTAGGTATGATGTCTTTCAGCAGAGCTTTTGCCACCGCACCTGAATCCTGTTTGGAAGTGGGGAAGGCTTGACACATGGTCCTTCCCATGTGAAACATGGAAACATGCATTTCGGGAGACATGGGTGACCCTCAGGTGGAGGGACCACACCAAAGCTATAGCGACTATCGGTATAGATAGTTACCGTTTTACCGGATGCACACCTGCATGCCTCTATGACAGCATATAGCTCAGCCGCCTGTGCTGACAGGTGTGCAGTAAGTGCACCTGATCTGATGACTTCATTATCTGTTACTACTGCAGAGCCCACTCTGTTCTTACCGGTCTCTGGGTCGCGTGATGCTGAACCATCAACATAAAGAACCACATCTGGATCGTGTAATGGCTCGTCCTTGAGGTCTGTTCTGGGGGAACAATGTTCATTAGTCAAGGCAACACAATCATGTGGCTCCCCATCACCCTGTGTGCTACAGCCTTTTCTGCTGCCGCTACAGCTAGCCGGCTGAGAGGAAGGCCTGCTGCCACTGGATCCAATTTACCTGAAAAGTAGGCCACTGGTCGCAATCTGTCCCGATGTTTTTGCAAAAGAACAGAGGTCATACAGCCATTCTTTCCATCCACAGTTTGCACAAATTGTTTCAGAGGGTCTGGAAGACACAAAGTTGGAGTGGTCTGTAAAGTTTTTCAGATTTTCGAATGCTTCCCTTTGCCCCAGGCGTCCAGGCAACCTTAGAGTGCATGGCCTAAAAAGTGCGCTTGTTTTGAAGTTTTGAAAGTGCGAGTTTTGAAAGGCTAGCCTTGTGGCCCTCTCTAACGAGGTGTGGCAACAGTGCCATGGTGTCATTCTCACATTGCTCCCTAGAGGGTGTCCCTAGAGGGTATCAAGGTAGAGCCCGAAGCAGCTGTGAATGAGCTCAAACTGTCTCTCAGAATCTGACTGTAGATTGTAGGTGACTCACAATAGCCTTGACACAGACGTGTGAATGTGTATGGCTTTCCATCAAACGTAAACACAAACCAATACTGACTGTCCTTGTGAACCAGAACACTGAAAAAGGTGTAAGGGTTTGGAACATCTGGTGCTCGCTGTCTGACAGACACATTTACAGCCTGCAGGTCCTGTACGAATCGCCACTCATCGGGCTGCGGTGGTCTATGAGTTATTTTTACAGAAAAAAATGGGGGTGCGCACTGGGGAGTCCGGACAAGGGACAATTACTCATGCCTTCAGTAAAGACTCAAAAACTGGCCTGATGCCTTCAGTGATCTCTTGTTTTAGGGGGCACTGAGTCTGCCTAGGCCTGAACTCAGTGATTTGTGTGTGATCACATCTAGTTCAGCATTTTTAACCAAACCTACATCATGTTTACCGGTAGCCCATAATTCTTTTGGGACTTCTGCCAATCTGGGGTGCACCCTTGTTGGAGTGGTTTCTCCTGTAAGACAAGAGAAGTTCCCTACACTGCGTGTAGACGTACGAACGATGTGCTCAACATGAACACACAAACAGAGAGATTGTTCAAAGACTCCTTTGCTAGGGCTGTAGAGGATGCTGGGGTCTTTTGTTAATCGCCAGTCAGTGACTTTGTGTGGGGGACACTCCTTTATCCACCTCCCCACATCCTTCCACCAACATGAATTTGGCTTTGCTAGTGAGATATGAGGTTTTAACTCCACTACATTCCACAGTTCTGCCTGACAGTGCAATGGAGAGTCAGTGGAGGAATCAGCAATGGCCCTACGCGAGTTTGTACAATGATGTAGTTGTACCAAACAGTAATGTTTTGAACAATATAGGGGCCTGTATACTCAGCCACTCGCATTTGCAAGAGTCTTTAAACCATCCCCTCTCATAATGCTCATCCGGACCCTCACACACACGTGCAGTGCAGTGGAGGTCCGCATGTGCCATGTAGTCAGTTCCAGAAAAGTCTTTTCTCCTTAGCTAGCTGCACTAAGTGTTCTGTGACCTTGGTCACTGCATCTGGACAGTTTCCACTCACAGAGACACAAGAGGAGTTCTGCGCTCAATTTAACGCATGCTAGAAGTTATTTAGACTGAACTGAAACTGAATTTACATATCAAATCTCTGCCTAGCAAACTGACAGGGCAGGTGGAGGAAATCAGGAATGAATGTTCTGTCTCCTGCCCATCCTCAGTTACACGTTTCAGTCATTCTGAGAGATGTTCCAATACAGAGTGGCCTGTTGCTGCCATGGAGCGAATGGTATTAGAACTTAACTCTGGGGGCGCTGTGAACTCCCCTTGTCTGATCACTGAATGGGTTGCACCAGAATCTACTAAAAAGTTAAATATGCCTTCCATTTACATTGAGTGCCACGTAAGGTAGCTGAGTGAAGAGAAAATGCTGTGTAGTTCAAAAACGTTGAAGCAGTTTCACCCTGGCTCGTTTGGAGATCGTGTTGCTGCCTAGAGTTGTTCTGTGGTTGGTTCAGAGAGTGTGTGTTCCTGTCTGATATGAGCTAACTGATTCTCAGTGTTTTGTTTGTTACCTCCTCTGTTCTCAGCTGTGTCCCCATCCTCGGCCTCTGCCCGTCAGTCGGCCTGGCCTTGGTCTCGGCCTTGGCTTGCACCCTCCGCTTCTGGGCATTCTTTGGCAGAGTGCCCAAAGTTTACCACAGCTGTAGCAGCAAAAGTCTTGACTGTTTGGACCTCCTGGCTTAAATGTACCCCTGCCCCTTCCTCTTCCTTTCCCTCCCCCTCGCCCGATTCTCTCATCCGGGCGAGCCGTCTGTAGCATGGTCAGTGTGGCCCTGTGTAGGTCTTTGCTCCTTTTCTCAGCTGTCTTCTTCTGCCTTTCTCTCAGAAGCTTTTCAGCGTGCACTGCGTACTGCTGAATTTGGGACAGGTTGCCTGAGTCCCAAGTGATGCAGAGACTCTTAACCATCGCAGCAATCTCAGGTTTCAGCCACCATTCATGAAGCTGTTGTGAAGATGTGCTTTCCATTCTGTGACTGCTCCGCCTTCCCGGCGAGGGCCTGTGGTCGTTCTAGGCCTGAGTTGGAGTCGTGCACCTCAGTGAGTCGTGTCAGATAGCTGTGGACTGACTCTGAATCTTCCTACTTGCACATCGCAGTCTTTATCACGTACATGTGAACAGAGAAGCTTGTCGTAAGGCGCTGCTGTAGCACAGTGATGCACTCACAGTATACTGTATTGTCTTCATGGCCCCATTGTGGATTGATGAGTCTCAAATGAGAATTTCTGGGAGACTTTAGCCCAGTGTATGCCCATCTTGATCATCAGTAGGCATCGCAGCTCACTGGTTGTAGGTCTGAATTCTTTGCAAAAGACCAACAATTCCTCTCTGAATTTTGTGACGCCTGCATTGCTTGGATTGGGGAGGTGTGTCACACAGGTTTTATACAATCTTTAACCCCTAAACATAAAAAAGAGGGTGTGATCTTATCTAGGGTCAACAAATGGTCAACTGTCTCCCAAGTGGTGTTTGATCTATGACCTGTAGAACCCTGAGGGCAACATTCTCCCAGGGACTCCGTCCTGTTGTAAATGGGTTCTGTTCTGGTGATGCAGTTGTTCCACACCTGGTAAACGTATACACACTTGTACACATACACACTTATACAAAAACACTGATATCCAACAAACCTAACTGAGTCTCTGTGGGACCCTCTTGATCGTTGTGTTCACTCTATGGATCCTCCTCCACGTACCCTCCAGCAGCTGTGGGATGCACTGCAGTCAGCACAGCTCCAGATATCTGCAACAACCTACCAGGACCTTATTGAGTCAGCAGGTCTGGGTGCTGGCCGTACTGTACACAGTGGGTAATTTGTATGTTGACTGGGGGTCATTATAATATGACTCAGCAGTGTCCGTTACATAACTGTATCAAAGCAACTCTACTTTGAACTTTTAAAGATCCAGGTGTTGAAAAATAAGACAATTCCACATGAGTTCTCATAGAAATGTTTAAAATAATGCCAACTAATTTGTTTTAAGAGGTTTGAAGCTTGTGTAGTTGTAATGTAGTTGGAAATATCTTCATACAAGAAACAACAAGCATAATCAAAATGAGGCTGAACCAAAACTCCCACCAAACTTGACATTGTTTTTCTATCCAGAAATTAAGAAAACAAATCCTTTGGTTTACCTCAAAATCTTACATGCCTTACCCCCTCTTGACATAACTGTCCAATGTACATCCTAAATAATTAACTGAATTCTTAGGTACTAATACAGTAATACAGTACCTTAAAACCAATTCTAATACAGTACCTTAAACCTTCATACCTTCGCAATTTTAACCTCATACCAAACAAAATGGATTCAGCTTTCCCCTAATGAAGAGATAACCTGTCCTCAGAAACCTACCTACTAACTTTTATGAGTTCTTAACTAAAACTAAACGTAAACTTCATAATAATGGTAGGTCGAAAACCAGGAAGTCAGACAGACCAGCGTACGAATGCAAAGGTGCAAAACCAAGAGAGTAGTCGAGATAAACAGAAGGAGAGTCAAAAAGCAGAAAGGCAAAATAACCAGGCAAACAAATCAAAGGGGCTGAGCAAAACAGAGAGTCAAAGACAAAAGAGGTCAGGGGTGCGTTTCCCAAAACCATCGTTGCTAACTACGTTAGCAACTTACATAGTTGGAATGACACAGCTGCGACGCAAGTGTTTCCCAAAACCATGGTTCAAACTATGGAGGTAACCACGTTGGTAACTTACATAGTCCGAACCATCGTTAAGCGACACAGGTGTTTCCCAAAACCGTAGTTCCACCGAACGTTCGCAAACACTGTCGTTAAGTTGAGTAGTTGGAACTACAGCTATAGACCTGTGGTTAGAAGCTTAGTTCCTGGTGACCGCGTCATCGATGACGCAGGACGCCAGGAAACGTGTCAGTAAGCTGAAAATTTACATGAAACTCCGGGTGCGAACATTTATACTTTCAAAGGCTTTGAACGTGTAGTTCCCAACACACATCCCAGTGTATTTCTCTGTTTATACTTTTAGCTGCATTCTTTAAATAATATCGCTATAATCCATGTGCGTGTTAGCTGTGTAACTTTAGACGGGCTCTGCTTTTCCAGCATTATTTCACTCTCCGGTGTTTCTGTGGTATCACTGGTGGAGCAGGAGGTGGTTAAATAGGCTTAATGTTGCTGGTCCCCGTTCAAGACATGTTAGGTTGTAGGGTAAACCGTTCAAGCAAATATAGCCCTAGTATTAATACCCAGTCATCACTCAACACCTTCTAATACCCCATCATGTGTTCTGTTTTTTAGACCTGAGGTTTTAGAACTAGGAGTGACCAGTATGAAATAAACTAATAAAAATGTTCGTTTTAATAGAGGGAACAGGAGAGACAAATTCTGATTAAAGGGTTAACAGCTGTTGTTTCCTGAACACTGTGTTATGGTTTTGTGTATTTCTCAGCTTGTCTTAAAATAGCTTATTAAAAACAACATGACATTATAGCTCCACTTTGGAGTATAGTAATCAAAATCTAGTAGTCCAAGATGAATTTAAATATTTCATTTCCAATACTGAAGGAGTGCCAACATGGCTCTTTAAATAGATACATTATACACCTCCCACGACTAGAACAAGGGAAAAAGAATGGGTAGAAGGGATGGGGATGCAGGAAGGATCACCCAGTACATAATGCAATGCAAATAAATAGCAATAGGGGTGGGGGGGGTACATTGTAACACTGAGAGCTTTTGTTATCCTTATAAAAAGGTGGGAAGAACACTTCAGATTTGACCCCGCGTCTGCATGCATGAGAAACGGATCACATCGCTATCGCATAGCGTTTATCAGATTAGCCCACTGCACCAATGAGACACAGCGATGTATCTAAGTAATCGCAGTATCAGAGCCTACAAATGCATCGGTGTGGCTAAAAGCTCTTCCATTTGTTCCTTCTAAAAGAAGCTTTGCATATTATTACCATGTTTATAATGATAATGATGCACATTAATATATTATAAATACTTCGTGAGCTTTCCCGCTGTTTCCCGCTGTGAAAGTCCGACCGAACACATCTGGAAACATGGTGGTTCGAGTTATGGTCGTTCAAACCAACATGGTTCAAACTACTGTGGTACTAACAAAGTACGACGCTTTCGGGAAACGGTCGTACTTCAGATGTTTGTTAGTTTAACGATGCATCGGACCACGTTAGTTCAGTGCTAAACTCCGTCGTTGTACGGGAAATGCACCCCAGAACGTAAAAGATAAGAGAAAAACAAACAGGGGTTTGTCAAAACTTGGCAGTGACTGAGTGTTTGTGAGAGGTTTAAATGGAGTGAGGGGAATGAGCAGCAGGTGTGTGTAACTTAGAATTCAGGAGAGCCAGGCCTAGAGAATGGGGTGTGATTGGGAGAATGGGGACATGCGAGTGTGATGTCATCGGATAGTGCACTCTGGGAAAATGGAGTCAAGGAAATTGGAAGTTTCATGGAGACCCGGAGGTGTGACAGCTTGTCACAGTATTGAGCCATATATCCAAATTAGTTTTAATGAAAGAAATTTATTGACAGGACACAATAACAAAGTAATTAAAACATTATGATGAGTTGGATTAATATATGCATAACAGGAAGTGTTTGCTGAAGCTATCTTGTAGAAAAGGAGCAGAGCTGGAGCCTAAATGTGAATTCAACAATTAATCTAAAATCATATTCTCAAAAAGCAGATCATCAATAAGCACAGCACCGAGGACTGGACCATAGAAGTGCATTCTGTGTGTGGTCACCTTACTGGACGTGCAGGAAATGTACCGCTGAGCTGAGTGCAGAAAGGCCTGGTGTTTAGCATGGTCGAGATAGGTGGTCCAATGACCCATGCATTGTCCAGGCAGGGATGGCACCTGGTCCCCAGCTGGCTCAGTCACTTGTTAATTGAGAGACTTCCTATGAAGTGGGGATGGCGTGCAGGCCTGGCTTGGGCACTCACAGCTGGCCACATTGTCTGGCAGTTGGTGCTGGCTTATTTGGTCGCCAGCTCTTGATGCTTTGTTCAGTGGAATGCAGTCAGGTGGACCGAACCCCTGGCTACATCTTGGTCTTCTTTCAAGGGCTCTTTCTAAGTAGCTCTGCTCCTAGGGGGACCCATCTCCAGCACAGGCCCTATGGTCATCTGCTTGGGTCAGCTGTGATTTTCTCGTCTGCTCAGCTCAGCTTACAGAGCCAGGCTGAGAGAGACTCTGAGAGACTTGGAAAGAGACTCGAGCGAGCTTCTATCTCTGTGTGTGACCTGAGTATATATACAGGCCTTGAAGGCAGATCAAAGGAGTGGACAGTTCACTTCTTCATGCATATGAACTTTGTCTGCTCATTCTTCCACAAAGGTGTCTTACATATAAACATACATTTAAGAATTTCAAAGCATCATTATCATCATTAAACTATTACAAGCATTTCATGTGTAGGATGTAGGTAAATTTGGTTAACAAAATGAGAGAAATGATCTAAGATACTATATATTCTATATATCCTGAGGTTAATAAGTATAACCAGTTATTAACCTTTAACAATCCTACTGCTAAGAGGTTACATGGGAATGAAGAATAGCATGGTTACACTAGAAGGTAGAGGTAAAAGGTAAAACATAATTCAGAGGATTGTGTTTTAAATCCTGATTCAATCAACACAGTTCTAATAACTACAATTACACATGTGAGATTCTAAATTATTTATAAAAAGGAAAAGGCCTAAAAATGTTAATAATAATTTTGATGAAAGAAACTGGGTTGCAGTTTAAGAATCATAACATACAGAGAGAGAGGTGGAAGAAGACATCAGCATACTCAAATCTACAGTTCTAAAATGGATTCTGACTGGATGTGAATTCCAGACTGGCGGTTTAACAAACCATCACTAAAACAGTTAACAGACCAGTTCTAGCACAGTTACGCAGAGAAAATGTCACTTTAGTGGATTTCTTAAGAGTCTGTGTCTAGGGGCTTTGTAAAAGTCTTGTGTTGAGAAACTGCTGAGCTTGCAAGTCACAAGGATATCTATTATCTCTGCTGCAAGACAGGATGTGCCAGAGCAGATATCCAGAGCAGGGGCCCCCTGTAGAGGCTCCTGTAGAGGCCATCTGTAAACTCCTGGTTTCAGTTCTCTAACTGACATCCATCAGAATGGGACCAAGATTTTATGCCATACCGACAATTTGTCTTAGTTACTGAATAAAATCACTACACATACATAGTCATTGTCAAAAGTGTTTGAACAAATTGTTGTACCCAGAAGGAATTGGTCCACAGAAACGAAATTTGGCGGTTAGGTTTTACATTGTGAGACGTGCAAATGATGTGAGACGTGCAAATGATTCGAGATTCATGTTTCACATTAGGCCGTGCAGTGAGCAGTGGTGCCCTCCATGAGTCACCCTATTAGTGCCAGCACCATTGGCAGACGGCTGCACAACCAAGGACGACATGCACATAGACTGTTACGACGACTGTGCTTAACACCACGTGGGCTGATTCAGAATGGCAGCAGTGAAGACTGTACAACTGAGAACATGTTCTAACACCCCGTCACAACTATCCTGAGAACCCGCAAAACATACTCCACTGATATTAAAGAGCGGTGTGTAGTTTTTGTACATTGTGTGTGAGATGTTGTCTGCAGTATGTGTAGTCTTTTTTCTCCCGTTTTGATGAAATATGTCCAACTTTCCTTGATGGTTTTCATGGTTTAGTAGGAGGGTGCATAAACTGGCGTAATCAGTTCTGCTCTTTTCCATTTCACCCCTCTCTTTCACTCATTCTCTCATATCTGTCTAATGGCTACACTCAGTTCTAGTATAAAGAGACTGAAATAGTAATTAAAGAGCAAAGTGAACTGTTAGACCTTGGTTTGCTTTCTGAACTACATCTGTTTAATATAAAACAGGTTTGATATTTTAACTAGATGACTATCAGTGAAAAGTAATGAGTCAGGTGAATGCTCCACCACAAGGCCTCACCACAAGGCCTCACCACAACATGAAGCCTCAAACTGAGAGGCAGAACAGACTCCCTAGTGTTTCCTGAGGCTTCACTACAAGATCCTGTTCCTCTCTTTCCTCTAGAGAAGTGCACAGGTACTCAAGTACTCAGTGAACTGTTTCAGGTGCCTGGTATCAGAACTAAATCAGAACTGCCAATAAGAGCACACAGGGCTCATCAGGAGGCGGGGCTTAAAGACACAAGAGCTCTAACAGAGCATTTCAGACAGAGGGTAAATGCAGATAGACAGAAAGAGGAAAAGTAACATGTTCTTTAAGTCAAACTTGTCAGGTTTCTGGCTTACACTGTTGAGCCTGGTGGTGTTAAAATAGAAAAGTGGACTACTGTTTGAGAACTGAATTTAAACTGAATGTAAAACAGGAATGTGACTCTGTAAGTAGGCTTTGTTTAGTGGACTGCTGTATCATGTTACCACCTAGCTAATTCCAGCTAACACGGTTTCACCACACTGGGTTTAATACTACTTATGGCAGGTCTACAGTACATGCTGACATCTGAAGTTTATTAGCAGTTAAAGGAACATACTATCTGCTTTGTATGTCTGTGTACAATCTACCAGGGTGAGTGTTAATGTTTTGCTGCCTGAGTGAAGTAACTAATCAGTGAAGATGCAGCCGCATGGTCAACTAGCTAGGTCACCGATTTATCAGGTATAATTCAGTGGACCAAGATATAGTACTGATCAATCATAATACTAGCATAAACATTATATTTTAACATCTTAAATAATTATTTTATCCAAAAAATAAAATAATGATGCACATGTTGTTTAAACACACATTATAAGACTTTATTTGTATTTGTTTATGTATGTATGTATATAGAGATGGGTAGACTAGTCACAGACTACCCAACATTTATTTATTTACAGCCATTAAGTACAAATTATTCATTTGTGGCACAAGACAAAATCAGAAAACACGTTATAGAACAGACTGTTACACAGAAATCTCCATCAACCACATGTAGCTGTGTTCAGTATGTGTTACTCTTTACCTTTATTATAGATTTAGTTTTATCCTTTACTAGCTTTCAGTTTTCCAGAGAAATCTGCAGGGATACTTTCCCATTCCATGTTTCTAGTAAACTCCAAAGTTCAGTCTGTCTCCTTTTCTCAGTGAGGAGCTTCCTGAACAGCTACACATCCTTTCAGACCCATAGTGTTCAGGCATCTTCTCACAGTGGAAGGGTGGACAGAAACACCTGTGGATGTATTTAGACCTGGAGTAAGAGTGGAGCTTGATGTTCTCCTCTCTTTTAAAGATTAAACTTCTTCTCTATTATCTCTATACATGTTCTGGTGTTTTCAGCAGTTTCATTTGAGCTGATATGACTAAATTTGGTACAGGTGATGCCAGATCTGCCTCTCTGAGTTATCAGTATGGATATGCCAGCTACTCATAGTCCTCTCCCTCCCACTGCTCACTGCTGAGTCCCAGCTGGAATTTCCAGCAAGTAAATTTTTTTTTTTCTGAATTTGTTCAATTCTTTGCCAACTCTTTTAGGGTGCTACTCTAAACAGTTAACTTCATTTGTGATAACTAGCAGTCCACCTTAACTATAGGAATAGTATAGGCTCTGTCTTTGTAGACTACAGCCATTTTGTAAAGTTTTGGTGGATGATGTAACAGCAGCAGTATCGAGGTAGTGGAGCTAGACACCTTTAGAGCCGTGTATTTGGAGGAGGGCACCGTGTGTGATTGATTATGTACCATACTACAGACTATGTAAATTAGATCACATGTTTAAAGACTGAGGTAAGATAATGCCCACGGGTTTGTTGAGCTTAACTTTGTGTGTTAATTGTTCTGTCGTTAGCTTAGCATTAGTTTAAGGTGAAGGGTTTTAAATGATTAGCTAACATGAAAATTAAGGGCAATAAGTGACTGGAATGACTGGACTTGAGGAAGGAGTTTACAGTGGAGTGCTTCTCTGAGACCGAGGTGACCCTCTGCTTTAGTACCTGATGATTATATTCTTACAGATTTAATTGAAATTTGAAAAGTGAAAGTTTGGGAATTAAGAGTCAGGTTCTGATGACGGTCAGCCAGACCCAGCTGATTTGCAGAAGACCCACCAAAAAAAACAAAAAAGTCAGTTTAAATCTTTGTACGAGTGTAAATGCCAGACTTTTAAGCAAGGGACTGTATGTGTTTTTTTTTTGTTTGTTTTTTTTTTTGTGTGTGTGCGCACGCGCTCCATCATCAGCTGACTCCCTAATATCCTCTCTGTGGCACAGCAGGGACAAAAGAACTGAATACCTCCCACCCAGTCATTCCCACTCCATGACTGCTCGTCTTTAGCCTGTTATTTTCTGGACATACTGCTTTGAGTTTCCTGTCCTGATGCTCTTATGTCTTTCGTGGTCCACCCATGTTTTCTTTTTATCACTTTCCCATTTTGTTTAATGTGCACCAAATTTCATACACAGTTCTGGCTGAGGAGACAGAACATCTCTGGCCTCACTGTAGAAGTTACTTCTTGAGGGAGGTGTGTAATTCTGTGATGTTCTGTTGTTACACTGGAAGAAGAGAGAGCCCTGGTGGTCAGGATTCACTGCAGTAAACTTTATTTGTACCTTCAGTGTTGGCGTAGGTAGTTTAGGCTGTGTGAAGAAACTAAATAGTCATGGTTGCTGTGCAACTTATACTGAGACTATTTCTGTTGTAAACCTTGGTTCATGAACGAAAATAAGTTCTATATGTCGAGTTAATTTGTAAATGCTAACCGCTAACGTCTGTGTGGATTTTTCCATAGAAGTTAGCATTAAGCTAAAAATTCGGCTTCTATTCTTTTTAATGTACAGTGCCATGTAAATGCAGTCAGGAAACAAATGTACTTAAGATATATTTTGTATGTCTGCTTTACAGTTTTACAGTGAGTCTTAAGTAAATCTTTGAAGAGAATTTTGGCGTCCGGCTTTTCTTGGGAAACCTGTTGTCTATCTGCCGAGCTTGTAGCTACACACGAGCAGGGGCACAATAAATTCATTCCATTATTTCAGTTCACTGTTTATTTTTGGAGCAGTGTTTTCTTTCACTTAGCCCAACAGCTCATTAAGGTCTGTAAGCAGTCCCTTCTGACTCCACACTGATATGAATGTTTAGACGTGTGTGAATATTTATTTTAGAAATGTAAAACTAATACAAGGTGATACAAGGTCAGAATGTTCATCTGTGTGTGGTTCTCTTTCAGTGTGTGGTGTTTATGAATGTTAATAATGATGTGAGTTTTTTTTCTTTTTTTCCTCTCTACAGTCTGTTTAACTGCAGTATTACAAAGCAAGGCTGTGCTGCTTTAGTTTCAGCTCTGAAATCAAAACCCTCACACCTGAGAGAGCTGGATCTGGGCTGGAATAATCCAGGAGAGTCAGGAGTGAAGCTGCTCTCTGATCTGCTGGAGGATCCACACTGTAAACTGGAGAAACTAGAGTGAGTTACTGAATTACTGTCTCTATTTAAGCTCACAATGACACCAAGAGAACTTTTAAACATACAGAGTGTGAGTGAGTGAGTGAGTGAGTGAGTGAGTGAGTGAGTGAGTGAGAGACAGAGAGAGAAGAGTTAATCTGTACCTTAAAACTATTTCACCTAAACGTCCTACAGGCTGTAATTCTACCCCAGATACAAAAACAGAGACTGTGAAACACAGACTGCACACACACTGCAGCCGCATCACCGCATATCTTATCTTCTCACAAATTCATCACAAGCCAGCAGAGATCAGAGAGATGAAATGATTTTACACATCAGTCCAAAACAAACACCACATATCAAATCATCATCAGTAATAAGTCAGTGTTGTGATTCGAGTTCATCAGCATTTTTATATCTACTACAAGTTACATAGATATTTAAAGATGTCTGAGGCAGTAGAGTCAGTCTGTGACTCACTAAATATGAGTTTAAACTCCTATTTAGAGCTTTAGATTTGAGTCAGTACTGAAAAGGTGTATAAAGGTCAGATTCAGTGAAACATGATTAAAGTTATTAAAGGTTATATTAGGAGTAGATACTGTATTTACTACATCCAGTGTTTTTCAGGGGTTTTATTGATGTTTAAATTGTACATGCGAGTCACTTTAAACTAATAATGTACAGAGGGGTCATAGAGGATGTCATAGAGGGGTCATAGAGGGGTCACACTGTCTTATTTACATTTAAGAATATAACTCTCCTTATTCATATGAAAACCATTTTAATATGTGAGCATGTCAGTAGTTAATATGAAATAAATTTTAAATAGGAATGTACTTGTATGTCTGCATTTACATTGTTAATTTAAATATGAAATATAATCTAAATATTTTTACATAATTGTTATTTAAATAAAGGGTTGAAGCAAATGTGGGCCCACACTGACACTCACACACACACACACACACACACACACACACACACACACACTTACTCACACACACAGACACTGACACTTACTCACACTCACACACCGTTGCAGGCCTGTGCCGGTACTTGTGTGCGGTGGGGCCTTAAAAACAGAAAATGGCCTCTTCACTCTCTGAGCCAAATGAACAACGTTCCCTCGTTTTCAGGAATGTTCAGCACAGCAGCAGTCTCTCACTACCCCCGGCAGATACAGCAAGCAAGCGGGTACAGTCCTACCTCTGTGCCGGAGGAATTCTGAACAACCCGGCAGTTCAGAGTCCTGTCTGGGTAATGTCCTCCTCGAAGCCCCAGAGAGCAGAACTCCGGCGCTCTGTGGAGCTAGCCGCTACCGCTAACTGACCTGGTTCAGCACAAACAGTCACTGGGAAGGCGCACACAAGCAGCAAAGTTGGATCACTGCAATTTTCCCTCCTTAAGTTAGTCAACGGTCAGTTATTTACTGAACACCAACTCAGTTTATTTAACATTTTAGCTATGCTGCAGCAACCTCTCCCGAACTCCTCCAAAACCTCCTTCTCTTCGTCCTCCCCGCTCCAGCTCTCTCTCCAAGTCCCACCCCTAGATCACCACTATTGGTCAGTTACAGCTGTTCAGCCAATGAGTTAAGAGTACTACTGACCTGCTGACACCGAACACATGTCCAGCTTGTACACTGCAACCTAGCATATCGGAAAATCTCTTAAAGCAACAGGAGCCTGTTTTAACAGCTATGAACGTTCGTGTTTTCTATGAACTATAAATACAGTTGTACAAATTTTTAACCAGGCTACATGGGCAAAACTGGCCGTTTACTTTGGGGGTCACAGTAATTCAGGCCCCAGCTACAACACAGGGGAGGAACCAAAACCATAAGAGCAAAGTCTAGCTACTTAACTGTTTAACTTGTGCACAATACATCAATTAGGAAACCAAAATAAAAGTTCTGGTGAAGTTCACATGAGAATATTCCTTTAAATATTGCAGCAAAACAAATAAAACAGGGAAAAGTAAATAATAAAAAAGTAATAATACCTCAGCTACACTTACAGACTTAAGGCTCATTTATATGGAACATTAAATATGTATATGGACAGAGCCTTATGTCTGTACTGTATTCATTTCTTCTGGATTTGTTTACATTCCTAACAGCTTATGGATACAGATGAAACAGAGCCATACTGGATATCATGGAGGCATCACAGCCAATAGTTCAAACAAGACAATTTGATAATTATTGAAAGCTTTATTTTAATTTTTTTGTTTGTTTGTTTTTTTTTTTTGCTTTTTAAGGCAAGGCAAAACACAGGTTAGCTGGCTAGGCACTTAGCATCTACATTGCTATTTCTTTTTTTTTTTCCACATTCTTCCACAGCAAAAACAAAAATAAGTCAGTTTAAATCTTTGTATGAGTCTAAATGCCAGCCTTCTAAGCAAGGGATGGACTGTATACTGTTTTTGTGTGTGTGTGTGTGTGTGTGTGTACTGCTCTGTCATCAGCTGACCCCCTAATATCCTCTCAGTAGCACAGCAGGGCCAAAAGAACTGAAAACCTCCCATCCAGTCATTCCCACTCCATGACTGCTCGTCTTTAGCCTGTTATTTTCAGGACATACTGCTTTGAGTGTCCTGTCCTGATGCTCTTATGTCTTTCTTGGTCTACCCATGTTTTCTTTTCATCACTTTTCCATTTTGTTTAATGTGCACCAAATTTTATACACACAGGGCTCTAGACTAACTTTTTGAACTGGTTGCACTGGTGCGCCTAACGTTTTTTCTTAGGTGCACCAGCACATAAGTTAGATGCACCCAAATTTTCAACTGCATCACATTCAGAACTGCAGTTTTACATGTTCACTTTTTTTTTTTTTAAATCGCTGTCCATATAGGCAATATTGACTTGTAAATAATTAACTAACAATGTGGTCAGCATAAAGTTCTTTATTTGAAGCACAATTCTACAAGAAAGGTAACACTTGGGCAGTGCATTTGTCGGGCATGTAATGTGTTTTATAGATGCATTGTGCTTTTTCAGCGCTTCAATTCGAAATGTATTAGAACCAGTCACAAACGCACTACTGCCGGCCATGGTCTTCCCACACTCCTTACAGTCAGTGCAGGCTGTGACTCGGAGTCGATCGTATGTGGCTAGTTATCTGATGCCGGACCAGGGCTTGGCATGACCAACGCTCTGACACGGAGCCATCAGCCTCCCAGGTTAACAATTTTCGAACGGACCAGCCCTAAAACTAACATTCTTAACCAAAATGTTGTAAATAATTTTTTTAATTGTCTCTCGTCATCCGCAGCTACACCCGCTCTGTTTATCTGACGGGCCTAGGCTACTCACCGCTCTGTCTGACTGCTAGTGTTGTGTCGTTCGCGAACGATTCGTTCGAATGAACGAATCATTTGAGTAAACATAATGAACCGAATCACTTCCTCAGCTGATTCGACTCAGCAGCGACCGTGCAGGCCGGCAGGGGAACTGCTGTGTGGTCTGTGAATCACTGAATCACCCGCGAATCTGGTGGCGGAGACTCTCATTGCGAGGGAACTGTGCTTGCTCAGTAATTCGTTCAGTGAACTGAGGGCTCCCGTTCACTCACTGATTCGTTTACTGAACGTACTATCACTCAGTGCTGACGGCGCTCCGGGGTCCCGCCCTTCGCTATCTTTGATTGGTTTAGACCACGAAATGGGCCTAATGTGTGTCTGTTTTTAACCACAAGGAGACTTTCAGAGTGGCGAAGAACGGCTGGTTGCACTGGTGCGACCTCAGATTTTTTTTGGTCGCACAATTGAGAAATTAGGTCGCATGTGCGACCAAATTGGTCGCACTCTAGAGCCCTGACACAGCTGACTGAGAAGACATAACATCTTTGACCTCACTGTAGGAGTTACTTCTTGAGGGAGGTGTAGAATTCAGTCCATTATTTCAGTTGACCTATTCTTTTTGGAGCAGTGTTTTCTTTCACTTAGTCCAACATCTCATTAAGGTCTATAAGCAGTCCCTTCTGACTTCACACTGATATGAATGTTTAGACGTGTGTGAATATTTATATTAGAAATGTAAAACTAATACAAGGTGATACAAGGTCAGAATGTTCATCTGTGTGTGGTTCTCTTTCAGTGTGTGGTGTTTATGAATGTTAATAATGATGTGAGGTTTAATTTTTTCCTCTCTACAGTCTGTCCAGCTGCATTATTACAGAGGAAGGCTGTGCTGCTTTAGTTTCAGCTCTGAAATCAAACCCCTCACACTTGAGAGAGCTGGATCTGAGGGCTAATAATCCAGGAGAGTCAGGAGTGAAGCTGCTCTCTGGTCTATTGGAGGATCCACACTGTAAACTGGAGAAACTACAGTGAGTTACTGAATTACAGTCTCTATTTAAGACCACAGTGACACCAAGAGAACTTTGACATACAGAGTGTGTGTGTGTTAGTGTTAGAGAGAGAGAGATAGACAGATGAAGAGAGAGAGAGAAAGAGAGTAGAGATGGAGAGAGCAGAGTCAATCTGTACCTTAAAACTATTTCACCTAAACGTCCTACAGGCTGTAATTCTACCCCAGATACAAAAACAGAGACTGTGAAACACAGACTGCACACACACACACACTGCAGCCGCATCACCGCATATCTTATCTTCTCACAAATTCATCACAAGCCAGCAGAGATCAGAGAGATGAAATGATTTTACACATCAGTCCAAAACAAAGAGCACATATCAAATCATCAGTAATAAGTCAGTGTTGTGATTCGAGTTCATCTGCATTTTATATCTACTACAAGTTACATAGATATTTTAAGATGTCTGAGGCAGTAGAGTCAGTCTGTGACTCACTAAATAGGAGTTTAAAAGACTATTTAGAGCTTTAGATTTGAGTCAGTACTGAAAAGGTGTATAAAGGTCAGATTCAGTGAAACATGATTAAAGATATTAAAGGTTATATTTGGAGTAGATACTGTATTTACTACATCCAGTGCTTTTCAGGGGTTTATTGATGTTTAAATTGTACATGCGAGTCACTTTAAACTAATAATGTACAGGGGGGTCATAGAGGGGGTCATAGGGGGGTCATAGAGGAGTCACACTGTCTATTATTTACATTTAAGAAAATAACTCCTTATTCATATGAAAACCATTTTAATATGTGGGCATGTCAGTGAATGTGAAATAAATTTTAAATAGGAATGCACTTGTATATCTGCATTTACATTGTTAATTTAAATATGAAATATAATCTAAATAATTAAATATTTTAATTTGCCATTACATAATTATTATGTAAATAAAGATTATTTATGCGATTTGCTGTAATGGTGTTAAAAAGATATGTAGATTAAAATGTAGCTCACCATATATACATTTACACTGTCTAATAGGAGATTTGAAATGTGATGATCAAATAGAAGCTAGAAAGATGGTAAAATTCTGATGTAAAAGAGAAACAACACTTTTCTCTTTTTACCAATTACACATTCTCATGTACTGCACTCAGTCTGGCAAACGCCGTCCAGAACACATTCCACCAGATCATTTTCATCACTTGTCAATTACTTGCCAACAGCACCCTCAGCAGAAAAGGAATATATGTTGCTGAGTCAGCTACTGTGTCTGTGTGGCTGTGTCCCAGTGAAATTATAATTCAATTATTTTATGATTTTATGAAATTTTTGTAACAGATTTGGCAGAACACCACAATATATCCACACCTGATGCTCACCATGTAAAACCATCAGTGCTGGATTAATCTCTGTCTGCTGCATCTGTGGCCTATGGTCAGTTAACACAGACAGTAACAGAACTTTATTAAAAGCTTATTAAAACAAACAACTAGGACACATTTCACACAGAATCAGTGCAGTAGGTGAGAATATGTAATCGTAAAGATGAAAGGCATTTTGTCCATTTTCCATTAGAATTTTACCACCTTTCTAGCTTCGTGTTCTCTTTAATAATGGATTTTAAATGGACTATTTGAGAGTGTTAATACATATATGGTAAATAAAAGAGTCAAAACAAACAGTAATCAGAACCTAAGGGGAGAATCCAAAAGAGAGTAAGTCGATAGACACAGGAGAAGTCTGAACCAGGGATAACAACCAGAGAAAACAGGAGAGAACCGCTCGTTATGCAAACAAAAAAAAAGTTTGTATCAGTATGTCACAAGGCCCAGATGTCCAGAAGACAGAATAACATGAGCTGTACAGACACTTAATCACATATAGAGAACACACTGACCTCTGACCCGCAAACTACTTCATCATGCACAGCTTAGAATGAACTCTGAAACTACTTCTACAGCAACAACTCTGAATCTCTCTCACAGAACAACCCGGTTTGGCAGCTTCAGAATGAAAACTTAATGTTCAGGAAAGAACTTAACACCCCAATAACAAAAGGTACATTCACAGCAGGCGAGAACCCAGTTAACTCAGCAGCTCACTATTACCCGTGTAAACTCAGTAGTGCAGCATTACCAATGTAAACTCAGTGACTTCAACCTTCGGGTTAAAGCACATGTGGGCCCACACTCACTCACACACTCACTCACACCCACACACACACTCACACTCACACACACAACCACCCACACTCTCACACACACACTCACACACACACACTCACACACACCCCGTTGCAGGCCTGTGACGTTGCTTGTGTGCGGTGGGGCCTTAAAAACAGACAATGGCCTCTTCACTCTCTGAGCCAAATGAACACCGTTCCCTCGTTTTCAGGAGTGTTCAGCACAGCAGCAGTCTCTCACTACCCCCGGCAGATACAACAAGCCAGCGGGTACAGTCCTCCCTCGAAGCCGGAGGAATTCTGAACATCCCGGCAGATCAGAGTCCTGTCTGGGTAATGTCCTCCTCGAAGCCCGAGAGAGCAGACCTCCGGCGCTCTGTGGAGCTAGCCGCTACCGCTAACTGACCTGGTTCAGCACAAACAGTCACTGGGAAGGCGCACACACGCAGCAAAGTTGGATCACTGCGGTTTTCCCTCCTTCAGTTAGTCAACGGTCATTTATTTACTGAACACTAACTCAGTTTATTTAACATTTTAGCTATGCTGCTGCAGCCTCTCCCGAACTCCTCCGAAACCTCCTTCTCTTCGTCCTCCCCGCTCCGGCTCTCTCTCCAAGTCCCACCCCTAGATCACCACTATTGGTCAGTTACAGCTGTTCAGCCAATGAGTTAAGAGTACTACTAACCTGCTGACACCGAACACATGTCCAGCTCGTACACTGCAACCTAGCTTAGCGGAAAATCTCTTAAAGCAACAGGAGCCTGTTTTAACAGCTATGAACGTTCGTGTTTTCTATTAACTATAAATACAGTTGTACAGATTTTTAACCAGGCTACTTGGGCAAAGCTGGGCATTTACTTTGGGGGTCACAGTAATTCAGGCCCCAGCTACAACACAGGGGAGGAACCAAAACCATAAGAGCAAAGTCTAGCTACTTAACTGTTTAACTTGTGAACAATACATCAATTAGGAAACCAAAATAAAAGTTCTGGTGAAGTTCACATGAGAATATTCCTTTAAATATTGCAGCAAAACAAATAAAACAGGGAAAAGTAAATAATAAAAAAGTAATAATACCTCAGCTACACTTACAGACTTAAGGCTCATTTATATGGAACATTAAATATGTATATGGACAGAGCCTTATGTCTGTACTGTATTCATTTCTTCTGGATTTGTTTACATTCCTAACAGCTTATGGATACAGATGAAACAGAGCCGTACTGGATATCATGGAGGCACCGCAGATAATAGTTCAAACAAGACAATTTGTTAATTGTTGAAAGCTTGATTTTAATATGTATTTTTTTTTTTTTTTGCTTTTTAAGACAAGGCAAAACATGGGTTAGCTGGCTAGCCGCTTAGCATCTACATTGCTATTTCTTTTTTTTTTTCCTCATTCTTTCACAGCAAAAACAAAAAAAATCAGTTTAAATCTTTGTATGAGTCTAAATGCCAGCCTTCTAAGCAAGGGATGGACTGTATACTGTTTTTGTGTGTGTGTGTGTGTGTGTGTGTGTGTGTGTGTGTGTGTGTGTGTGTGTGTGTGTGTGTGTGCTGCTCTGTCATCAGCTGACCCCCTAATATCCTCTCAGAAACACAGCAGGGCCAAAAGAACTGAAAACCTCCCATCCAGTCATTCCCACTCCATGACTGCTCGTCTTTAGCCTGTTGTTTTCAATATATACTGCTTTGAGTGTCTTGTCCTGATGCTCTTATGTCTTTCTTGGTCTACCCATGTTTTCTTTTTATCACTTTTCCATTTTGCTTTATGTGCACCAAATTTTATACACAGCTGACTGAGAAGACAGAACATCTTTGACCTCGCTGTAGGAGTTACTTTTTGAGGGAGGTGTAGAATTCAGTCCATTATTTCAGTTGACCATTTCTTTTTGGAGCAGTGTTTTCTTTCACTTAGCCCAACAGCTCATTAAGGTCTGCAGTCCCTTCTGACTCCACACTGATATGAATGTTTAGACGTGTGTGAATATTTATATTAGAAATGTAAAACTAATACAAGGTGATACAAGGTCAGAATGTTCATCTGTGTGTGGTTCTCTTTCAGTGTGTGGTGTTTATGAATGTTAATAATGATGTGATTTTTTATTTTTTCCTCTCTACAGTCTGTCTGGCTGCATTATTACAGAGAAAGGCTGTGCCGCTTTAGTTTCAGCTCTGAAATCAAACCCCTCACACCTGAAAGAGCTGGATCTGAGGGCTAATAATCCAGGAGAGTCAGGAGTGAAGCTGCTCTCTGATCTGCTGAAGGATCCACACTGTAAACTGGAGAAACTAGAGTGAGTTACTGAATTACAGTCTCTATTTAAGATCACAATGACACCAAGAGAACTTTTCTACATACAGAGTGTGTGTTTTAGTGTTTTATATATATATATATATATATATATATATATATATATATATATATATATATATATATATATATATATATGAGAGAGAGAAAAAGAGAGAGAAAGAGAGAGAGTGTAGTGATGGAGAGAGAGCAGAGTTAATCTGTACCTTAAAATTATTTCACCTAAACGTCCTGTGTCTGTGTGGCTGTGTCCCAGTGAAATTATAATTAAATTATTTTATGATTTTATGAGATTTTTGTAACAGATTTGGCAGGACACCACAATATATCCACACCTGATGATCACCATGTAAAACCATCAGTGCTGGATTAATTTCTGTCTGCTGCATCTGTGGCCTATGGTCAGTTAACACAGACAGTAACAGAACTTTATTAAAAGCTTATTAAAACAAACAACTAAGACACATTTCACACAGAATGGAGAATGGAGTGTGATTGGTGAATTCTGGACATGTGGCTGACGTCATTGGGAAGTGAACTCTGGGAGATGGAGTTTAGGAGATTGGAGGTGGCGGGGAAACCCGGAAGTATGACTAAAATGAATAAGCTT
Source organism: Prochilodus magdalenae (assembly GCA_024036415.1). NCBI lineage: Eukaryota > Metazoa > Chordata > Actinopteri > Characiformes > Prochilodontidae > Prochilodus > Prochilodus magdalenae. Next base: position 8,764 of record JAMWET010000641.1, on the reverse strand, counting down.
AAATAAATGTCATGCTATAATTAATTCTATAATTAAAAGCTATGAAACACTTACAGATCAATATTAACATGAACACCATCCGTTTACACGTTAGACTGGAAACAGGGCTTTACCTGACGTAACCAATAAACTGCTGAAGTTCATAGTACGAACATTTAATATCTCAATTATAGAGGCTACAATTATCACACTTATTAGTATTATGATATTATTAAAATATGATGGACATGTTTAAACAGTACCACACATCAGACTGACTTCTCTTAGACAGCTGAAAAATCTCAGGAAAGCTTTCACTGCCCTCCACCATGTTTCCCCTGACAACAACCAAACCCACAGTACATGCTGAACGTATGTCAGAAATGAAGATGTGACGTAGACAGATGTTTTACTCAAATACCGTGTTCTGACCAGATGTAGTCCTTTCATCTTACTGTATTTCAGTACATTATAGACTGGCTTAAACACCACAAAGCACTGACACTGTGAATCTCCACCCATCAGTACCTGAGTGTGTCCTGGTCTTTGCACGACTCTTTGTATTATTGAAATACTGCAGTTCAACCCCACCTAGGCTTATGTAGCAGACTCGAGACGGTAGTTCAGACCAAACACACATACACACCCCAGGAACTGAAGGTTTATTCCTGAATGAAAGTAGCATGGGGCAGTAGTACATTCACCCAGCCAAAACAGCTCTCCCTCTCCCTACTGATAACCAAAACATGACTGAGCTAATCATCATCAAAGTTTCATTCTAACTCAGCATAAAGTTACCACACACTGTTTAAACAAACTCTGTGTCTCTAAGCTTTATATTCTGTGTGCAGTTTAACCAAGATTAATGGCTTTACGGGTTTATCAAGGCATTTTAGAAGAGAGCTAATCAGTACATCCTACCCATACAAGCATCCACACTGCTTCTGACAAAACTGGGTGTAGCGCCCTCACACCCCTTTCCTATGTTTGGGTTGGGGGTTACTAAGCCGAGGGGCTCTGGGTTCTCTAGAATTATCAATTTCACATGCACACTGCAAAGCCCAAGCTTGAATCTACGGGAAAGTCTTTTGCAGTTAGGAGAGAGTATAGGCTTGTTAGTGTTACAGCTACACTTAACTTTAAGCCTTGCAGTTTAACCAAGTAAACCCAAACATGAATAGTGGAGAAAATATAACTGAGTTTAATAAAAATAGTATCTCAGTTCTTCCCTTCCTTGATAGAAAAGTAAATAAAGCTACATATGAAATATTTCTACCACCGGATAACTGGATGAAAGAATAAACAACCACCTGTTAAAAGCTAGCACCTACAAAGTGCACCCTTAACAGGGCGCAGCAGTTACATTACTTAGGTACTCGGACCAAATCTAGTGGGATCCGATACTTAACACAGAACTACGATCTAATACTAAGATCTCTGATTTCCAGTTACTTACACTCACAATAATACCAAGAAACTGTCGTGGAAATCTGACAAACTCAGTCTGGACTGCCCGTTGAGGAATAACAGAAAAGGATTTGTTGAAGGAAAAGAAGGTTTACAGCAAACAAAGAGGATAGAATATAGGAGCACTGTGTCAGGAACCGGAGCCACAACCAGGGTGAGGAGTCAAGTGCAGGTTTAATAAGAAGAAATCCAAAGTCCAAACACAGTCCAGGTTCAATACCAGAAAATCCGTCCAATAGAATCAAACAAGAATACAGCCAAAACGTGAGCTCCAATAAACACAAACCAGAAACAAAGCAGGGGTTCACAACCAGAAAACACAACACATACAAAGAATGGCTCAGAATTGTAGGTTACACCAATACAAGACTTCACACAGAACAAAGGACAACATGGAGGTTTTAAACATACAAAATGGCCTTTGATTGCATTCAGGTGGGAAACCCAGGACTAAAATTCAGGTGAGGGTGACCTCTGTGGGCAGGGAGGGGAAACAGCAGCCTGAGATGTGACACACTGCCCGATTTCCTCCTGAACGAGATATATACACTACCTACATATCTACTTGTGTGTGTGTGTGTGTGTGTGTGTGTGTGTGTGTGTGTTTGTAAACCTCATAATGTGGGGACATCAATGTGAATACACACCAATAACGTGGGGACGTGTGTCATTGTGGGGACCTAAAATCGAGTCCCCACAAAGTTAACCACTGTAGCATGTCTATTTCAACGAGCTGAACCTCCCCCTTGAATATCTCCATAGTCCCCAGCAAGGTCATATCCTCGGCAAAAGTGTGCGAGGGTATAGGCGGCATCTGCTCAAACTGTGTACACGCCATCTACGGCCACAGGCTGTAAAAACAACTTCGTTAGCACACTTTATCACGTGGTACGGCAATGCTGAACTCTGATTGGTTAAAGCGGGAAAACAAAAAAATCGGAACTGTGAGCCAATGAGGTAGCGAGTTAATTAGTGCTTGAGTTTTACGGAGTCACAGGTGGAGTTAGATGAGCAAGCACAGCGTCCAAGTCTCTGTGAGTTAGCTTTCACCATAAGACAAATGTTTTGGGGTTTTATACCACTTGCTAGTGAGACAGCTAGTTAATGAGTGCTTTTATTTTTACCGAGTCACAAGAGGAGTTAGCTGAGTTTTATTAAAATAAATTATTGGCATGGGTATGAACCTTTATTAGTACTTTAAATTTAACATTTTAGTTTCATATAATGCAGTATTTGTGAGTGGTTAGCTAATGCTAGTTAGCTAGTCATTTCTACCTAGTTAGCTCATCATCTAATGAGGCATTTAAAACCTGTGTCCATGCCGTTTGTTTGGCAAATGCCCTAAGACTGTCTATGAACCTTTAATGCGTTTTTCCATAGGGATGTTTTCAGTACTGTTTTTGAAGCCAGTGAACTTTGTGAAATGGGTGAAAGGGTTAAAGCCGTAAATCGAAAATGAGTCGGAGAAGAGGAGCCCAACAAATGACGGCTGATTTATTCACATTACCACTGGCCGCGACAAAAGAAGGGCTTGACGTAAGATACATTGGATTCATTTAAAGGTGAGCAAACCAGATAATGTTAATTTTAACTTGGACGCAGGCTTGGTTTGAGACAGGTCAGTGAGGTTTAGGACAGTTTTTCGTTCGTTAATTAAGGCAGGGGCGTGTTCGCGGTGTCAGGAGCTTCGCTAAGGTTTTAGAGTTTCGTGTTGGAGTACAGAGGAAAGCTGATCAACTCGGAGGAGAGGCCGAAGAAGACAGCGAGTTTACCACAAAGCTCTAAAAGGATTTATGTTCGACTTCCTCTAGGCGCGGAAAGTTCTGGACGTGAGTACGACACGTTTTTTCCTTTATCCATAGATCGGTTGGCCCGTAAAACAGTTAGGCGCGCGGGGGGCAGGGGCGGGCGCAACGCGGAGAGCGCGGGAGCGCGGATAGGATAGGGGGAGGCTGCTGGCACTCGAGCGGCAGGCACTGAAAAATCCGTAGCGTGCCTTTTCGGTTATCCAGCTCTCTTTGCCACGTATTTCTTATTGTGTTTTCCCTGCTGAAAAAAAACGGCACCGAAAATTTCATGCTAGTCTAAGCTGATGTACGCTGGTCTGGTATTGGTTTATCTGGTCACCGGGGGGGAGGAGAGGAGGGGGGGGAGGGAGAAAGGGGGGGGGAAGGGAGGGGGGGAAAGGGGGGGGGGGGGGGGTGGCGGCAAGGGGGGCGGGGGGGGGGGGGGGGGGAGGGGGGAGGGGAAAAAAAGGGGGGAAGAAAAGGGGGAGGGAGGGAAAAAAGAGAGAAGAAAAGGAAAAGAGGAGAAAAAAAAGGGGGAGAAGCAGGCTGCGTAGGGGCCCTATGGTCATGTTGGTTGACCAGCACATTAAATCAAAACACAAGATATATGCTGGTTTTGTGGTCACCAGCCATTGCTGGTCTAATGCTGTTTTTTTTCCTGGCAGGGTTATGTGACAAACTATACATACTGTGCCAGTCCATTCTTTAATTCAGCACCGTTTCTTTTTAACCAAATGTCAATGTACATTGACACAGATTTAATGACAAGACCTGTCCATTACTTTCAAAAGAGAAGGAAAGAAAAACTGAGAAGAATATTAGTCCAATAACGATAAACATAATATACATTTATTAGCAAAATGGCGTTAGCAATTGCTGTGAAATGAAATAACTGCAAGGAATGTAAAGCAATGGTTTCATGAGAGTGTTTAATTCTACATCGTATCTTAACCTAAAAAAAAAAAACAATCTGTTTTTGTCACGAAAATAACTGTTCTTCTGTTTGTTTACATTCAGTATTGATGCTGCAAGGGATGGACGGCACTCTCAGGAAGACTGGTTAACGATGATCATGTTAATCCCAACTGCGCAAAATCAAGAGAATGATTGTGGAAGGAAGGCCACGTTTGTGTCTTTTTGCCCTAAGAGGACATAACATCTGGGGAGGAGATTGCCATACAATTTATGGAGATGGTGATTGTCCCTGGAGAAATAAAGTAAAGATGTTACTTCTTGTAGCAGGGGTCCGATAATTAGATACCAAACAGTGTGATGTATTTTTACAATATCATATCAATAATGTAAGACTCAAAGAATTCTGAAAATGACTTTTAGGTAGAGTGTCAAGTGCCAGTCAGTCACAATGTGACACTGTTCACATTAAGTGCTGTACCCGACTCAGAATTTTGTAAGTCGAATCGGATTCGCCATCCTGGCCGACGATCGACTATTCCCGTCATGTTTTTCTCCATATACATTATCTAGTAATCAATGTTTGCATTACGTTTTCAGATCTTATGTCCTCTGTTTAGAAAGATCTTAATATTTCCAGTGTGGTGTGGAATTAATAGCAACCTGGAACAAAGCCCCTACTGTTTCTGGCCGGTGCTTGTAACCCTGGATGATTGGGGGGTAATAATGAAAACTGTTCCTCCACTATTATGACTGCAGGGGCATATAGTCTGATGATGTGTGTTTTAGCAGCGGGTGCTGATAGAATGGAACATATTGTTACCTTCGCGGAGTGATAATAAAACTAACTAAACGTTATTTTTCTGTCCTCTTTATCTTGTAATCTCTACAACAAAAATAGAAACTGTCGGGATAATCACAATAATACCACTCAAGGATTGTGCTGTAACATGAGATATTGGCAACTGGCTGTGCTGATCTTTGGCTCTTGGCCTGCAGCCTTGTGACTACCTCAGTACACCAGTGCCAGTCTCTCACAATATAGCACTCCACTCTCATGTATCACTGCGTTAAATGAAGTAGAAGCAAGTAGGTGGTTTAAATTAGACTTTCACAGCAGGAGTTACTTTCTGCAACACGGTACGCCAACTGTTTGTTGTATTTCATGTAGTTTTTTTACATGGCAAACGTCAGGTCCCCACACTGTACAATGTGCTCTAACAGTGTTGGCTGTAGATTTCAGTCAGTTTCGTGGTGCAACACCCCACCCAAGTCCCCACAATGTCTTTTAAAAGGAAAGCTTAAACCAAGTCCTCCCAAAAAACACCTAATAAAAACAATATTTTTAACTTGAAATATATTGATTGCTTGTGGTGTTTTAGTTCTAAAAAGCTTTCTACCACTTGTCAGCGTTCAGCTTATTGTACAATGTCCAACAGGGGCTTAAATTTGGGCGTATTAGTGACTGTTTCGTGGCTATTTAGGTGACAGAAATTGGAACTGCAGCAGGAAAGTAAATCGTCCTGGAAACCGACTGTGTCCCCTGGAGCTCAGCATTGCACCCGACGTTCACACGCAGGAGTCTACTTTCTGCCAACACGGTACGCAACTGTTGTTTTCATGTAGTTTTTACATGGCAAAACGTTCAGGTCCCCCACGATTGTACAATGTGCTCCTAACAGTGTTTGCTGTAGGGATTTTCAGTCAGTTAGTGGTTGCACCTCCCCCCACCAAGTCCCAAACAATGTCTTTTTAAAAGGAAAGCTTAAAACCAAGTCCCCCTCAAAAAACACCTCAATTAAAAACAATATTTTTAACTTAAAAATATATTGATTTGCTTGTGGTGTTTAGTCTAAAAAATGCTTTCTACCACTTGTCAGCGTTCAGCTTATTAGTACAATGTCAACAGGGGCTTAAATTTGGGCGTATTTAGTGACTTTGTGTGCCATTTTAGGTTACAGAAAATGGAACTCCAGCAGAAAGTAATCGTCTGGAAACCGATTGTGTCTCTGGAGATCATCAGCATTGCACGCGACGTTCACAGCAGGAGGAGTCTACTTTCTGCAACACGGTACGCAAACTGTTGTATTTCATGTAGTTTTTACATGGCAAAACGTCAGGTCCCCCACAATGTACAACAATGTGCTCTAACAGTGTTGGCTGTAGATTTCAGTCAGTTAGTGCGTGCACCTCCCCCACCCCTCCCAATGTCCCCACAATGTCTTTTAAAAGAAAAGCTTACACCAAGTCCTCCCAAAACACCTCATTAAAAAAAACAATATTTTTAATTTAAATATATTGATTGCTTGTGGTGTTTAGTCTAAAAATGCTTTCTACCACGTGTCAGCGCTACAGCCTGTATTTGTACAATGTCAACAAGCGGCTTAAATTAAGGGCCGTATTAGTGTACGTGTTGTGGCTATTTTAGGTGACATAAATTGTGGGAAACTGCAGCAGAAAGTAATCGTCCTGCCGAAAAACCGACTGTGATCCCTGGAGATCGAGCATTGCCTTTTTTTTTTTTTTTTCGCACCCGACATTCACAGCAGGGAGTTACTTTCATGCCACACGAGCGGTACGCAACATGTTGTATCTCATGTATAGTTTTTAACATGGCCCAAACGTTCAGGTCCCACAAATGCTACAATGTGCTTCTAACAGTGTGGGCTAGTAGATTTCAGTCAGTTAAGGCAGGCGGGCACCTCCCCACCAAGTCCCCACAATGTCTCTTATTAAAGGAGAAGCTTAAAACAAGGTGCCTACCAAAACACCTCATTAAAAACAATATTTTTAACGTAAATATATTGTATAGCTTGTGGCGTTTAGTCGAAAAATGCTTTCTACCACTTGTCAGCGTTCAGCCTTATTAGTACAATGTCAACAGGGGCTTAAATTTGGGCCGTATTAGTGTGTGTTTGTTGGGCATTTTAGGTGACCACGAAATTGGGAAACTGCAGCAGAAAAGTAATCGTCTTTGTGTTAAACCGATGGTGACTGTCTCTGAGTCATCAGCATTGCACGCCCAACGTTCACAGCAGGAGTCTACTTTCTGCAACACGGTAACGCAACCAATGTTGTATTTCATGTAGTTTTTACATGGCAAAAACGTCAGGTCCCCACAATGTTACAATGTGCTCCTAACAGTGTTAGTGCTGTAGATTTCAGTCAGGTTAGTGTGTTCACCTCCCCCACCAAGTCCCCACAATTCTTTAACAAGGAAAGCTTAAACCAAGTCCTCCCAAAACACCTCATAAAAACAATATTTAACTTAAGTATATTGATTGCTTGTGGTGTTTTAGTCTAAAATGCTTTCCTAACACTTGTCACGCTTCAGCTTGTTAGTACAATGTCAACATCTTTTAAATTTGGGCGTATTAGTGACTGTTATGGCCATTTTAGGTGACAGGAAATTGGAACTGCAGAAAACAGTTAATGTCTGGAAACGATTGTGTCCTGGAGATCATCAGCATTGACCCACCCGACGTTCACAGCAGGAGTCTACTTTCTGCAACACGGTACGAAACTGTGTATTTCATGTAGTTTTTACATGGCAACGTCAGGTCCCCACAATGTACCAAATGTGCTTAACAGTGTTGGCTGTAGATTTCAGTCATTCAATTCTATTCAATTCATATAGTTTGATTGTAATTATACTATACAGGGTTGGACAGTATAACGAACAACACATCAGGCCTCCGCTCCAGTGCGGTATAGGGGATATAAAAAATAGTGTAGTGCCAAAGACAAATCGACAAAAACAATGTGTAAATAGTACGATAGTATATGATTAGGATATGTACAAAGTGTAGAGCAGTATTAAGTAAGTACGGTTGTAAACAGTATAGATATATAAAGTGTACAGTGCAGGTAGTAGAGCAGGCTTGATCAGGTAACCCAGCTAGGTTGCTTAGTACATATGTATAGTAGATAAATTAAAATATAGGTAATAAATACACAGCTGAGATGTTCAAAGTATACAGATTAAGTCATGTGCAATGCAAACAGTCTTGTGAGTAGTTGAGCACGGTGTGCTGGGGTGATTCGAGCCAGATCGTTAGTCTTTAGTTGTTGGTAGTCATGTTATGGTAGGTGCTGCAGGTGTGACCAGTTTGTCCTTTAGCAGTGTTAACACCTAAGCTATTTTGTCTTTTATAGCTTAATGATGCTGCTCCATTAGGAAAAACAGTTATGATGAATATGTCCCTGGGTCTTCGCGAGAGTAGCTCAGATGAAAGTGCCTGCAGTCGAAGGATTTCAGTTTCTGAAAGGAAGTTCAAGACACGAAGATAAATAGTTTCCCACTTGCGCAGTCCTAGCTGTGGCAGTCCAGCGCCGTAGATGCCAGTGAATCCGAAGTACCTAACTCGCAAGCCCGAAGTTGCTACCTGACTCGTCAAGCCTCGAAGGTGTACTGACTCACAAGCTCGAAGTTGTACCGGACAGTCAAGCTCCGAAGTTGCTACCTGACCAGTCAAGACTCAGTTTTCGTAAAAGGAATTTCAAAGTCTGCTAGTAAAGCTAGAGGTAAACAAGAAAACATTACTGTTTGTTTTGCAGCAAACCACTGTCAAAAATGGGGAAGAATTTGGAGCAGGTTCATAGCACTGAATCTGAAGTTG
>JAMWET010000640.1:297500-341246 GCA_024036415.1 Prochilodus magdalenae | reverse complement strand
TTTTTCTGTTAATTTCTCTCCTTTATTTATATGTAATAAGATGTTTCTCCATCAGAGTACAGTTTCAACTTCAAGGATGGCTCCATTCGCCTCTAAGCGCTGTCAGTTACGTTCGTATCCTAGTGTGTGGACCTCCGCTCACTAGGCCCGACTAGCAGTAGGACCTAATGGCCCATGTCAGACCATCGCTGAAATCAAGCCATGCATTAACACCATGTCAATCCTCGTTACTGCCCAACTGCTGTGAAGCAGGAACGTCAGAGCTCATGCCCTGTTATTGTAGTTTTCTTTTTTCTAGCCCGAGGTTGGCGAAAGCTTGATGAGGCACTCTTTTCCCGCGATTGCCAAGACAAGCAGAAGCTAAAGGCAAGAAATTGAAAATAGGACGCCAGCGCCCAGTTAGACGCGTAACTATTACATGGACTCGCAGCCACTGTTCGCGAACTCCAAGGGCATTGTGCCGAACCGTCTCATCCGGAAAACAGCCATATAAATATTAGTTGATGAAGATCCACGCTGCCCCGCTTCAATGAAGCGCGACAAGATCAGTGAACAAGATTCCCCTAGTTGTGGTGGAGAGACCTCCGGGCCCCTGCTAAAAAACCATTAAGCGATGCCCAGTAATCACATATACACTCCTTCCGGCCATGCACTCCACACTCCAGCATAGTACCGGCGGCGAGCTTAAGCTTTAGTGCCGCTATAATGCAACTAAGCTGACCTGCTCCATGATGTTACTTGTCTCAACTAAAGTCCCTGAATTTGCTGCGAACGGCTTCTTCCAAGCCCACGCATCCCTTTCCCTGCAAACAGCTGTAGAGGACTTCAGGCTCCTCCCTTATTGATCGACTGCCTTTTCCCAGCACCCGCCGTGCTTCTTCTTCAGTGCCTCATATTGCATCCACAGGAAACAGATCGCCAGAAAGCTAGTAGCCTATGCATGGGAATATACGTAGGAGCGGCTTTACAGTACAGTGACAGGAAGCTATGCACAGACAAGTAATGTGCGATAAAGCCCCGTATGATCTATTATTAATTATATTATTTTATTATTCATTTATTATATAAAAGATTTTTTGGATGAAGGTGAAACTATATTAACCATGTTACAGCTCCAGCGGAGATGAAATTGTGTCTTCAAATGTCTGATGTGTTTCACCTTAAGGCTCCTTCCATAAGGATTTTCTAGCCAATCACAGGACTGATTTCTCTCTGGCCCCGCCCCCAACAATAATGGTCGTTAGAAGGCCAGAGAGACTTATGCCTGAAACGGAATTTGTCCATTACTCAATCATTATTTCCTTTATACATACACCAACATTGTTCACTTCGAAGCGTGCTTCATAATCCTTTATCCTGTACATCCAACGCTCTCGCTTCCATCATCTCTTCATTCCTTTATACTGCACACCAACCAGTTGTTTCTTCTCACTCCTTGTATCCATCACAACATTCGTCTCCATAATCACCCCATCATTCACTTCTTATCCCATCACCAATACATGCTTCCATCAGCCCTTCATATACTTACTGTACACCTCACATTATAGCCTTACCATCATCCCTTCTATTCCCTATTTATTCTGCTTTAACATTACACAATGTGAGTTACTTTACCCCTTCATACACTTTATCAATTAAAGCTAACATAAAACGTGTTCCATCATACAATCTCTATCATTTCCTTTATCTGCACCACAAACTATTAGCTTCTTACTCCTTTTCTATCCACATCACCAACATTCTTCCATCCATACCCTTACATTCTCTGTTATCATACACCAACATTGTTAATAATCATCCAGCTTCATCTACTTTTATCGCAGCACCAACATTGTTCCATCATCCCTTCATTCCTTTAATCAGTCTATAACACATGTGTTAATCTATCACCCGCTTCATTTCCTATTAACTATCCTGCTACATCAACAGTGTTACCTATCCATATCCCCCTCTATAATTCCTTATCTAGCTACCATCAACGTTTGTTACCCATCAGCCACTTCATATATTCAGTTAATCCTTTATTGTACCACCAAACATTGAGGCTTTCTTCACTCTTTATCCATCCACAACACATGTGCCTTCTCATCATCCCTGTCCACTTCCTTTAATCATCACCAACATGTTAGTCATCCTATCCATCCCATCAATTCCTTTATCCTGTTACACCTTACATTGTATATCCATCCGTCCCTTCATCCGTTATCCTGCTGCCACCAACATTAAGTATCCATTCATCCGTTTCGATACGTCCTTGCCCTTATTCCGATAATATCCAATAAATCTGCTATTGTCTTGCATTCACCTATACCATACATAGTTACTTTCAGATTTCTCCATCAGTCACATCTATGCTTCATCCATCACATTCAGACCCCCCCCGTCTTATCCTGTCTGTCTGACCCCCACATCTGCTTTCTGTGTGCTTCGTCATTGCACATGTCCATTTCTGTTACATTCTACACTTCCTATTTCTTTCTATCACCCGTACACTGTACATATACAACGTACCTTGTGATGCCTTATTTGTTCGGTCAAGAGCCAGCCGCGGATCGCCTTAACAGAGAGGGTGCCTAATATTTTTTTATCTCTCTTTTTTGTATTACATCAAGTGCTTCCAGTATAGCCACGCCCCACACCAGTTCACGGATAGCCCTTCTCGCATCACGTGGCTTTCATAGACCGCGTTTACTTCTTTCTAATCTTGCCATGTGGATGCTTTCTTGTTTAATAGTCGCTTGAAAGACAATATATATAGTATTGTTGTGATAATGTTATCTATAGCATGACGCCACTAAGTATGCTAGCCATAGCAAATGAAATCGTCTCTTGACACAGAGAGAGGTCTAGCTGAACGTCCTGCCCGTCCATCCTAAAGGTAATGAATTTTATTAGTTAGATTTTAACCTGTGCCCTAGCTATACGCTATAGCGACGTGACAGCAAGGTACCTTTAATAAGCTTCTGCCAATCGGTTTACCGTAGCAGCTGTCAGCAGGCAGGAATGGCCATAGCCATCAAAAATAGTTTTATTGGGTGTCTGTCACCTTTCTCTATGATACCCTGAAACTGCGCCAAGCTCCCAAGCCCTGTCCTTGATAAGAAGCGAGTCCGAATACTTCCACTCCCAACCATCGATTTGCGCTATATGCTTCTACGCTGCCTGTATTAAGCATCGGGGCTGGAGGATTCATTATTTGACTTCCCATTTAAAGTGGGATATGTGAACCTAATTAATGTCATAGTGCGATGTCCACCTGCCGAGATTCAGTTAAGAAACTTAATACCAATTGCAAACAACCTTATGTCCCTCTTGTACATGCAAAGCCTAACCATGACGATCAGCCAGAAAAGGTCGAAGTCTATCACTAGTATTTCTAGGCCCACGCCGCCATAGATTATTTCAGTGTATACCTTAGCTTTTCATAACTATGTTTTACCTACACAACGTTAACATTGCCCCCTATTTGACCCGTTGTCTTTCTCCTATCCGTTTCTCTCAGGTATGGTACAGAAGCTACATGAACCCCAGAATTTTGCGGCCTTTGCCACCAACCGATGCTACATTGCTCCTAGTTTCCGTGCGGCAGTTCGGGACTAGTCGGTTGATGATCATTCAGATTATGGATGAGCTGGGAGTATACAATCGAGGTTCTGACTACGACATAGGCCACATTCCACCCTTTGCCTGGTTTCTCTCCCCCTCCCCCTGCCCTACTGAAGTTCTGCCAAATTGCCGTAAACCCTAGCACCCATGATCACGCTGCCGACTATGCAGCTCACTCGGCACTGGAGGCACTACCTGGCCTCAGTAATTGCGCTTGGTTTGACGCATACACGGACCCCTACCTAAACTCCCGCTGCGCAAGAGACCTGCCCCTGCCCCCATCACGCCATGTGGCACCCTATTCGCCGACCATAACAACTGGAACCACACAATCTACCTTCTTCTACACCCACTTATGCAGTAGCGATTGTCCAGAAGCCCTGCTCTGTTTTAGGATTCAATTGCCTCTAGCTCGGACCTGCACGCGAATGGCTTCAGCTGCCAAACCACAAGAGGCGTACGCCAAGCGTCCGATAGCCGCGTGCCCTCTCCGAGACGCCCCAGCACCTTGCCCTCTATCCATGATCCTGCGGAGTGAGCGAAGCAGACGCATAGCTCTTACGACTCAGCTACCTTCGTAAGTATCGTTCAAAGGCTCACCTGAGCCAGCAGTCGCCAAGCTAGGCTGATGGAGAAACTTCGGTCCGGATGGAGAAGATCAACGACAGAGAAAGACGGTAATCAGTGGCTTCACCATACCTCCTCACCCTGCTTGCCTCAGCTTCTGATCGAAGGATACCTGAGACGAGTGCGCGTCTGATCGTTGTCGCCCCCGTAGCGAAAGGTTTACAGAACTCCCAACCACAAATATTCCTCCCCACATGAGAAGTGCATCTCTCCAGGCCTCATGCAGGCGTTCCAAGCCTGTAAGGCCATTATCGTTAAGTTGCTGGGTCAGCCCTCCTCCGTCAGCCCCTACCACTTGCGCAGCATCATGCTCTGGGCTTGCGATCGCCTGCCATCAACTTACCTTGCGCAAGAGGACTTTGCTGCCCACTTTTTGCTGGGTCTCATCGACGATCTGCAGCACTGCCTGGTCAACAAGACCTGCCCCAACTATTTCATCCCCCAGTGCAACATGCTGGAGCACCTATGCGACGAGACCTCCATGTTCCACGCCCGCAAACTAGCCCTGGTGCGTTCCGATCCGGCCGAGCATTTGCGCTCCACCATCGAGCAGGCCAAGGCCGCCAACCGCCTAACCCAGGAGATGCAACGTCGCGGGAGTTCATCTGGACTTCCCTCGCCTCAAACAGACCCTTCTTGCGCAGACCACCAGCAACCCGATGACCGGCTCGCCAAGAAGCTCCAACAGCTGGTCACAGAGAACCCAGGCAAGTCTATCTCGGTGTTTATCAACCCAGACGATGTATCACGACCACACTTCCGCATCGATGACAAGTTTTTCTGAGAGGTCCTTCACCTTGTTTGCCTAAGGAGCCTGTGGACAACTGTACTGCATTGAAACGGAGAGCTGAGCCTGCCCATTACTCTGAGCTGCTGAGAGGCTGTGCTCCGGCGCTGGAGAAGGTCCTTTGGGAGAGGGAAAGTGGGGTAGAAACCAACATTCTGAAATCTTTGTTTTTTTTTCCTGGGGATAGAGAACACTTAGCCGTTTTTTGGGTAGCTAAACTTGGACATGCAGAAGTGCTGTGCACAGCCCAGTGCGCTGTATATGAAGGTGGCTTCTTGTTTTGCAGTGAACTGCTGGAAATATGGTACGTCCTCGATCGTAGTGAATTCTCAACAACACCGAAAACTAACACTAGAATCGGATGGTTTTCCTGTGTTCGTCCTAGATGATACTTCAAACGCTTTTCATCACGTCCTTGTGTTTCTTTTATCTATAAACACTGTACAAAAAAAACAAAAAAACTTTTTTTCTGTAGTGAGACAATGACCAACAGTCAAAGAAAGCCAAAACCTTTTATACCTGGCTAACGGATTAACACTCATATACGATATTAAGTGCAATTATTGAAGCGTACACTTACACCCGGTTAGGCTTTTATATTAGCGGAGTTGTGTTTGTAGTCTGCAACGGAGAGAACGTGTATGGTAGCATTGTTTCCACTTTGAAGTTACGAGGCCACATGCTGCTGCTGCTATCCAGAATGAATGGAAACCTAATTTTAGCGGTTCAGATTGCTGCTTATAGCTACCACTAGCCACTGTAAAGCCATCACAGCAAAGAGAACCACTGACCCAACGTTTCAATATGGCGTCATCAATGATGTGGAACCTTCCCCTTCACCTGTATTGTATCGTCTGTAAATAAAGAATTGTGTATGTATTTGAAGTTGTGTGGGCAAAGCCTTGTTTATCTATGAAACCCCACTACACCCAAGAAGAGGTAAAGAGGAGATCAAAGCACCTGCATAATTAATCAGTCGAGACTTAAACGAAGTCATTCAGAGAGGTCCGATGTGGAGTGCTCCATTGTAGAGGATTTTAAAATAGTCTGTACTGTAGGATACTTTGGCATGGCTCGGCTTGGAGGAGGAAGGAAAATGATCGGACCAATGCACATGTGTCCCGTTTAAACCTGGTCACTTCGTCTGACCGGTATCTTTGTTGTATCCTGATAAGATTTTAGCCAGGTGCATTTGCATGTGGTAGTCAAACGGCAGTACCGTTGTGCACTGCTTGAAATTTAGAGGAATGCAATGCATTTGGCTGTACTGGGAGGAGTTCAGTGTTTGGGGGTATTGTTAGAGTGGGAGAGGTTTTGTTTGTACTGGAAGGGGTTTAGTTGCACTAGGTGGGGTTTTGGTTGCAGTAGGAGGAGTTTGGTTGCATGGTGTGGGGGGGTGTTTGAGCAGGGAGTGGTTTTGGTTGCACAGGGAAAGGTTTTGGCTGTACTGGGAGGAGTTTTGTGTTTGGGGGTATTGTTAGAGTGGGAGGAGTTTTGTTTGTACTGGAAGGGTTTTAGTTGCACTAGGTGGGGTTTTGGTTGCAGTAGGAGGAGTTTGTTTGCATGGTGTGGGTGGGGGGGGTGTTTGAACAGGGAGTGGTTTTGGTTGCACAGGGAAAGGTTTTGGCTGTACTGGGAGGAGTTTTGTGTTTGGGGGTTTTGCTAGAGTGGGAGAGGTTTTGTTTGTACTGGAAGGGGTTTAGTTGCACTAGGTGGGGTTTTGGTTGCAGTAGGAGGAGTTTGTTTGCATGGTGTGGGTGGGGTGGGGTGTTTGAACAGGGAGTGGTTTTGGTTGCACAGGGAAAGGTTTTGGCTGTACTGGGAGGAGTTTTGTGTTTGGGGGTATTGTTAGAGTGGGAGGGGTTTTGTTTGTACTGGAAGGGGTTTAGTTGCACTAGGTGGGGTTTGGTTGCAGTAGGTGGGGTTTTGGTTGCATGGTGTGGGTGTGGGGGGGTGTTTGAGCAGGGAGTGGTTTTGGTTGCACAGGGAAAGGTTTTGGCTGTACTGGGAGGAGTTTTGTGTTTAGGGGTTTTGTTAGAGTGGGAGGAATTTTGTTTGTACTGGAAGGGTTTTAGTTGCACTAGGTGGGGTTTTGGTTGCAGTAGGTGGGGTTTTGGTTGCATGGTGTGCGGGGGGGGGGGGAGTGTTTGAACTGGGAGTGGTTTTGGTTGCACAGGGAAAGGTTTTGGCTGTACTGGGAGGGGTTTTGTTAGAGTGGGAGGAGTTTTGTTTGTACTGGAAGGGTTTTAGTTGCACTAGGTGGGGTTTTGGTTGCAGTAGGAGGAGTTTGGTTGCATGGTGTGGTTGTTGGGGGTGTTTGAACAGGGAGTGGTTTTGGTTGCACAGGGAAAGGTTTTGGCTGTACTGGGAGGAGTTTTGTGTTTGGGGGTTTTGTTAGAGTGGGAGGAGTTTTGTTTGTACTGGAAGGGTTTTGGTTGCAGTAGGAGGAGTTGGGTTGCATGGTGGCAGGGGTGGTGTTTGAACTGGGGGTGGTTTTGGTTGTACCGGGAGGATGTTGAGTTGTGCTGGGAGGGTTTTTGGCTGCACTGGGAAGAGTTTGGGTTGTAGTTGGAGAGGTTTGGTTGTATTGGAAGGAGTTTTGCTTGCACTGGGACGGGTTTTTTTGTTTTAGTGGGAGAGGTTGTGTATGTGCTGGGAGGGGCTTAGAAACACTGTGAAGGTGTTTTGGTTGCAACTGGGAGTGGCTTGTACTCGGGTGGAGTTTGGGTGGTTCTGGGAGGAGCTTGAGTTGTACTGGGAGGGCTTTAGTTTCACTTTGAGAGGTTTTGGGTGTACTGGGTTCGACTTTGGACTGTTCTGTGAAGAGTTTGGGTTACGCTTGGAGAGATTTTGGTTGTAGTGGGAGAGATTTTGGTTGTACTGGAAGGTGTTTGCACTTTGAAAGGTTTTGGTTGTACTGGGTGTGACTTTGGAATGTCCTGGGATGAGTTTGGGTTGTGCTTGGAGAGGTTTTGGTTGTACTGGGTGTGACTTTGGAATGTCCTGGGATGAGTTTGGGTTACGCTTGGAGAGGTTTTGGTTGCAGTGGGTGTGACTTTGGAATGTCCTGGGATGAGTTTGGGTTGTTCCTGGAGAGGTTTTGGTTGCAGTGGGCGTGACTTTGGAATGTCCTGGGATGAGTTTGGGTTACGCTTGGAGAGGTTTTGGTTGCAGTGGGTGTGACTTTGGGATGTCCTGGGATGAGTTTGGGTTACGCTTGGAGAGGTTTTGGTTGTAGTGGGAGAGATTTTGGTTGTACTTGAAGGTGTTTGCACTTTGAGAGGTTTTGGTTGCAGTGGGTGTGACTTTGGAATGTCCTGGGATGAGTTTGGGTTGAGCTTGGAGAGGTTTTGGTTGCAGTGGGTGACTTTGGGATGTCCTGGGATGAGTTTGGGTTGAGCTTGGAGAGGTTTTGGTTGCAGTGGGTGTGGCTTTGGAATGTCCTGGGATGAGTTTGGGTTACGCTTGGAGAGGTTTTGGTTGTATTGTAGGGAGTTGTTTTTGCACTGGGCAGGGTTTGTGTTGTCCTGGGAGAAGTTTGAGTTGTACTAGGAAGAGTTTGGGTTGTACTTGGATGGGTTTGTGTAATGCATCTTGAACAGATGGACATATTTACACTGCTACGATGTGGCTCAAACCATTTGAAGTGGTGTGAGCGATTGGATTCGTATGTGTTTAAATGTGTCTTGAGTGCATTTACACTCACTTTTTTTGTGGCTCGGCCTTATACAGATATAACCCTAATAGTCATGACGTTGAACAGTCACCAGTGGAGATTGCCAACAGGCTAATCCAGTGATATTCTGAGGTCTTAGGTTGAAATACTTAATGAATGAGTAAGTGTGCAAGTAGGTTCACTGGTAGATGTACAAGTATGTAGACATGGCGACCCCTGGTTCTCATCAGCACCACTTTAAAGAAATCGGAGTCATTCAGTTTCTCTACAATGAACCATTTCACACCAAACCACATATCACAGGTCTCCTCTACCTAATAATAGCCGAGCCTCTTCATCACTAATACCTTCACTACTCCTTTCTGAGTGGGGACTGTGCACCGGTTCATTTGGACTCCATTTATTTCTCATCTTATTATTTATTAAAAAGTTCATTCCACCCATATCACTCATGCCTTTACCATGGAGCTAAAGATTAGAACATGCTCGTCTGGGAAAGGCGAAAGGTTCCGTGTCGGGTTGGTTGTGCGCCGGTGTGCAGTCATCAGAAACAGGTAATAAACGTATCATATCATCATATTTCATAATGCAGATGGTGCTTTATATTTGCTGTGATCCACATAAATATGCTGATATGTTCAGGGGTAGTGTGTGCACGCTGTTAAAGCAACACTGAGTCATCGGACTCGCTGAGTCAGCATCTTCTGTGACACAATATCCCAGAAAATTCTCTCCTACATAACCTCAACAGCAGCCGGCAACCAGATAACACCGACTGTCAAACGGTCACACCGAAACACCTACTGTCTATTTTCCTCACTCACTGGACACTTTATTAGAAACACCGACTGTCTATTTCCACTCACTGGCCACTTTATTAGAAACCCCTACTGTCTATTTCCACTCACTGGCCACTTTATTAGAAACCCCTACTGTCTATTTCCACTCACTGGCCACTTTATTAGAAACACCTACTGTCTATTTCCACTCACTGGCCACTTTATTAGAAACACCTACTGTTTATTTCCGCTCACTGGCCACTTTATTAGAAACACCTACTGTTTATTTCCGTTCACTGGCCACTTTATTAGAAACACCTACTGTCTATTTCCACTCACTGGCCACTTTATTAGAAACACCTACTGTCTGATTCCACTCACTGGCCACTTTATTAGAAACACCTACTGTCTGATTTCACTCACTGGCCACTTTATTAGAAACACCTACTGTCTGATTTCACTCACTGGCCACTTTATTAGAAACACCTACTGTCTGATTTCACTCACTGGCCACTTTATTAGAAACACCTACTGTCTGATTTCACTCACTGGCCACTTTATTAGAAACATCCACTGTCTGTCTAATTTCACTCACTGGCCAATTTATTAGAAACACCTACTGTCTGATTTCACTCCCTGGCCACTTTATTAGAAACATCCACTGTCTGATTTCACTCACTGGCCACTTTATTAGAAACACCTACTGTCTATTTCCACTCACTGGCCACTTTATTAGAAACACCTACTGTCTATTTCCACTCACTGGCCACTTTATTAGAAACACCTACTGTCTATTTCCACTCACTGGCCACTTTATTAGAAACACCTACTGTCTATTTCCACTCACTGGCCACTTTATTAGAAACACCTACTGTCTATTTCCACTCACTGGCCACTTTATTAGAAACCCCTACTGTCTATTTCCACTCACTGGCCACTTTATTAGAAACACCTACTGTCTATTTCCACTTACTGGCCACTTTATTAGAAACACCTACTGTCTATTTCCACTCACTGGCCACTTTATTAGAAACCCCTACTGTCTATTTCCACTTACTGGCCACTTTATTAGAAACACCTACTGTCTATTTCCACTTACTGGCCACTTTATTAGAAACACCTACTGTCTATTTCCACTCACTGGACACTTTATTAGAAACACCTACTGTTTATTTCCGCTCACTGGCCACTTTATTAGAAACACCTACTGTCTATTTCAGCTCACTGGCCACTTTATTAGAAACACCTACTGTTTATTTCCGCTCACTGGCCACTTTTAGAAACACCTGTCTATTTCCACTCACTGGCCACTTTATTAGAAACACCTGTCTATTTCCACTCACTGGCCACTTTATTAGAAACCCCTACTGTCTATTTCCACTCACTGGCCACTTTATTAGAAACACCTACTGTTTATTTCCACTCACTGGCCACTTTATTAGAAACCCCTACTGTTTATTTCTGCTCACTGGCCACTTTATTAGAAACACCTACTGTCTATTTCCGCTCACAGGCCACTTTATTAGAAACACCTACTGTTTATTTCCACTCACTGGCCACTTTATTAGAAACACCTACTGTTTATTTCCACTCACTGGCCACTTTATTAGAAACACCTACTGTTTATTTCCGTTCACTGGCCACTTTATTGGAAACACCTACCTTGCACTTCCACTCACTGGCCACTTTATTAGAAACACCTACTGTCTATTTCTGCTCACAGGCGACTTTATTAGAAACCCCTACTGTCTATTTCCACTCAGTGGCCTCTTTATTAGAAACACTTACTTGTACTTCTGCTCACTCGACCCTATTATATGCCTCCGCTCACTGGCCACTTTATTAGAAACACTGACCACTTTAAAAACAAACCACAGTAAATCCAGATCCACACTTCCTTTCAGCCACTGATTACTCTATATATAGTATATGATTCCCCTCCTGCGGGTTCCTCTCAGGGGTTTAACAAATCACTGTTGTATCAAAATCGCCTACAGAGCCTCTCCGTGTTCGAAATGGCCTTGGACCTCTAATTTCAGCACAAAGCGCAGAAACACCTAATAGCAGCATCTAGTTCTTTTTTTACCAGCTGCCGTAACGTAAGCCCGTTTTCCAGTGTCCCCGCAAAACGCTGACATTGCCGTTCCTGACATTGATCAATGAGGCTGCTAGACGCCACCTTTTATTGTTTTCCTCAAACACAACTGGAGATATAAAGACGTCGTTGGGTGGGCCGGTCAGGACCCTTCAATAGGCCTCTTTTAGCCTCAGTAGCAGCAGTTCTGGCTGTAAGAATGGACTGTGGGGGTGTCTCAGTGTGAGAGACCACAGTTGGAGATGGGAAAATACATCATCCTTCTTATACCGATATCAAAACCCTGAGTATCACCTGGTGCTGATACTGATAGCTCTTCAGGAAAAACGACAGTGCTTTCAAATGAGGTCTTTTTCACAGACGCAGTTCACTTATTATGGACCTGATGAAACAAAATCCCTCAGAGTGGTTCTCCAGTTCTCAAAGCTAGCCCTGACCAATGTGATGCTCTAGGCAGGGTCTTGGCCGGTGCCTCTTAGATGGTGAAACCCAGGTACTAACAGCAGCTACATGATAACCTATAACACTCCAAACACAGACAGGAGTATATTACACCCAGCATTCACACAGAGCACTTCTCTCACATGATGCTGCTGTTTAATGTACATACCAAATACAGTAAATGAACTGAAAATGAAAATCTCAAGTCTTACATCAGTTACTGAGTAAAGCACACACAGTTTAATCCACCGTTATCAGCAGGGCTAACACGTCAGTAAGTGTTTCCCTCAGGCAGACAGTGGGTGGTTTGTGCAGCACACTCACAAGAGAAAGTGTATTTCTCTAAATTATGGAAGTTATTTCCCCTCATAACACCTCCATAGTCGGCCCTACTTCTCCTAACAGGTTAGAGTGGGAGCAACTCATGCTAACTCTTGCTAGCTAGCTAGCTGTTTATTACTTTAGCCAACATTAGCGAGCTAGCTAACTTTGCTCCGTGCATCTGCCAGTAACTATTACCACACACCAGATAAAGTACTCGTTCATCACATCACACTACCTCTCTTATTTAGTTCTCGTCTTTGCTTGTCGTTTATTCCATTTATTTGCTCTCTGTGTCTCTGTCTCTCTTCCTCTCTGTGTCTCTCTTCCTCTCTGTCTCCCTCTGTACCTCTCTCTCCTCCCCCTCTATCTCTCTCTGTCTCTCTCTGTATCTCTACTCCTCTCATTTCTGTCTTTTTTTTGTATCTCTTCCTCGTTATCTCGCTCTGTACCTCTCTCTCTTCCCCTCTCTATCTCTGTATCTCTCTTCCTCTATCTCTGTACCTCCATTCCTCTCTCTCTGTATCATTCCTATATATCTCTCTTATCCTCTCTCTCTCTCTCTATCTATCTCTCTCTCTCTCTCTCTCTTTTAACCCTCTTTCACCTTTCATCTTTCATCTCTTGTTCCCATCATTTCTGTCTCTCTCTCCATCTTCCTTGCCTCTTTCTTTCTTTCTTTCTTTCTTTCTTTCTTTCTTTCTTTCTTTCTTTCTTTCATCCCCACCTCCTCACTTGTCCACTCTTTTCCTATTTCTTTGTCTTCTCACTTTCCTCTTTTTCTCTACCTGTCTCTCCCTTCCTCTTTTTCATTCTTTAAATCTCTCTCCCCTCTCTTTTCTATCATCTCTCTCTATATATCTCTCTATTTCCCTCATCTCTTTCTTTCCATCTCTCCCTTCCTTTCCCTCTTCATCTCTCCCTTCCTTTCTCCTTCTTTCTACCTCTCCCATTCCTTTTCTTCCCCCTTTCTATCCCTGTACCTCTCTCTACCTCCATCTCTCCCTCCCTGCCTCCCATCTCTCTTTCTCTCTCCCCCCTCCCCTGACTGAGGAATATAAACTCTGCCACATGCTCCTACATCAGTAGCTCGTCTTTCTCTCTCTTGCCTCAGTGCTGCTCTCTCTCCCTCCCTCTCTCTCTTTCTCGCGCTCTCTCTCTCTCCACCCCAAACACGGAGCAGCATGGAGAAAGGAACTGGTAAGAAACTCTTCTTCTTCTTCTTTTGCTTTGCTTCCTCCTCTTCTTCTGTTCCTTCTTCTTTCGCTGTGGCGTGCCGGGACAGCCGGGGGGCCGGAGGGTTGGAGGGCTGCAGGGTTTGATGCTCACTGCAGCAGTGCACAAACCGGAAACGCCTCACACTCTCCTCACATGGCTCTCAGAGAGGCTTTTACTGCCTTCTGCGTTACTTCTACAGGATCTATAGCCTCAGCATGATCAGCATCAGGAAGGACTCGCACGTGCCTCTTTGCTCTCTCATGTGCCTCACACATCCTGTAGTGGGAACACAGCGCATGCTGTATGTGCTCAGCTCGGGGCTCTGTTCGGAATGTGGGGGAAAGTGTTAGTGTATGGATCTGTATATGGAGGACTGGAGAGCGCTCTGCAGGGGAGAAGTGCTGCACTGTCGTGCTAAGGCTCGGGCCAGGTGCCTTCGGAGGAAAAGTGCTGGGCTCTTCACTTTTTGTGTGCTTGTGAGGGATCAATGTGTGGTCCGGTTCAGCTTTTCTGTTCCATCCATATTCTAATAAGAGAAGGAGCAGATTGAAAGTGCTGCATACAGTGTCTGGGAGGACGAGCGGCGTGTGTTTGTGTCTATTCCTAGCCGGGATGTGGGGTCATCAATATGGCCTAGGCGTATTGGATATACATGGGTGTGTGTGTGTGTGTGCAGATATGCATGGCGCATTTTATGCACGTATTATCCCATAAGACCTTCCATGTGTTTTATATATACATATACTTACATATATATATACGTACATAATACCTCAAAACCTGTGAATGCATAAATTCATATTATATATGTATTATGAATAGATACATTCCACATAAATACAAACCTTTTAACCTTTTAAAAGTTAAATATAATTATATAATGAGGTTAGAAAATTAACTGCATTATATTATTATAACGTTATTAATAATACTGCCATAGTGCATAAGTATTTATTATTTTTTCGTACATACTTTTTATTATCTATTTATGTCTATTTATACTTATACAGTTATTATTATCAGAACATTGCTATATTATTGTTATATATAAAGTGACATTATTATTATTATTATTGTTGTTATTATTATTATTATATAATGGGATGTATATGCAAGACAATTCTTAACCTTAGGATATGAAGTCTATCTATCTATCTATCTATCTATCTATCTATCTATCTATCTATCTATCTATCTATCTATCTATATACGTACACACATATCACAATGTTTTAATATATAGTTTAATATGTTTTAATAACTAGTAACGTATAAATTCATGTAATGTATGTTTTTATGCATGGAACTTATGAGACATATAACATTAATATAATATAGCATTATATGACATTATTATTAATTGTACTTAACATTAATTAATTAATAATAATAACTTAGGTATTTATGTATGGTTCTACGTATTCTTATTTTGTATTATTTATTATGTATTTATGCTTTTAAATAATACTAATAAAGTTTATAGCATTAATAACACCTTATGTTATATTTGTTATATGTAGTGTTTATAATACTATTATAATATACTACTATACTATACTAATATATGCATGTTTGTGTGTATATATATATATATGTGTGTGTGTGTGTATGTATATATATATATGTATATATATATATATGTGTGTGTGTGTGTGTGTGTGTGCGTGTGCGCGTGTGTGTGTGTGTGTGTGTGTGAGTGTGCGTGTGTGTGTATGTATACATATATATATGTATATATGTGTGTGTGTGTGAGTGTGTGTGTATGTATATATATATATGTATATGTATATGTGTGCGTGTGCGTGTGCGTGTGTGTGTGTGTGTGTGTGTGTGTGTGTGTGTGTGTGTGCTTCTCCCATCCTGGCACAAAGAGCTGAACACAGACTGTCCATGGCTCCTTCGTACATCTCTCTGTATTAGTGTCTGCTCTAAATTGATGTGCTAGAATAATATGAATGATAGAGTGGCTCCTTTGTCAGCAGAGAGAGAGAGAGAAAGAGAGAAAGAGAGAGAGAGAGAGAGAGAGAGCGAGAGAGAGATTTACAGTGTTTAGTCCCTCGCCTCTCACTTCGTTTCCTCAGCTTCATTAGGCCTGGTGCCTTCCTGCTGACCTCCACATCTTTTCTGTTTACTCCTTTTCTCCTAAAGGCCACACGCTGTTTCTCCAGACGTCACAGGCCACGTCTGACTCTTCCATCATCCCTCCATCTTCATATCAGATCTTATCACTCTTTCCTTCTCTCTTACCTTCCTACAAGTGACGTTTTCATTTTCCAGTTGCAGTGCCACTAACCCCTCCATGCATTATGTATTGCAGATGCATTATGCACACATACGGGGCTCGAACTCCGCTGAGTAAATACTGGGTCCAGGCCTAACTCTCCCCACCACCACCTCACACGAACTCATCTGCACAGGCCTTAGCAATTTGGGAATACGGTTTTAGTTCATTCATGGAGCGTAGGGGATGATTTCAGCTGTGAATGCAGAGGTGTAGGCACGTGGTGTTCTCTATGTTCCTCTGCATGCTGCACAGATATTGGAGGATGTGATGGACTCCTGCCTCAAGCCTTTTCCAGATTCATACATTCCACCATATACCATGTTGATAACATGTTGTGTTGTTTAGCTAATTAGCAAGACATTTAGCTTTGCTATGCTAATGCTAATGCTGCATTCATGGAGACAGGAACTTCCTGCTTCCCACCTTGTGGAGTTCTTAGGAGCTCATACACTCATGGACAAATCCCCCGACAGGAGTGAAACTTGGTGGTTAGGTTTGACATCATGAGACACGTGAATGATTCAAGTTTCAGGCTCAGCTGCACATGTGATGTCGTGCGTTAGCGCTGTACCGGACCGACCCAACAGCCTCGGTTGCAGACTTTCAGGGAGCAGTGAATCATCCTGTTCGTGCCAGCACCATTGGCAGACGGCTGCACTTGGCAGAACTACATACACGCTGATCTTTGTGACAACTACCCGTCAGTGTCACCTAGACTGCAATGATCTTGTCCCAGAGTGTCAAGGAGTGACTCAGAGTGGCAGCGGGTCATCATCAGTTTTGTCTTGGTGGAGACGACCAACCAATCTGTGTGGAGGCACCGTGGTCAGCACCAAGATAAGTAGTTTCACGCATCACACATCCAGTAGGCCTGGTGTTACTCCACCTCCACCCCTACGGCACCATCTGCAGGAACTGTGTGAGGATATTAAGCTGCATGGGATGGATTATCACAGGACACCATTATTAATCTCTACAGCTCCATGCTGAGACGTTACGTTAGCAAACATGGCGGCCCAACGCCATACTGAGAGATAGACTTCTGTATGTGTATCTCAATAGATAATGCCCATATTAGTCTAAATGTATCATCATATATTGATCCTGGTGACCTTTATCTTCCTTCCCAATAGCCCTGCAATCCCACACCTCCTTCTGGGTGCAGCTATTCTTTTGATGATGACTGTGTGTGTATATATGTATATATATAGCAAGTTTACGAATATGCGGCTCAGTTATTTAAAAAATTGGTGTGCCTTTAAAACTTATCAGCTGGACTTTAAGACTCCTGTTGTACCTGTGAGGCTCTGCTCACACTGCCTGTACCTTTGAGGAACTAAAACGTATATGTCATCATCAGTCGTCCTATAAACGTGCTTGGGACGCCGTGACGGGGTTAGAGGAAACCTTGCCTTGTTAGCAGGAAATGATCCTCTGCTAACAGCACAATGTGGACCTCTGCATTCATCCTATCCCTCCCTGTACCTGTCCTCCACCTGCCCTCACACACGGCTTACCCCCTCCACACCTCTACACTCATTGCCTCACACAACCAAACAAAACAATGTCCATCATTTCCCTTAGTGAACACTTTTCTAGTTAAAATTGCAACTCATTAACACATTACACTATTACTGTACACCAACATGCTACTTACAGTACACTAACACATTACACTTACTGAGTTACTGTACACCAACACACTACTTACAGTACACTAACACATTACACTTACTGAGTTACTGTACACCAACACACTACTTACAGCACACTAACACATTACACTTACTGAGTTACTGTACACCAGCATGCTACCTACAGTACACTAACACATTACACTTACTGAGTTACTGTACACCAGCACACTACTTAAGGCACACTAACACATTACACTTACTGAGTTACTGTACACCAACATGCTACTTACAGTACACTAACACATTACACTTACTGAGTTACTGTACACCGACACACTACTTACAGCACACTAACATTACACTTACTGAGTTACTGTACACCCACACACTACTTACAGCACACTAACATTACACTTACTGAGTTACTGTACACCAACACGCTACTTACAGCACACTAACACATTACACTTACTGAGTTACTGTACACCAACACGCTACTTACAGCACACTAACACATTACACTTACTGAGTTATTGTACACCAACACGCTACTTACAGCACACTAACGCATTACACTTACTGAGTTACTGTACACCGACACGCTACTTACAGCACACTAACACATTACACTTACTGAGTTACTGTACACCAACACACTACTTACAGCACACTAACACTTTACACTTACTGAGTTACTGTACACCAACACACTACTTACAGCACACTAACGCATTACACTTACTGAGTTACTGTACACCAACACGCTACTTACAGCACACTAACACATTACACTTACTGAGTTACTGTACACCAACACACTACTTACAGTACACTAACACATTACACTTACTGAGTTACTGTACACCAACACGCTACTTACAGCACACTAACGCATTACACTTACTGAGTTACTGTACACCAACACGCTACTTACAGCACACTAACACATTACACTTACTGAGTTACTGTACACCAACACACTACTTACAGCACACTAACACATTACACTTACTGAGTTACTGTACACCCACACACTACTTACACCACACTAACTCATTACACTTACTGAGTTACTGTACACCAACACGCTACTTACAGCACACTAACGCATTACTTTTCCATCCCTTACATGAAGGATGAATGGGATGGAAAAATTTATGACCATCTACTGTATTTCTGGGGCTGTTAAACACATAATTTCACATATATATATTTCTGAATTCTGACCACAGTCTCTGTGCTTGTCAAGTTATTGGCTTTGTCCCTTATGTTCTTGAGGCCCTAATATGAGCATTCTCACCAGGATGTGTACGGGCTCAGAGTGTCCTGTTTCTGTTCTCTCGAGGCCACTCCAGTGTATCTGTACCAGAGCAGACTTCTCAGAGGGGGGTTTTGCCTAAAACATCTGCAAAATTGTGATGTAATAGTTTCTCTTCAATGGTAGAACTTAACACACAGAAGCAGGGAAGACTGATAAGGTGGAAAATCTTCAGTCACACAGACTGTAAAAAGAGACATATCAAACTGCTGTACTTTTTGTTGTTCTATTAAGTAGCGTGTTGGTGTACAGTAACTCAGTAAGTGTAATGTGTTAGTGTACTGTAAGTAGTGTGTTTTTGTAAAGTAACTCAGTAAGTGTAATGCGTTAGTGTGCTGTAAGTAGTGTGTTGGTGTACAGTAACTCAGTAAGTGTAATGTGTTAGTGTACTGTAAGTAGTGTGTTGGTGTACAGTAACTCAGTAAGTGTAACGCGTTAGTGTGCTGTAAGTAGCGTGTTGTTGTACAGTAACTCAGTAAGTGTAACGCGTTACTGTACTGTAAGTAGCGTGTTGGTGTACAGTAACTCAGTAAGTGTAATGTGTTAGTGTACTGTAAGTAGCGTGTTGGTGTACAGTAACTCAGTAAGTGTAATGTGTTAGTGTACTGTAAGTAGTGTGTTTTTGTAAAGTAACTCAGTAAGTGTAATGCGTTAGTGTACTGTAAGTAGTGTGTTGGTGTACAGTAACTCAGTAAGTGTAATGCGTTAGTGTACTGTAAGTAGCGTGTTGGTGTACAGTAACTCAGTAAGTGTAGTGTGTTAGTGTGCTGTAAGTAGCGTGTTGGTGTACAGTAACTCAGTAAGTGTAATGCGTTAGTGTGCTGTAAGTAGTGTGTTGGTGTACAGTAACTCAGTAAGTGTAATGCGTTAGTGTGCTGTAAGTAGTGTGTTGGTGTACAGTAACTCAGTAAGTGTAATGCGTTAGTGTGCTGTAAGTAGTGTGTTGGTGTACAGTAACTCAGTAAGTGTAATGCGTTAGTGTGCTGTAAGTAGTGTGTTGGTGTACAGTAACTCAGTAAGTGTAATGTGTTAGTGTAGTGTAAGTAGTGTGTTGGTGTACAGTAACTCAGTAAGTGTAATGCGTTAGTGTGCTGTAAGTAGTGTGTTGGTGTACAGTAACTCAGTAAGTGTAATGCGTTAGTGTGCTGTAAGTAGTGTGTTGGTGTACAGTAACTCAGTAAGTGTAATGTGTTAGTGTACTGTAAGTAGCGTGTTGGTGTACAGTAACTCAGTAAGTGTAATGCGTTAGTGTGCTGTAAGTAGTGTGTTGGTGTACAGTAACTCAGTAAGTGTAATGCGTTAGTGTGCTGTAAGTAGTGTGTCGGTGTACAGTAACTCAGTAAGTGTAATGCGTTAGTGTACTGTAAGTAGCGTGTTGGTGTACAGTAACTCAGTAAGTGTAATGTGTTAGTGTGTTGTAACACATGTGGTTGGGCTGGTGGATGCTACCTTGTTGCTGTTGTTGATCTGAATGACGATGGTGATGATGCTGATGCTGATAATGTGATGGTCCTGCTGTTTGACACTGGCATGGCACATGTTTGGTTAGAACTCTTCTTTACTGAATGAAATCAATGCACTTCTCTCTTTCACTATCTTATAGCTCCCCCTGCTGTCAGCACTGAATGCAGCATCTCCTTTTTTCCATTGCTGAATACAGTAGACATAGAATTTGCCATTGACTGTAAGGTAGTGATGACGTCACAGAACTTTCTGATGAATGCGGGCACCAACGTCATCCAGGCCTGAAATTAAAGAGGAAGAAGTAGTTTAAATGAAAGGATGCAAACAGAGAAAACAGAGTAATGCTTCTGTCTATTTATGGTCTTCTCAGTTTGCAGTTCATTTATTATTTTGTGTATTATTATTATGTGTATATATTTCATCACCAGGCTTCCTGAGAGGCTGTTACCTTCAGATTTTTAGACTTTACAGCTCACGGCTGACATGCTGTTATATGACCTACAGCCCCTACTTATATGTGGAGGGCCATTGGAGGTAACGTATCCGAGCACAGAAAAACAAACACTGTACTGATGAACATGCAGATATACAGTACCAGTCAAAAGTTTGGATACACCCAACTAAACGGATGATGTTGGTGATCTCAAAGACTCTGAACAGTACATATCCGGATATACCATAGATAAACAGAAGGAGAAAACTTTTGACTGGTAGTGTAGCGTCGCTGTCCAATGAAAAAATGTACCTCCATTTTTGTTGATTTTTACTTTTATGCCTCATTTGATCACATGACCTGCTGTTTACACTGTGGGGAGATTTCATGAAGAATGGACCAACAGAAATTACCCAAAACTGCTTGGAAGGATGTCTGGTTCCATTGACTTCCATTTAAATCAAATGAGGTTTTTGGCCTTTCCTGTAAAGTTGCCATTTTGGAGATACCTGTTTTTGTTTGGACAGCGATGATATGTTCATTCATTCATGAATTTATTCATTCATTCATTCATTCATTCATTCATCATAGCTGCTTATACTTCTGGGTTGCAGGGGGTGCTGAAGCTAGTCCTAGTGCTCATTAGGCACGAAACACCCTGGGCAGGCCGCCATAGAGGCACCTATAGGGGCGATATAGCATCTCCAGGTTACCTGACCGCATGTCTGGGCTGTGGGAGGAGACCAGAGCACCTGGAGGAAACCCACACAGACACAGGGAGAACCCCAGACGCCCGAGCCAGGACCTGACCCACTGTGCTGCCTTAATGTAACATAACTGGGCAGAACAAATGGCCTGTGCGAAAGTTATAGCACCTTTAATGTTTTTCCATTGCGTTAACACTGTGCACTAAAATGAATAGGAATATGCCATATTTAAAGGGGAACAACAATCATCCATATATCCATCCTAGAAACACTCTGGAGTTGTTTACAGCGGTGGTGGTGATGGGAACCAGACGTCCACTTCTAATAACTCCCTCCCAGAAAGGTCCTACATAGAGGGTTTCCATATGCCTGATTTCTCAAATTATGTTTTGTGATCGTGTTATGATTACGTTATGGCTTAAAATGTGCTGTATATTAATCCCCTTATTGTTGTTGCAAAGCATTGTGGGAAGAAAACAGTCCACAAAGAAAAATGATTGTTTGGATTCACGACTATCTGACCATCATCAGCTTTCTCTATGCTGTGAACTTCACTGGTGATTGGATAGTGAACACTATGGCTATATGTGTGTTGTAGACATGATGACCCTTGGTCACCTATCACATCATACACATAGCTAAAGAACAACCGAGGCTATATGTTTCATCAAATGTCAACCCGCTCTGAATGACCCAGTTTGCATTTTGACCTCTGAATTATGCAGAAATTTTAAAATGTGGGTGGAACTCCCCTTCAGGTAACTTCTCTGTAGAGGAGTACAGGAGCTTGTGCATACAACCCAAGCTGTGTGATGATGAAATACAGCAACACAGTAAAAATACCACCTTACACACATGGTTCTCCGGGTTCTTTGGTTCTAGAAAAAGGTTCTATGCAGAACTATCAGCACACAAAGAACACTTTGCATAATGAGAGGGTTCCTTGCTGAAACGTCACATTCTCCATCAGTCAGAAAACCCCTTTCACAATGCAATGACTTCTTTAACCATCTTCTAGAGTTACTGGTTCTACACAGAACCAGTTTCTATACTGAAGAACCCTTGAAGAACCATTCTTATTAAGTGTATATATATACATATGGTAAATACTGGTAAATATCATAAAATACCCATAATACTCATAATAATAATCATAACAATAGAGATGGAGATACTGTAGCTTAAAAAAGGGGGCATTTTCTGAAGGAAACGCAGAACAACTGCGCAGCTCAAATGGTTCCTACTTCCTGTTAGGCTGTTGTTGCTATGGGAGGAACGAGGGATGAATAAACAACACATAGAGGAGGGGGGGTCGGTATGGAGGTGGGTTACACTTTGGCCATCAGCCCTAATTGAGTACATGCAGTTTGGTGGCTGTAGGTTGAAGGACACAGTAGAGTTTGAATAGAGGTGAAAATAAATGGGACTCTATGGGAGGAACGAGTGATGGTGGAAAAAGACAAATAGACGAGTGCTGGTTGAACCAACCCGCTGGGAACCTGCTGGAAGAAGTACAGTAGATGGCTGTGAACGTCTGCATCCCGTTCATTCTTAATGGGAAATAGATTCGTGGCTACACGGAAACCATGCATCCGACCAAAAAGCCGGATACAAGCACAGAATTCCAACCAGACGGAACATTTTGGAGTTGGAATGGTGTCGGTATCTTAAACACTGCTGGAATAATTAGCAGCAAAAATTGTGTATCAAGAAAAAAAAGGAGAAGAGGAGGATGATGATGATGATGGTGAAGATGAAGATCATGATTATGATGGTGATGAAGATGGTGATGATGATGATGATGATGGTGGTGAAGATTATAAAGATGCTGGTGATGATGATGATGACGATGATGATGATGATGATGAAGATCATGATTATGATGGTGATGATGATGACGATGATGATGATGATGATGATTATGATGGTGATGAAGATGGTGATGATGATTATAAAGATGCTGGTGATGATGATGATGATGATGATGATGATGATCATAATTATGGTGGTGATGAAGATGGTAATGATGATGATGATGATGATGACGATAATGATGATGAAGATGATGATGAAGATGGTGATTATGATGAAGATGGTGAAGATGATAATGATGAGTAGATGATGGTGATGGTGATGCTGATGCAGATCATGATTATGATGGTGATAAAGATGGTGGTGATGAAGATGGTGATGATGATAATGATGGTGATGATGATAATGATGGTGATGATGATGATGAAGGTCATGATTATGATGTTGATGAAGATGGTAAATATGATAATGATGAGTAGATGATGGTGATGATGATGTAGATCATGATTATGATGGTGATAAAGATGGTGGTGATGATGATGGTGATGAAGATGGTGGTGATGATAATGATGGTGATGGTGATGCTGATGTAGATCATGATTATGATGGTGATGATGATGATGATGATGATGATGATGATGATGATGATGAAGAGGGCCATGCTGCTGCTGCTGAAAGCTCTGAAAGTTCTTATCCTGAACTTCCCCTTTAACCGCGTCCTGCCTTGCTTGGTTTCCCGTGAGATCTCGCGCCCACGGGGCTTCAGCTCGTCCTGCCCGCGTGGCCCAGCATTAGCTCATCATCATCACCAGAGGCCGTCCTGCCACTTTACCCACCTCCCTCCCACCCCTTACAACCCCCACCCCCCCTGCAGTCTCACTCTGCCAGCAAACACCGGAGGAGGCGATGGGCACCGGAGCGCGCGACGACTCACCCTGTCGTCCTTGCGCGTGCAGCTGACCAGGCTGGAAAGAAAGAAAGAAAGAAAGAAAGAAAGAAAGAAAGAAAGAAAGAAAGAAAGAAAGAAAGAACCCAAACACACCGGATGGAGAGATGGAGGTGCACGGAGCCCCCCCAATCCCACCACGACCCCCCCACCAGCCTCTTGGTGGTGCTTGATTTTCCGTGTTAGCGTGAGAGCTTCCAGCTAAAGCTCGCGGAGGACGCAACGGCAAACAGGGGGGGAATAAAAAAGCGCTTCCGGTTTTTTCTTCGTCTTTGTTTTCCTTTCTTTTCGTCGCGTGCATGCATCGAGGAAAGTGGAGCCAGCTGAAATCAATGAGGATTGCGAGGCTCTTCCTGAGGAAAGGAGCGCATATGCTGCAGTGTCTCTGTGGAGAGCGATCGGAGGCGACCACGACCACCAGCGGTGAGACATAGTGCATGCCGAGAGAGAGAGAGAGCGAGAGCGAGAGAGAGAGAGCGAAAGAGAGAGAGAGAGGAGAGAAAAGAAAAGAATAGAAAGAAAGAACAAAAACACAAGAAACAGCCGAACCCATCTCATTGGCCGGAGTCTGCGGTAACCGCGCGCTCCCGGCACTCGGCGGCGCGCAAGCAAGTCGAGGCGAATGCACTCCGGGCGATGCAACGCTGCTTTGACTTGCTGTTCGCTCTTCATCGCCATCCTCACCGTAACCATCGTCATCCTCATCATCAGCAGCAGCAACGCGGCCGGAGCGGCTTCTGGTCGAACAGACGCAGGCACCGGCAGAGAGCGCGCGGCTGAGTAATCCGTCTCTCTCCCCGCGTGTCAAGGACGCTGCTTTCGCGGCTGCAAAGAATGCAGGAGAAACGTAGGAGAGAAACAACAACTATTGATGCAGATGCAGCAAACGCAGCATGCAAAAGACGGAAAAAGAAAGAAAGAGAGAGAGACACTGAGAGAGAGAGAGAGAGAGAGAGAGAGAAAAGGGTCACGCGGGCAGACTCGCTCTGAGATTATTTTAAGGTGAGGTGAGTTTTCTAAAACGGGCTCTCAGGGTCTGGGGTGTCCTCCGGGACTGATAACTTCTACACGTGATTCAGCACCTTGGACAGGAACTTCACTGCGCAGCTACACTACACTACATCACTCAGTACTACACTACTGGACACTGCACTACACTACATCACTCAGTACTACACTACTGAACACTGCACTACACTACATCACTCAGTACTACACTACTGAACACTGCACTACACTACATCACTCAGTACTACACTACTGAACACTGCACTACACTACATCGCTCAGTACTACACTACTGAACACTGCACTACACTACATCACTCAGTACTACACTACTGAACACTGCACTACACTACATCACTCAGTACTACACTACTGAACACTGCACTACACTACATCACTCAGTACTACACTACTGGACACTGCATTACACTACATCACTCAGTACTGCACTACTGAACACTGCACTACAGTACATGACTCAGTACTACACTACTGAACACTGCACTACACTACTTCACTCAGTACCACACTACTGAACACTGCACTACACTACATCACTCAGTACTACACTACTGAACACTGCACTACACTACATCACTCAGTACTACACTACTGAACACTGCACTACACTACATCACTCAGTACTACACTACTGAACACTGCACTACACTAAATCACTCAGTACTACACCACTGAACACTGCACTACACTACATCACATCACTCAGTACTACACTACTGAACACTGCACTACACTACATCACTCAGTACTACAATACTGAACACTGCACTACACTACTTCACTCAGTACTACACTACTGAACACTGCACTACACTACATCACTCAGTACTACACTACTGAACACTGCACTACAGTACATGACTCAGTACTACAATACTGAACACTGCACTGCACTACATCACTCAGTACTACACTACTGAACACTACACTACACTACTTCACTCAGTAGCACATTACTGAACACTGCACTACACTACTTCACTACTGTATATACTACTGTACACTACACTATAACACACCACTCAGTACTACACTACCGTACACTACACTATAATACACCACTCAATACTACACTACTGTACACTACACTATAATACACCACTCAATACTACACTACTGTACGCTACACTATAATACACCACTCAGTACTACACTACTGTACGCTACACTATAATACACCACTCAGTACTAGACTGCTGTACACCACAATATAATACACCACTCAATACTACACTACTGTACACTATGTTATAATGCACTGCTAAATACTACACTACTGTACACTACAATATAATACACCACTCAGTACTACACTACTGTACGCTACACTATAATACACCACTCAGTACTACACTACTGTACACCACAATATAATACACCACTCAATACTACACTACTGTACACTATGTTATAATGCACTGCTAAATACTACACTACTGTACACTACACTTTAATACACCACTCAATACTACACTACTGTACGCTACACTACAATACACCACTCAGTACTACACTACTGTACACCACAATATAATACACCACTCAGTACTACACTACTGTACACAATATTACACCACCCAATATTACACTACTGTCCACTACACTATAATACACCACTCAGTACTACACTATTGTACTCTACACTATAATACACCACTCAATACTACACTGCTGTACACTACACTATAATACACCACTCAGTACTACACTATTGTACTCTACACTATAATACACCACTCAATACTACTGCTGTACACTACTCTATAATACACCACTTAATACTACACTACTGTACACTACACTATAATACACCACTCAATACTACACTACTGTACACTACTCTATAATACGCCACTTAATACTACACTACTGTACACTACACTATAATACACCACTCAATACTACACCACTCAATACTACACCACTGTACACTACTCTATAATACGCCACTTAATACTACACTACTGTACACTACACTATAATACACCACTCAATACTACACTACTGTACACTACACTATAATACACCACTCAGTACTACACTACCTAACAGTACACTATAATACACCACTCAATACTACACTACTGTACACTACACTATAATACACCACTCAATACTACACTACTGTACACTACACTACAATACACCACTCAATACTACACTACCTAAGAGTACACTATAATACACCACTCAATACTACACTACTGTACACTACACTATAATACACCACTCAGTACTACACTACTGTACACTACACTATAATACACCACTCAATACTACACTGCTGTACACTACACTATAATACACCCCTCAGTACTACACTACTGTACACTACACCATAATACACCACTCAGTACTACACCACTCAATACTACACTAGTGTACACTACACTACAATACACCACTCAATACTACACTACTGTACACTACACTATAATACACCACTCAATACTACACTACTGTACACTACACTATAATACACCACTCAGTACTACACCACTTAATACTACACTAGTGTACACTACACTACAATACACCACTCAATACTACACTACCTAACAGTACACTATAATACACCACTCAATACTACACTACTGTACACTACACTATAATACACCACTCAATACTACACTACTGTACACTACACTATAATACACCACTCAATACTACACTACTGTACACTACACTATAATACACCACTCAATACTACACTAGTGTACACTACACTACAATACACCACTCAATACTACACTACCTAACAGTACACTATAATACACCACTCAATACTACACTACTGTACACTACACTATAATACACCACTCAATACTACACTAGTGTACACTACACTACAATACACCACTCAATACTACACTACCTAACAGTACACTATAATACACCACTCAATACTACACTACTGTACACTACACTATAATACACCACTCAATACTACACCACTCAATACTACACTACTGTACACTACACTACAATACACCACTCAATACTACACTGCTGTACACTACACTATAATACACCACTCAATACTACACCATTCAATACTACAATATAATACACCACTCAATACTACACTACTGTGCACTACACAATATTACACTGCTCAATACTACACTACTGTACACTATTCGTTATTACACTACTGTATGCCACAGGACACAACACCACACAATGCTACACTACATACTACAGAACATTAAACTACACTATAGCTCTTGATACTATACTGCTAAACACTACACTACACAACATCATTTAACACTACGCTATATTACACCACTCAGTGCTACACTATTTTACAATATAACGCTACCAAACACTCCACT
This sequence comes from Prochilodus magdalenae, assembly GCA_024036415.1. NCBI lineage: Eukaryota > Metazoa > Chordata > Actinopteri > Characiformes > Prochilodontidae > Prochilodus > Prochilodus magdalenae. The sequence continues at coordinate 312,725 of JAMWET010000640.1, read as the reverse complement.
GAACTACATGACTTAATACTGCACTACTGAACACTACATTACATTGCAGCACATAATAATGCACTATTTACTGCACTCCAACATTCTTTCACCTTATACTATGGTACCCAATACTCTCCTGCTTAACACCACTAACCAGCACTCATCTTCCCACTCTACAGTCCAAAACCCAGCTCTCTAGTAGTCAGTAATCTACTACCAAACACTTTATTTTCCAGTGCTCCAGTATCATAGAGTACCATTCCTTTATCTAACACACATATCCAGTGTGCCACACGCCGCCTCCCTCGTTTTTGCTAATCCTTTATTCTTTAGGAGTGGAGCACTTTTTTCAGTATACATGCACTTTACCCAACACAGTACTTTACAGTCTATTGCTCAACAATGTACTCCCAAGCACGTATATGCTTTACAGTCTTACACTATGTTACCCAACATTGACCTGCTTAACATGCAATGATTCAACACTCTATAACCCAGCACTCTACTGCCAGCACTCTATTTCTCAACAGTCTACTGGCCAAAACTCTAGTACCCAGAACTCCATAACCCAACACTCTACTGGCCAAAACTCTTATTCCAGTGTTGTACTGCCCAAAACCACCTTCAAATACTGCACTACCCAACACTCACTGCCCTAAAAACACTAAACTACCAAAACTTCTCCATTACCTAACACACTGCCAGCTCTCTACCTCCCAAAACCCAACTACTCAATATCTCATTACCCAACATTCCACTGCTGGAACACTTTACTTCTCCATTACCTAACACACTGCCAGCTCTCTACCTCCCAAAACCCAACTACTCAGAATTACCCTACATTAAAACTTTACTGCTTTAAAACTATCCAATACGTCATTGCCCAACACTGTACTATTAAATGCTCTACTACTCTGCACTCAAATGTACCTACCCCACCACTCAAAACTCTACTGCCCAACACTCTATTAGAAATCAGTCTGATACTTAACACTCTAACACCCAGCATACTACTCTCCAGCATTTTAGTGAGCACTTCAATACCCAAGACTCAAATATGTAACAAAACTTTATACTCTATTACCCAGCATTCTTCAACTTTACACTTTACTGCCTAACACTAGACTACCCAACACTTTACTGCCAACACACACTACAATATTACACTCTCTTGCCCAACGCTGTGCAACTGCCCAGAACTTGAGCAGTACTGAACACCAACTTTCTCCACTGTGCTGTAACAAACCCAAACCTTGAAAAAAGAAGTATTGCATTTGATTTATGTGAATGCATACATGTTCACATAATTTCCACATGACTATATAATTTATGCATATCCGACACCGTCACAGTTATCACCAAAAGTAAGTGAAACAGTTTGAGATTTTTTTTAGCTCAGTATGACATTTCTAAACCAAGCCTGTGCCTCATGAAGGACAACAACAAGCTTGTTGTTGGAACATGGGAGTCATTAAGCCACATCACTCAAACCCTGTGTCATAACATTGACATGACCATGCCATAAACATGACACAGCAGATGCTCTCATAAGTTATCATGATCGATTTTAAACATCAAGACATCAAACATTATGCCATCTGTCCTGGCAGTAAACAGCAATGGTAACATACACTGTCATATATAACAAGGGTTATATTTATTTATATATGTTGCTGTTGGAATGTAAATTAGCATGGCTTAAACCCCTTCACACAAATCAGATAAAGCTGATATGAGTTTTATGTGTGGAGGACTAATTTGTAATGTACATGTAAGAATTAACATTACCTCTTCCAAAAGAAAACAGTTCTGTTAGCTAACGATAGCCTTCTGCTAACTAGATTGCTTTTACCACTAGAGGAATCTGGGAACTACAGACTAGAGCTCAGGTCCTCAAATCTGGACTTCGAATGCAGTTTCCAGTCCTGAATATTATAAACAGGATCCAAGTCCCAATTTGTAGACCCCAGGATTAGAGGAATCTGGGAACTACAGGAATTTTGGTTCTACAGATTAGAGAAATTTGGAAGCTAACTATCTTGCTTCTATTCTGAATGATAAAAAGCCTATAGACTAGAGGAATGTAGGGGGTTTCCTAGCATACTTTCACCTCAAGTGCTAAAAGTCTACAGACTGGAGAAACTGGGGAACTATAGACTAGAAGAGTTTGTGAGTTAGCTAGCTCCCTGCTTACTTCTAGCTGAAAAGTCATCAGTTACATGTGTAGAGAATGAAGTACATGTTTGTAATGAACAAGTTAAAAAATAAACATTACCTAATCCAAGAAAAAAAACGCAGTTCTGTTAGCCAGCAATAGCTGTGCTGGGTTTAGCCTCAGATGCTAATAATAGCCTCACATGCTACAGCCTAGAGGAGTTTGGAAACTACAGATGAATCTGGGAACTGTGGGCTAGAGGAATGTGTTAGCTAACTAGCTTCTACCTCGAATGCTAAAAGACTACAGATAAGAGGATCTTGGGAGCTACACATGAGGAATCTGGAAACTGCAGACTAGAGGAATTTGGGAACTAGCTAGCCTACTTCTACCGTGAATGCTAAAAGACTACAGAGTAGAGGATCTTGGGAGCTACACATGAGGAATCTGGGAACTGCAGAGTAGAGGAATTTGGGAACTAGCTAGCCTACTTCTACCGTGAATGCTAAAAGACTACAGATAAGAGGATCTTGGGAGCTATACATGAGGAATCTGGGACCTTCAGACTAGAGGAATTTGGGAACTAGCAAGCCTACTTCTACCGTGAATGCTAAAAGATTACAGAGTAGAGGAATCTGGAACTAAAGGCCACAGGAACTTTGGAGCTAGCTAGCTTACTTCTAGCTAAAAAGCTAAAATACTACAGGAATGTGGGAGCTATAAGCTTGCTTTGAATGCTAAAGGAGGTTTTAGAGGGGGTGTATTCTTGTTAGCAGTGCAACCCAGCTCCCAAATTTACACCAAAATTGGTCATGTCTGACCCTGAAGGACTTAACTACAGGGCTGATGAACTGCATCTAAAGTAATGCAGACGAATCTCTGAGGAAACAATAAACGTTGTACATAGCAAACATATAGCAGGGGCAGTTCAGTTGCTAGATGTGTCACAAACACAGGCCAGTACACACATAGGTCTGTGTTCTGTTGTCCCTCTTTATTCCTTGACTTCGCTAGCAATGGCGCTCTCCTGCTGAGCTACACATCTTTTTTTTCTACAGGCTATTTGACTGTACATTTACCTCAGGGTAGCAGTCCACTGCAGTGGAGGATGTAGTGTGCTGTAGCCTGTGGCTTGCAAAAGTGATGACTTGATTTAAATGTGTCCATTATTTCCACATCAATACACCCACGTGACTGGTCACTCTGATGGGTACACCTACCTTGTATCTACTCTCACTGTCCATTCAATCAGGTCCACTGTAATCTGGACCATCTGGGCCACAGCAGAGCAGGTGTTATGTGGGTGGTGGATCATTCTTAGCACTGCAGTGACACTGATGGTGTGTTAGTGTGTGTTGTGCTGGTGTGAGTGGATCAGACGCAGCAGTGTTACTGCTGGAGTTGGTGTTCCTCTCACTGTCCACTCTATTTGACACACTTGGTCTACTTGTAGGGGTAAAAGTGGAACAAGGTAAACAAGGACAAGGTTAAAGTGGGGGGGGGCAAACAATTTGTGCTGAATTTATGAGAAACAGACAGACTGCAGTCTGCAGTTGTAAGACTACTGCCAGCACATGCAGTACATGCAGGAGATGTTTCTGAGAACAATAGATAGGATAAGAAGAGATAATCTGTTTGCAGAAAGAAAGGGGAAGTTCAAGGAAGATGATTGGAAAATTGACTCCTAACAACCACATGGAAAACCTTGTAGACCACCAAAACTGACCCTACCAGATAAAAACCATCAAGCTTTACTTAGGCTTCAAATCTGAGAACGTCCACAGGTGTTTCTGTCCATCCTTCCACTCTCAGAAGACACCTCAACACTATGGAGGTCTGAAACACCTGATGTGTAGCTGGTCAGGAAGCTCCTCACTAAGAAAAGGAGACAGACCGATCAAACAGAGGAGCTGTTGGTGGTCTGATAACAATGGATTGACCAGCCCAGAGTCCAGAGCTAAACATCATTGGGTGCCTTTGGGATTCCTTGACTCATGGCACAACAGAAAATGCTAAACCAGCATCTAAGACAGATATTTGGAGGCGTGACCGCAGACTTCTTTGAGGAACTGAAAGTGAAACCAACATTAAGGTCAAGAGTAGACACAAACATTGAAAAGCGGATATTTGGTTTAGTTATTGAGGCTCTTGTCTCATTTTTGTAAACAAAGTGACCACCAGTAGACCACCAGTGATGAGGTTTTTAGGCCATAGATGGAGAAGGGTCCGACACCCAAAAATATCCAGCCAAGAGCAGCTCTGTGGTGAGGGCTGACCACTGATGAAGGTCTAAAGAATGGCTGACACAAAGTGTGGATCACCAAATAAGCTACTAACTGTACACCAGCAAGGTGGAGCTACAATAGAGAGGTTTCTAATAAAGCGGCCCCATGCACAACCATGTCACTCCCGTGCTGAGATTGGTCCACCACCCACAGCTGGATCTATATACACTCATCATTAAAAGAACAGCTGCACCCAGAAGGAGGTGTGGGGTTGCTATGCTATTGAAAGGGCAGATAAAGGTCACCAGGACAATAACTGATGATAAATTTAGACTGATATGATCAATATTTATTGAGCTACACATACAGAAGTCTGTCTCTTAGTATGGCACTGGGGCATCATGTTTGCTAGCCCAACACGGCAGACATCTCGGCACAGAGTTGTGACAGTGATTCGTTGGTCGTCACCAAGACAAAAGCGGGACTCGCCACTGAAGATGACCCGCTGCCATTCTGAGTCACTCCATGACAGTCTGGCACGGCACCATTGTAGTCTTTGGTGGCGGTGACGTGGCGTTAAGGCCAGTCATAGTAACAATCTGTGTGAATCCTGCGTCGTGCAGCCGTCCACCAATGGTGCTGGCACTAACAGGATAACTCATGGAGGGCATCAGTGTTCGCTGAATGTCCGCAATCGTGGCTGTTTGGTCAGTCAGGTACAGTGTTAAAGTCCCACCTTGCTTATGTCACATGTGCAGCCAAGTGTGAAACTTGAATCATTGGCATGTCTCACAATGTCAAACCCACCCACCAAGTTTCACTCCTGTCGGTTGTTTCTGTGGGTTGTTTCTTTCTGGGTGCAGCTATTTACACAACTATGCTTTTGGTGATGAGTGTAGATACCACCAAGACAACAATCATGATTAGACAATTTAGCAACTAGTTCCTAGTCCCTAATAGTTATTATATATAAATATATATATTAAATATATATAAATATATATAATATATAAATTATAATATGTATATATATATATATATATATATATATATACACACATATATATATATATATATTATAATTTATATATTATATATATTTAATATATATATTTATAATAATATAATAATAGTATATATTATATATAATACTATATATATATATATAAAAAAAATTTTTAATTATAAATTTATAAAAATTCTACATTATTTATTATTATAAATATATAAAATATATATCATATAAATATATAAATATAAATATAGATATAAATATATTTTAAAAAGTATATATATATATATATATATATATATATATATATATATATATATATATATATATATTCTGTTCATTGAGGGGTTGGTTTGCAATGAATACAGTTGGTGCACACATTTAAATCACAACATTTAGACAATGTGTGAACACCATGCAGATGAAAAACAAAGATCCAGGGTTGTTTCTTTTCTAATGATGATTCATGCTTCTGAACGATAGAGAGCATAACTATAATCTGGAAAAACTGGAATAAACCTCAAGGGGATGATTGACAGCTGTTCCTGTTTATTGTGCTGTGTAAACATTACGTACTGTACATTCTCCATGCATGCATTCACTCTGCTGTTGCTTTGCCCCATTGATGGGGCTTCATGGTATGATTAGGAAAAAGTGCTGATGAAAGATTTTGTGGCTCATCCTTCAGCAGTGTGCTCTGCGGTTTGATTGAACAAGTTCTCAGGACTAAATGAGGTTTTTAAACCAGGACAGGAGAGTTCTCAGGAGCATGCTGAGGAGACACCACGCATGGATCTCGCTTATATAATAAGACATTGCTTCTCCCCTGAATCTGCGTCTTGGGACGGTTGGAAATAAATGTACTATATATAAGTTGTTTGAAAATTCTCGGCGTAGTACAACACCAGAAGGTAAGAGACCGTCAGGCCACTGGATGCCCTGATGTCTTTACAATGGATCCAGTTTATTAGCCTAACTTATACCTAGACCAGGTATTTGGCCATATTATCAGAAACACCTACCGTATAGCTACAGTATGTAGGTTTCTATTTACTGTAACCCGTCTATTGGTAATCGTTTATCATGCACACGTGTAGGCAGTGGGCACCAACCATGCTCCTGGAGATCTGCTCCATCCATGGATTCGGGAATCCTTGATTAGTTGAAAACCGTATGCTGGATTTGGGCTGGAGGTAAAAGCTACAGCAGGAGGGTAGATCTCCAGCAGGACGTTTGCTGACCTATGCTCCAAGGCCTTGGATAATGGAACTGGAACACTATAGGAACACAGCTGACCAGATGTTATCTGGTGGGTGGCCCCGTCTTAGCACAGCAGTGACATGGCTGTGCATGTGGCCACTTTATTAGAAATCCCTCTCTTGTAGCTACGCATGGTATACAGGTAGTAGCCCATTTGCCCTGGTCCTGGAGGCCCTCTGTCCTGGAGATCTACCTCCTGGAAGGTTTAGATCCAGCACACCTGGCTGTAATATTCAAATGTTCCCAGTGGCCTTGAATGCCTGGACCAGGTGTGTTAGATTTGGGTTGGAGCTAAACTCTGCAGGGTGGTAAGTCTCCAGGACCCCGATTTGGGCACCCTTACTCTAGGCCAGTGTTTCTAAACCTTGCTTCTGGAGACCCACTGCCCACCAACACACCTGATTCAAATAATCAGGCAATTAACAAGCCTTTGGAGAGTTGAAGTGGGTGTACAAGGAATACACCAAAACGTGCAGGACAGTGGGCCTCCAGGACCAGGGTTGAGAAGCACTGTTGGAGGCCTCCGTCAGTAGTCAGTTTTTAACACGAACTGTGTAGCAACAGATGGGCTACAGCTGTTGACCGTACACCTACATTCCTGTCCAAATCAGACACTACTCTTCATTTCCAGCCCAAACAGTTATGAAATTGAAAAAACTCCCAGGGGGATCTTAGAGTGGGGCTCAGACCCCAAGGCCCAAGGTGTGCTCGGATGCTTAGGGGTATCTGTAGATATAAGCACTGGATGGATGAATAGCCATTGAAAATGTATGAAATAAACTAAACTAGTGTTTCCGATAAAGTGGCCAGTGGTTGTAGGTATGAAGATGATGTTTACAATGAACCCTTTGAACCGTGCTACATCCAGTGTTCAAATGCACCATCCCAGTATCATGCTATGCGGTGCTGTCCATGGTTGACCGGTCTTTGGTATGTTATGTGTTCATGGGTGGTTCATCATTAGAATTGCTCAAGCTGTAAAGAATTTGACAGCTACAGCTCTGGAAAACTTTAGAAGACCACCTCCAAATGATCAGCGTCTCTAGGTGTACAGGTTCTGGGTTTGTGTTGGACCAGAATTCCTCAGTTCTGTTTGATTCTCTACACTACTGGAACCATGTCTCCCAAACTCCAGATCAGATATTGTATTAGATCTGTGTATTTAGAAAATCACTAATGACCTCCAGAAGCCTGTTTTTAGAAACATGCTCGCTGTGTTCACCCCAGCCACCGCTCGCCAGTCTCTCTGTAGGTCACCTGAGGTCATCTTACGGTGGGTAAGGGACTTTGGAATGAAGTGGCGCTCATCACGGTCAGTAGAGAGTGTGTTTGGCCCTCTGCCAGTCTGTAGCTGTGTTGTCCTGTGTGTTGGCTGCTTGATCTTGTTCTTATGAACCAGACACTCACTGTATCTGCCAGTAAAGCTAGAACCAAGCCTTCGGGTTCCTCACTGAGAACCTGCTGTACATGTGGAGATGCTGATTTAAGAAGAGACTTATTTATTTCCAGAGCTGTAAAGGATGTCCTACTGCCAAATGACCACCAGATGGCACTGTAAGCTCAAAAAACAAACTGACCTGGCCAACGTCCGCTGTCTGTACCACTCACCCTGAGGGCTATAAGTGGTTTTATATGTGTGTTACACTGTATACTGAAATGCTTCCATTGCTGTATGAGTATGAATATCTATAACCAGGGAATGTGACCATTATAAGATGTCAAAAAAAAAAGGGGGGGGGGATATTACATAGATACACATGTAGGCCACGGCACATCACTTCTGCCTCATCAACACTAATCCTATGATTGATGACCTTGCCTATGCATGTAGACTGAGCGCTATTGACTGTGTGATGTGGCTAATCGTGCTCATTCAGTGGGGAAGGTTAAGAAACTAAAGGCTAATTTTCTGAATATGAATGAATGAAGATGACAATGCCCAGACGGACCACTGAGGGGATATGAATACCGAGTGTTATAGGAAGTATAAAATGACTTCAGTGTGGGAGGAATAGCCTTAACGTGCTTAGAACATTGTAGAAATTATAAAATGATGGGGGCCCAGGAACTTCAAACGAATCCCACTGCTAATTCTTGGCAGGAAATAAGCCCAGAAGTTGCCCACCCCATGCTTTTCTATGCACGGCCTTGCCTCCCTTTTATTATATAATCCAATAACAATGATTTATTAATGCGGTATAAGCAGCTCCTCTGCCTTTGATATGGAAAAGACCAGCCTCCATGTTCTCTCGCTCCCTCATTATGGCTGTAAAGTAAACTTCCCCCACAGTATCCAGAACTTCTGAGGGATTCAAATGAATTACTATATATGTATATATATTCATAAGTATGTATACAGTTGCACCCAGAAGGAATCGACTGACAGGAGTGAAACTTGGTGGGTAGGTTTGACATCATGAGACATGCCAATGATTCAAGTTTCACATTTGTGGCATGAGCAAGGATGGGCCTTAACACTGTTGACCCTGGTAGCAACCTGACTGACCCAACAGCCACGACTGCAGACATTCAGTGAGCAGTGACCTCTGTTAACCATCGTGTTAGTGCCATCGGCAGACGACTGCGTGGCGTAGGACTACATGCACACAGACCGTTACTACGACTGCTCTTAACACCACGTCAACGTCGCCAAAGACTGCAATGGTGGCGCCAGACTGTCATGGAGTGACTCAGAATGGCAGCGGGTCATCTTCAGTGACGAGTCCCACTTGGTTGGTCTTGGTGGAGACGCCCAACGAATCCTTGTGTGCACCAAGATGAGCGGATTGTTGTTCGCCCAGAAGGCCTGGTATCACTCCACCTCCACCCCTACCGCACCATCTGCAGGAACTGTGTGAGGATGTGCAAGCTGCAGGGGATGGATTATCACAGGACACCATTAGGAACCTCTGCAGCTCCATACCGAGACGTCTGGCATGTTGGGTTAGCAAACACGACGGCCCCACGACCGCGTACATACTGAGGAGAGACCCAGAAGACAACATATGACTGACGAACGCCATACTGAGAGACAGACTTCTGTATGTGTAGCTCCATAAATATTGATCATATCAGTCTAAATGTATCATCAGTTATTGATCCTGGTCACCTTTATCTTCCTTCCCAACACACCTGCACTCCCACACCTTCTTCTGTGTGCGGCTGTTCTCTTGATGATGAGTGCATGTAGTTGTTGAGCTTCTGAGGTTTCCTGAAACAGTGGAAAATGAATATCCTGTACCCTCGATATATATACCATGCGATCGTTTATGAAATGACCCTCGAAGAACCCTGTGCTGTCCGGGTGACCTGATACACAGGCCGTGCCGATGTGAAGGTGCAGCAGGCAGGGAACGCTGGGACAGGATGTAGATTCCTCCATTAAATTTGGAGCGAGCTGACACTGAGTGAATCTTTAATGCAGCTCCAGCACACGGAGGCAAAAGACTTCATGCCTGGCCCACGTGATCCGCCCACGCCGTTCCTGCAGTGTCTTTCGAGCTTGTGTGTTGCCTGATTCCAGAGCATGAAACCTCCTTTGATGTTTGATCTGTTCTCCTCTACCGTTAGAGCGTATATGGAAACACTGAGGCACTGAATTTGCTCGATCCAGTGTGTGCATCATCTCCATCTGAATACAATAGAATATGAAAACTTAGATGATAAAAATGTGCTGATGTCATATAGTGTCGTTTTGGGGAAACGACACACACGATGAGTAACCCAGCCATGGGTCCATCAATTTACATAATTCGTATTTTCCATAATTCAGCGTTTGAGATCTGAAGGAAGTCATTCCGAGTGTTTGCTGTGGAATAGTTCATTGTAGAGACTCAGAATTCCGTAGAGAGGAGGCGATAGGGTTGCCAGGTCTGCAACACAAATGGTCTTTAATGGTCAGGACCCCCGTAGGACCACCACAGAGCAGGTATTGTGTGGGTGGTGGATCATTCTCAGCACTGCAGTGGTGTATTAGTGTGTGTGGTGCTGGTGTGAGTGGATCAGACACAGCAGTGCTGCTGGAGTGTTTAGACACTGTGTCCACTCACTGTCCACTCTATTAGACACTCCTACCTTGCTGCCCCACCTTGTAGATGTACTACACCTCTCACACCAGCATGTACATGCTTCATCTATGTGTGTGTTTGTTTATTTGTTCATCCTTCTATCCATCCGCACATTTGTGACGACCGGTTAGCGTCACATAGAAGCTGGATAATGAATTTAGTTCAGCATGGGGGCGGAGCAGGCTAGGAGTCCTGGACATAGAGCCGTCAATCACGCTGGTCAATGGCCACGCCCACACAGATGTTTCATAGTTTACCATTTTTATATATATGGATGTATAATAGCCTAGGATATGATACTATTATATTTAATATGATACAAAAATGTTTAATATTTGACTATTGGACTATTGTACAGGGGAGGTGGACAAGGGCTTGTTTCAAATGGCATTGTAGCAGGTGGCCACTAAGTGTTAAGCTCGGTGCCCTGGTGGCCTGGAGGTTAGGGAACCAGCCTTGTGAGTGGACGGTTGCTGGTTTGATTTCCTAAAGGAAAAGGACGTGACTGAAGTGCCCTTGAGCAAGGCACTTAACACTCAGCTGCTCCCTGGGGCGTGGATTGGGCTGCCGACCTTGCGATCGGAGGGTTGCTGGTTTGATTCCCTGAAGCAAAAGGACGTGACTGAAATGCCCTTGAGCAAGGCACTCAACTGTTCCCTGGGGTTCGCGGGTAAGGCTGCCCACCGTTTCAGGCACGTGTGCTCACAGCCTGCTAGTGTTTGTGTATGTAGGTGGGTGTGTCACTGCATGGATGGGTTCAATGCAGAGGTTGGATTCCAACTCAAAGTGTGTAGGCACAATTGGTAAATAGGTTCTAATGCTAATTCTAAGCCTTCAAAGCCACGACAGTGAAACGCAATGGCGTGTAGAAACACAGCCCTACCCTCAACAAACTCCCAGATGAGTTTTATGATTTTCACCATGGTGTAATAAAATGTTGTCCTGTGGAAGCACCTGCTAGGTTATATTAGTATTGTATTTTACTATACTATGTAACTGTCAGAATAATACCATATTAATCTTTATTTCTGATTATTAATGATAATTACCCAGAGCTTTTTATACTGCACAATAATTTATTGACTTAAAAGTTAGAGGTTTACCTATTAGTACTTTGTCATTTTTAGGGAATTGACTATGACCCTCCGGGAACATTCTGGTTTATTAAACTGCGTGGGTCCGGCACTGATAAAATTCACTTGCACTAAATCATTCCTCTATTGACTAGGGTTAAAGGTCAAGGAGAGTTAATCCTTCTCTAGTAAAATTATAGTTTTTTGGGTTTGTTCCAAAAGTGTTCACAGGGATGTAGGGATATATGGATGTGGGGATGTAGGATATAGGGATATATGGATGTGGGAATGTAGGGATATAGGGATATAGGGATCTAGGGATATAGGGATGTAGGGATATAGGGATATAGGGATTTAGGGATATAGGGATAAAGGGATGTAGGGATATAGGGATGTAGGGATATAGGGATATAGGGATGTAGCAATGTAAGGATATAGGAATTTAGTGATATAGGGATATAGGTATATAGGGATGTAGTGATGTAAGGATGTAGGGATGTAGGGATATAGGCATGTAGGGATGTAGGGATGTAGGAATATAGGGATGTAGGGATATAGGGATGTAGGAATGTAGGAATGTAGGGATGTAGGGATATAGGGATGTAGGAATGTAGGGATGTAGGGATGTAGGGATATAGGGATATAGGGATATAGGGATATAGGGATGTAGGGATGTAGGGATGTAGGGATATAGGGATGTAGGGATATAGGGATGTAGGGATGTAGGGATGTAGGGATGTAGGGATATAGGGATGTAGGGATATAGGGATATAGGGATGTAGGGATATAGGAATGTTCTTATAGTGAGCCAATACTACAGAATGACTACTGACTGATATACATTATGACATTACATACAATACATATATATATATATATAGTCCAAACAGTCCAAATACACGTATACCCACTAAGCTGCAAAATTTGTGATGTCATTTACATATGGCCACCTCTCCAGCCTATAGCTGTTTTAGCTCCGCCCACTCACGCTTAAGTTATATAGAGTGTTTTAGACCGAACTGCAACTGCGGAGCTCATTTAGATATTCTCGCTGTCCAATGAAAACCATGTAGAGATGATTTTTTTACCTCATGAATTTGATCACATGGGCTGGCTGATTACCGTGTTGAATTTCATGATGGACAACAAGAATGGACACAGAGGTCACTTCGAAAAGTTCCGGTTCTATTGACTTACATTAGAATTAAGTTGTGTTTTGGCCTCTCCTGTAAAGTTACTATTTTGAAGACACTTGTTTTCTTTCGGACAGCGACGGTTTTAAAGGTGCAGTAAGTAAACTGTAACAGTAAGGGCTAATACTGTGTAATGGGCATGTCAAAATGGAAGATGACTAATTTGGTGTTTCGGTTTTCAGTTCAGTGAGTCCGTGAACCCTGTTCATGACCTCAGTATATCTGTGTGTCCGGTTACAGAGGAATTCCCCCATTTTAATTAAACGGTTAAGATGTAATTGAGTCGTTTGGAGTGGTTTGGTGTGAGAAGCTTACAGAGTCAGTTTTGTTTACCGTGGTGGTGGTCACAGTGGTGGCCTCTCTAGAAGCCCCCTTACAGAAGGGTGTCACATGAAGTGATACTCTTTCCCGCTGGCTTTGAGAAGAATCTGGTCTTTCTGAATCTGTTGATGGTGGTGGGGTACACGCTATACACACGGGTGGTGCTGGTTTATATATGGGTGTTGTGAATATGAAATGGGAGTCCTGTGAATGTCATGTACAGACATCTGGAATTCTCCTGACGTTCCATTTTCACTGCTCTAATCAGGTCCGGGTCGATTAAGAGCGACTACATGCAGCACAGCTGAATCAATTATCGATCCAAAGAATCCGTCATTACCCTTCCACTGAATGGATGGATGTATAGATAGATAGATGGGTGTATAGATGGAGAGATAGGATAGCTGGATGCTAGATGAATAAATAGGTGGATGGATGACAGGATGGCTTGTGGATAGATGAGTGGATGGATGGAAAGATGGATGAAAGACAGAATGGCTGGCTGGATCGATGGCCGAATAGGTTAAGGGGTGGTTAAAGACAGAAGGGCTGGAAGGATAGAAAGATGGAGGAAACACTGAATGGCTGGAAGGATAGAAAGATGGAGGAAACACTGAATGGCTGGAAGGATAGAAAGATGGAGGAAACACTGAATGGCTGGAAGGATAGAAAGATGGAGGAAACACTGAATGGCTGGATGGATAGAAAGATGGAGGAAACACTGAATGGCTGGATGTGAAAGACAGGATTGCTGGATGGGAAACAACTGAATGGGGTTGGATGGAAACATGGATAAAAGACAGAATGGATAGATGGGTGAATGGGTGTAAAGGGTGGGTGAATGGGTGGATGAATGAGTGAATGACTGAATGGATTGATGAGTGGGTAGATTGAAATATGGTTACAGACATGATGCCTGGATGAATAGTAAGATAGATGAAAGACAAGATGTTGGATGGATAGATGGGTGGATGGATAGAAACATGAACGAAAGTCAGGATGCTAGCTGGGTGGATGGGTGGATACAGAGAAAACATTGACGAAAGACAGGATAGTTGGATGGATAAATAATGGATGGATGGAAAGATGGATAAAAGGCAGGATTGCTGGATTGATAGATGTGAGGATGGATGAAAGACAGGTTGACTGGATGGATGGATGGATAGATGGAGAGATAGATGAGAGACAGGGTAACTGGATGGATGGATGGACGGATGGATGGATGAGAGACAGGGTAACTGGATGGATGAAAGGATGGATGAATGGATGGATGGATGGATGGATGGATGGATGGATGGATGGATGGATGGTAGATGGATAGATGGATGGATGGATGGATGAGTGGATGGATGGATGGATGGATGGATGGATAGATCAGAGACAGGGTAACTGGATGGACAGATGGGTGGATGAATGAATGAAAAGATGGATGATAGACAGAGTGGATTGATGGATAGATATATGTAACACTAGACAGATGCATGGGCAGATGAAGAATGACAGATGGCTGGTAGGTAGATGGGTGGATGAATGGAAAGATGAATGAAAGACGGGATGGCTGGATGGGTAGATGGATGGGTAGATGGATGGACAGATGAGTGGACTGGGATGGTGGCAGTGTGATGTAATGGAGTTGGTTGGGATCTGCTCTCCGGAGTGCTGTTAATGAATTTGTGCTGTCAATCCCTTTTTTTTTTTTTTTTCCCTCTCTCTCTCTCTCTCTCTCTCTCTCTCTCTCTCTCTCTCTCTCTCTCTCTCTCTCTCTCTCTCTCTCTCTCTCTCTCTCTCTCATGCTCTCTCTCACTGTCTCTCTCTCTCCCTCTCTCTCTCTCTCTCTCTCTCACTCTCTCTCTCACTGTCTCTCTCTCTCCCTTTCTCTCTCTCTCTCTCTCTCTCTCTCTCTCTCTCACTCTCTCTCTCCCTCTCTCTCTCTCTCA